>CM077153.1:237728446-238254137 GCA_039583875.1 Platanthera guangdongensis
GTTATTCTAGCCAATTTAGAAATGTCATTTTCACATTACTATAGCGAGTGATTGATAGTTAATATAGGGTAATCCCCTACTAGATGGAGTTAATGCGAGCTTAAAAAAGTAACAAAAGTCAATGAATTTTTTTTTTTTCTTTAGGGTATAACTAACTTCGTGTTATGATAGCAAAATTTTTATCAATTGTATGACGCATGTCCTTCACACAATTATAAAATCGAAGAAAGAACATCCACCCCCAGACTGAGAATTTGCAATATCCTCATTGCATTATAAAGTGCTGAAAAGTTATTTCACTAAGAATAATAAAAAGAAACTGCTATCATCAAATAGAAGAGTACATGAAGGAACCAGCAGCGGACATGAACTCATATATAATATCTGCAATACACTAATAGAAATAAAGAAATAATACAATACAGAGATACATGTCAAAAGTAAGGCTGCCGTCAGTCTAGTCGTCTAAGAAGTGTGGCTGGCTAGGAGCTGCCGACGCTCTTGGGGCGATCCCCAAGTGGTCCCTAATCTGGATGAGGAGGTCCTCCATCCGTGTGTGAGCCGCCTCGATCTGCTGTAGCACGGCGAGAGCTCAGTGTCTAAGAACTAACTGCCGGAACTCCCGCGAATACTGCGAACGAGGTGGAGGGGGAGCAGTAGAAGACTCTCCACAATCATAAGTGTAATGGGGCGGAGGTACCGGAGGCACATCGAGGTAAGGATCCACCTCGTCGTCACTATCGTCCTGCACTTATGGCCCACGCCTCGTAATAGAATATGTGACGCCTCCACGACCATGACAGGCGGTGACGAGGCGGAGGGATCGAAGGCTGGCCATCATGATGGGCATGGTCTTCGCGACCACTGTCATCGGGGGGGGGGTTGATAGATGCCCATGTTCTTCACCGAGCGAGTGATGTAGGGTGCTACACAATAGACCCTATGCGGGAGGTGTCAGCCTGGTGGTGAATGAACTGGGCAAGTTGGAAGTCCTAGGTGTAGAGGATAACGTGACGACGTGCTATAGAGGTACAGTAAGTCCTGTGAACTGACAACGCCGGAGCTTTCACCCCGGCCGCTCAAAATATGGCTCAGGAGATGGTGAATGTAATGGAGGGTGGGGGGAATACACTGGGATGCCTTTGACCTCTTGGCCTCATATAGACTAAGGTCAAAAGCGAGCCGAGCCCAGATACCGCCGACAAGATAGTGAGAGGGGAGGTTGAAATGAAGGTCGGCATAAGCGGCACTAAAGAGGAAAGACGCCTCATAAACCCCTAGGTATTGGGTGAACTGGAGCAGGGTAAGTGTGTAAAAGATGCCCCCTACTCGAAAGGAGATGATCCCCTCGTACTCGCGATCAGAATCAATCAGGTTAGGCCTAATGTTCAAGTAAAATGAGGACATGAGCTAGAGTGTGAGTTCCTTGAAGCCTAACTCTTCTATAGCAAAGAATTGCTCCCCACCCAATACAAAAATTATTCCCGGACATTCCCCACTAAGTTATTTCTTCTAATATGCTCCAATCAATGTGCAGATGTCTTGAAATTTCTTTGATTGGAGGCGGTTGTAACGCGTGGAATGCGTAGGATCGTGATTACTAGCGGTACAGGAGCATCGCGACACTCCGTAGATAAAGCCTGGAGCTCCGATCGACGACGGAGACCGCCTTGGCCTCTTCCGGAAGACATGTTCTGAGCAAGAGAAAAAATAAAAGATTGTTGTTATGTTTAGTTTGAAAATGAAAATGGAGAGTGAGAATGTGGAGGAAAGTGCGGAGGGGAGGAGAAGTAGAGTAAAATCATAAATAAAATTGGTTACCACGGAGGGAAGATTGAGTAGAGGCGAATCCGCGAATTGTGGGAGGCCAAGAACACTCAAACCGAGCTCTGGTCTTGGAAGAAACAGGGTTGGCTAAAATCAGGAGATGGAAAGGGAAGAGAGGACATGGCCCCAATATTAGTAGGCGAATATGGTTTGCGCACCCGGGCGTGTGCGTACCCGTGTTGAGGAATCTCGTGCCTCGGAATACGGGCTGTGGGGGCGTGCGGTCAAACTGACTGGAGACAGCGCGCCAGGCGGACACGAGCCACGACACGGTCGTGTGTGGACCCGTGTTTGATCTGGCACAGCGTATTAAAAATACACGGGTTGGTAGGTGACACGCGACACGGGTGTGTTGGATGTGTCGACATAGTGGTCTCCGATGATCGTCGAGCGAAGAGACACGGCCAGACACACAGGTTTGTGTGAACCCGTGTTGTGCTCGGGATGAAATCGTCCTTTTCCAGATTTAATTGACACGGCTGGGCCTGAGGCTGTGTCGAGTACACACGGCCACCCACACGGGCGTGTGGTGACCCATGTGCGCTTCCAAAATTCAAATTTTTTCCTTAGGTGAAATTAATTAAAGAATTTTTTTTTATTTTTATAACGTAAATTTTTTCTTATCTATACTTATACTAAAAAATTTTAGAGCTTATGAATATTACTATATTTTTCATAATCCTAATCTAGACGGAGGCAGGTTTCTTGACGAGTGAAGTCTTTAGGGAGCTCACCATAATAAGGCTTCAGTTGGTGTCCATTAACCTTAAAATCTCCCTTCTCATGGTGAGTAAGTTCGACGGTGCCGTAGGGGAAGACTTCTTTAACCTTGAAGGTCCGGACCACTTAGACCTTAACTTACCTAGAAATAAATGAAGACGAGAATTAAAAAGGAGGACTTGTCACCTTTCAGAAATGTCTTGGGTTTGCGAAGGTGACGGTCATGAAATAGCTTGGTCTTCTCCTTATAAATCCGGGAGTTCTCATAGGCATGGTTCTCCACTCATATAACTCGTTAAGTTGAATTTTATGATTCTTCCCTATAGAATTAGTATCAAAATTTAAAGAATGTATCGCCCAATATGACTTGTGTTCTAATTCTATAGGCAGGTGACAAGATTTGCCATAGACTAATCTAAAGGGGGTGGTCCCTATAGGTGTTTTGAAGGCGGTCCTATTACCCACAAATAATCGTTAAGTATTCTAGACCACTGTTTCCTATTCCCTTCTATATATTTTTCTAGGATCCTCTTAAGCTCTCTATTGGAAACTTCAACTTGACCACTAGATTGCGGATGATAAGTATTGGCTATCCTATATGTAACTCCATACTTTCCAATACTTTATCTAGCTGCGAATACAAAAATGTGAACTTGATGGGCTAAAACCCGAGCAGGCAAGTGTACCTGTTGAATTGTAGTATCAAGGTCGTATTTAAACACAGGGTTGTCAAATACTGCGACTCACACTTGAACTATTATCCTACCGAAAGAAAATGGGTTTTGAGATTTTTAAACTAAAACGAAAGATAATTTTTAGACGAAAAACTTTATAATAAAGTTAGCATTCGATCGAAGATTCACAATAAAACGAAATGAAGGGATGAAAAGGCATAGTTTTAAATTTGCAAATCATACTCGACCGTGACAGATCCGAGATTAGGAAATCTCTCTAGAGCATTAAATCCCTGACTTATAGACGTTTTAAACCGAAATCTCTTTTAGTCAAAAAGGCCTAAAGCCGCATTATCGAGGTGACCCGGACTATTGGATTTGACTCAATCCGGAAGATTTACGTCATCCTATCTCTAGCGTTGCGTTTCAACTCCTTCCTTCTTTGAGTGATCTTTCACATTCACGAGCCTCTAGGCTAATCAAATATGAGATCCCAAGCCTACTACCGTATACCGGAAATACGAAGTCGACAAAATAAAATCAAAGAGGATCGAGTAAAATTAAGCAAAATAAAACTATGAAACAAAAGAAACCTCATATCATTTTATGGATCCTCACGATCGAACGCTAAAGAAAATTTGCTACACATAATTGAAAGGGAAGACAAAGAAGATAAGAGAGGAACATTTTCATTACTTGCAAAAAGGAGTACACAAAATTTTAAAGATATGACTATATTAGGAAGAAAAACTTGCAATAATGGAAAAAAACTAATACAATAATGAAACTAATAACAACTCACAAGCACTCTCCACTCTCCAACTCAACACTCACATTCAACTTAAAACTTCACTTCCCATAAATTTCTTCCCTTTGGCTGAGGGATGGGGTGGCTTTTATAGGAGATGAGAAGGATCTAGAATTAAATGAAGAGGAGAGGCAAGGGGGTGGCGGCCATGTAAAGGGAGAGAAGTTCATGCATGTCATTAAATGAAGTGGAGAGAATACATGCATGATATTTAATGAGGTGGAGAGAGGAGGTGGGTTCAATGCATGGATTTAAGGGAATGAATTAGAAAATATAAAATATAAAAGGGGAATGAATAAGAAATAAAGAGGGAGAAAAAAGTGGTCAGCCATGTGTAGTGGTAAGGTGCATGCATATGGAAATTAATGAGGAGGGGGAGAGAGGGCATGAGGTGGCCGGCCATGCATGAATGGAGAGAGAAATATGGAAATAAGTTGATGAAAAAAAGGGGGGAGGGAACCGGCCATGCATGGGCCTCAAATGGACCAAAGAATGGAGAGAGTGGGCTGCACTTTAAAGGGGGAGGGCTGCTCTTTGTGGGCAGCATCTTGAAGTGGGGAGGAGGCCGGGTTGCCACTTTGTGGGCTGCTCCAATGAGGGGGCTGCTTTGGTGGAAGAGGGCTGCATCTATATGGGCTCGGGTAGCTTGAAGAGGGGCCGAATGCATCATGTGGGCTTCAAGGAAAAGGGCCGGGCTGCTCCAAACTTTCAAGGGCTGCATGATGTTGGACTCCAACCTACAAAAATAAAATGGATATAATGTAAGTTATGTTTCAACAACAAATATAAACTAAGACAACCAACATAATAGAAAATTAAACCAAATAGGTTGCATAAAATAGGAATTAAAACATAACATTCAAAGAAAATAAAAATTAAAACATAACAAACTAAAAATACATGAAATATAATTAATCTTAGGGATATCTATGCTAATTTACCCCAAAAATCGATAACTAAAAACAGTCATCAAATTCCCCCATGCTAGAGTATTTGCTTGCCCTCAAGCAAATAAAACTTAAAGAACTGGGAAAGAAAACAAAGAAGATTTAGGTTGCATAATTAAGAAAAACAAAACAAAAAATTAAACTATCCTAATTCCTATGTCAACAACTAGTGGGGTGAGAAGTGCACAATAAAACTTGAAAGTGGAGACCTAAAAATATCATTAAAATATAAAGAAAATTTACACATTTCTAAATCTTAAAACAAGGCATCCATAACTTTAAGAAAATAAGAAAAGCAAAAGTAAACGTTCTAATTAAATGCCACATTAAACGAACTACTAGCTGCTAGAATAACAATTACCCCTAGTCACCTCAAGATAATCTCCAAAGAAATCCATCAATGATGGTGGCCATAGGCTTGTCCGTTCACACTCTCTCCTACGCGAATTTACGTTCTAAAGATTAATAGGACTTCTAATAGTCATAAAAATTTGGCTTAGGTAAATGATAGGAATTGAAAATAGGATAAAAATGAAGGCTAAGACACATACTAAACCAAGGTTGAGCTCAAATAACTAAACATAACGAAAATGAGAAATGACAAGTATGTCATTTCTCAATTCAAACTACAAAACAGCCATGAAATTTTGTTTTCTTTTCTTTTCATAATATTGGCCAAAATAAACTACTTTTTTTCCTTTCCTTTTGATAATACTTTTGATAATAACTCTCTTTTTTTTGACTTTTAAGGAAAGCTCCAAATTGTTGAAGTTGGAGACACGGCGGTCTGTCTTGGCGGGTTAGAGACCGCGCGGTCATGGCGGTTTGACTCGCGACTTGTAAACCGGGCGGTCTAAGCAATCTTCACAATGCTACCCTCTGCATCTCTTATTGTAAGCCGTGCGGTTAGTGCTTCTGTCTAACCGCGCGGCCTGTGCGGTTTACTTTGTACAGTCCGCTTAGCTTGTAAATTTTAGTCCCACATCTCTTATTTGTATTCTCTCTTCTCTCCTCCATTCTATATAAGGGAGGGCATACCTTTGTAATAGTTATCTTTTTTGATAATAAAATTTCGATTATTCAAAAGTTTATTCGGCTTGTTCTCTTCTTTTCGCTTCCTTTCTCTACTTTCTAACATGGTATCAGAGGACACGGTCTTTCCCTCCTGATTCTGTGCGCTCTCGTTGTTCGCCCCTCGCGGCTTGTCTTCCGCGTTCTGCGGCTTGTTCGCGGCTTGCCTTCTCCTCTGTCCGCACGGTTTGTTTCTATCCGCGCGGCTTGTTTCTGTCGCTGCCTGTTTGCGCGGCTTGCTCTTTTGTTTCTCTTCTCCTCCTGCTCTTTGTCGCAGCGACCTGTTTCCGTGTCGCCGCGCTCCTTGCTCTTTTCTGCCGCTTCCGACTTCTAGTCGCTGCGGTCTTCTCTGTCCGCGTGTGTTGTCTCGCACTCGCGTTTGCTGCTGTGATCTCCTGACCGTGCGGGTTGTTCCTTTCTTACCCGCATCTTGGTCGCGGTCACCTGCTCTTCTCCTCTCTTCTGTTCGCTCGGGCCGTTTGCAGTCCCGCGCGACTTCTCCCCGCTGTGCCTTGATCTGTATCCTAGCCGCTCGTGTTCAAGCGGCTTCTTCCCTTTTATTCCCGCCGCGGTTTCACGCGGATTCTTCCTTGTTTGAGCGGCCTCTTCGCCTCTTCGCTCTTAGCCGCTTCTCTTGTTAGTCGCCGCGACCTCCTGGTTTAGTCGCGCGGCTTGTGCTCTGCACCTTGGTCGTGGCCCTTCGTGCCGCTGTGTGCTGTCACCGAGACCGCTGCAGTTTCTTCTTCCTCCCTTCATGGCGTTCGCCTCGGTTGTCACGTCTTCTGGTCGTGCACAGTTGTTACTCAGGGCAAATGGCTGATCGACACTGGTGCTACGAATCATATGACCGGCCATCTCCCCGTGTTTTCTCTCTCCTAGAAAAACATGCTCGCTTGCCCCCGTTACTCTCGCTGACGTCTTCATCATCTGTTCATGGCACAGGGATAGTTCATGTCACCCCGTCTCTTCACTTGGCGGATACTCTATATGTGCCCCAGTTCCCGTGCAACTTATTATCTGTTACATCTCTTTGCAAGCAATTACAGTGTTCCGTCACATTTACTTCTACTTCTTGCTCTTTTCAGGATCCGGATCCCAACGGACGATTGCTACTGGGACTGAGAGTGGCGGCTTATACTTCCTCGACAACATTTCTGCTTTTTCCACCTTCTCCTCCACCTCCACAGATCTTCTCCAATGGCATCTCGCCTTGGTCATGCTCCTCCCCGTCTTCTTCGTCAACTTCTGCCCCACCTTCCTCCTCAAAGTCCTCCGCTCAACTGTGAGGCCTGTCAGCTTGGCAAGCATCACCGCTCCTCCTTCCCTCCAAAGCACGTTCGTAGCTCTACCCGTCCGTTTGATCTTATCCACTCCGACATCTGGGTTCCTTCTCCTACTCTTACCATTGGTCGGGGTAGTTCCTATTTTGTCACGTTCATTGATGATTTCTCTCGCTGTACGTGGGTGTATCTGTTAAAAGATCGCTCCGACTTATTCTCTGTATGACATCCTTCTATCTCATGATCAAAACTCAGTTTGATGTTTCTATCAAGTTTTTCGGTCTGATAATGCCGCAGAATATCTCAGTCGTGACTTCTCTACATTCTGCATGCAAAATGGGATTCTTCATCAAACTAGTTGTGTCTATTCTTCACAACAAAATGGTGTAGCCGAACGCAAAAACCGACACCTGCTCGATGTCGCTCGCACCTTGATGACCCAGATGCTGTTCCTCGCTCCTATTGGGCTATGCTTTCTCCTTGCCTGCTACCTCATCATCGCATTCCTCCACGGTTCTCCATGCCAACCCCGTTCTCCATTTTGTATCCGGGCAAGAGCCGTTTCATCTCCCTCTCCAATCTTTGGATGCACTGCCTTTGTGCATGCCCCTTCTGCCACCCGTGATAAGCTCTCCCTCGCTCCACCAAATGTGTCTTTCTGGGGTATTCCACCACTCAGAAGAGCTACTGTTGCTTTGATCCCTCCTTCGTAAGCAGTTCGTCTCTGCTGACGTCACTTCTTCGAGAATACCTCCTACTTCTCGGATGCCTCTTCTCCTCTTCTCCCAGCTTCTGATTCTCCTGCCATTCCCTTCGTTCCCCCGTCTCCTCCTACACTCTCCACCACTACACCGTCTCCACCCCCTCCTCTTCCTCCACCTCTCTCTCTCCCTTCTCCACCCCCCTCCCTCCTCTCCGCTGCGTCGCTCTCTTCTCCCGGGCCAGCTTTCTCTACCACGGATGCTCCGGATGCCGCGGGCCCGGCTGACCTGGATCTTCCTATAGCTCTTTCGCAAGGGGTGCGGACGTGCACCTTTACACCCCCTTGCTGCTGTTGTTTCCTATGATCGTCTTACTCTCCTTCTCGCAGGCCTTTGCACTGGCTATCTCTGCCACTGCCACACCCGCTCCTATCAGGAGGCCCTTGCTATTCCTCACTGGAAGATGGCCATGGATGAGGAAATGGCGACCCTCACTGACGGGTACCTGGACTCTTGTTCCTCCTCCCTTTGGCACTGATGTTGTTGGCTGTCGCTGGGTCTTTGTGGTCAATTTAGCCCAGACGGCACTGTGGATCGGTATAAGGCTCGCCTTGTGGCTAAGGGCTTTACTCAGACCTATGGGTGATTACTTTGACACCTTCTCCCCTGTGGCTCGTCTCAGCACAATCCGGTTCTTCTCTCTGTGGCCGTCAATCGGGATTGGCCATTTCTCAGCTGGACTCAAGAATGCCTTCCTTTATGGTGATCTTCACGAGGCCGTTTACATGAGCAACCTCCTGGGTATGTTGCTCAGGGAGACACACGAGTAGCCGGCTGCAGAAGGCATTTATGGCCTCAAGCAGAGTCCTCGAGCTTGGTTTGACAAGTTCAGCGGTATTGTGGCGGCTGTTGGTTTTGTGCGAAGCTCTGCTGATCACTCTCTCTTTATTCGCAAAACTCCTTCTGGGCTGGTTGTTCTTGCTGTATACGTCGATGATATTCTTCTCACTGGCGATGACCAGGAAGGGGTAGCCCTGACAAAGCTACATCTTCGCCAACATCTGATCACTAAAGATATGGGCTCTCCAAAGTACTTTCTGGGGATCGAACTCTCTCGGAGCCCGAATCCTTAGTTCTCTCTCAGCGTAAGTATGCCCTTGATCTTTTAAAAGAGGCAGGATTGAATGGATAAAAAAACCTAACCTGTCCGATGTCCCATGGCTATTGGGAGGACAAAAACCTGGACAGATGATTCGCCTCTTCTTTCAGATAGTTCGCGATACAGGCGTCTGGTTGTAAGCTCATATATCTCACAGTGACCAGACCCGACATTTCTTATGCTGTGGGCAAGGTGAGTCAATTCATGCAAGCGCCCAGGGATTGTCATCTTCAGTCCGCCTTGCGGATCTTGGAATATGTCAAAGCAGCGCCTGGGAAGGATTACTGTTTCATAAGAAATGGTCATCTGAGGATTGAAGCCTACTCAGATGCAATTTATCTGATGACAAAAGGGATCGCAAGTCTACCTCAGGTTTTTGCACCTTTGTTGGGGAAATCTGGTGAGCTGGAAGAGTAAAAAGCATCTGTTGTCTCCAGGTCCAGTGCAGAAGCTAGTATCGCAGTATGGCGTCAACCACTTGTGAGTTTGAAATGGTTGCGGGCTCTCATGCTAGATTTAGGAGAGGTGTACAACATCTCTACCTATGTTCTGTGATAAACAAGGCCGCCATATACATCTCCAAAAATCCTGTATTCCATGAAAGAACAAAGCACATGAGGTTGACTGCATTTCATTCGTGAAGAATTTTAAAAGAACAGATTTGCACTCCGTTTGTCACATCTGAAAAGAGCTAGCCGACATCTTCACCAAGCCATCTCCGCCTCGTTTTGCATGTTTGCGACAAGCTGGCATGATTGATATATATGCTCCAGCTTGAGGGGGAGTGTTGAAGTTGGAGACCGGGCGTCCTGTCTTGGCGGGTTATAGAGACCGCGCGGTCTGCGGTTTGACTCGGCGACTTGTAACGGGCGGTCTAAGCAATCTTCACAGGCGACCTCTCTGCATCTCTTATGGATAAAGCCGTGCGGTTAGTGCTTCTGTCTAACCGGCGCCTGTGCGGTTTACTTTGTACTAAACCGCTTAGCTTGTAAATTTAGTCCCACATCTCTTATTTGTATTCTCATCTTCTCTTCCTCCATTCAAATAAAAAAGGGCATGAAATTTTGTTTTCTTTATCTTTTTTGGATAATAAAATTTCGATTATTCAAATTTATTCGGCTTGTTCTCTTCTTTTCGCTTCCTTTCTCTACTTTTTAACACAAATATAAGGTATAAATTTTCCTTTTCATTTTCAAAGATATAACCCTTCACAAAATTAATATTTAAGCTCAAAGTTTAGTGTGAAAATAGGAAAGGGATTTTGGCTTTGGTGAAATAATGAAATGAAAGGTGGAGCTAAAAACAAAGAAACATGGAAAAAGGCCCAAACATTGTTTTGCAATGGTAAATTTGTTGGTGGGCAAGAAAAGCTCAAACTAGTCAAAGGGTGGCCTAAATCATTTCTAAAGTACGTAAAAACATCGCAAATGTTTCGAAAGTAGCTAGGGACAAGTTCTAGACACCAAGAAAGTATTATCTCACAAATGAAAAAGAGGTAATGTTACCTAGCAACCATTCATACACAACAACCGAATAAAAAGAAGATTACAAATTGCCAACCTATAGTGTAAAAAACAGATGCCTATATTTAAGAAAAGAAACTAGTAAAACTAAGATATGTAAGAATGATAAAATTTAAAAAACTATTTCAAAGAAATCTAAATAGAACTAAGGAATCGCACGGGCCTACACATCTCTAGAAGAAACATAAAAATAAAGATAGAAACTAATTTTAGATTTTGTTTTTCAAATAGATTTTAGCAATTTTTTTGGATTTTTATTTTATAGATTTTTTTTCTTTTTGTGATTTTTGATAAAGCTAAAATAAAAGCAATATTAAAGAAGCTTAACAAAACTATACTAATTTTTAGATTTTGATTTTAAGAAAGCAAAAGATTTTTTTGGATTTTTGAAAGAAAAAGGAAAAAAAGAAACTAACTAAACCCTCCCCCAAGCTTAGATTTTTCATTGTCCTCAATGAAATAAACCAAAAGAAAAACGAGAAGGAGACTGAGAAGGAGAGAAAAATGCAGAAAGTAAATGAAATAAAAAGAACAGGACTTCCCCGGGTTTGTGGGATGAAGGCGGATGTCGCTCTCCCATGCTTTCTTTTTAGTACACTTGATCGTCAGCAGGTTTGACTTGATCCATCTTTATATCAGCAACGTTGGAGCTGCGGTCACGAACTTGCTTGGCTGGCCTCCGGAAGGAAGAGGAAATAAAAGCAGGAAAAAATAGAGTCTGTGGGCAGGTGCCCAAGATTGTTCTTTATTACAACAATTTAAAGTCCGAATAAATTAAAAGTTTTATAATAATAATTAATAATAATAAGTCCAAAAAAAATAAAAATGTTCCACAACAAGATAAACATTTAAGAGTCCAAGACAAGATCCTCCATTGCAGGAGACACAGAATCATTTGAAAAATAAAGTTTAAGACTATGCCCATTCACTTTAAAATCACCCTTATCGGGGTGCGAAAGCAACACAGTTCCATAAGGATAAACTTCCTTGATCGTAAATGGTCCAGACCATCTAGATTTAAGTTTGCCAGGAAAAAGTCGTAGGCGAGAATTGAAAAGAAGAACATGATCGCCAGGTTTAAACGTTTTAGGATGGCGCAAGTTCTTATCGTGATAAAGTTTCGTGCGTTCTTTATAAATTTTATTATTTTCGTAAGCGTATGCTCGCCACTCGTCAAGCTCATTTAGTTGGGTTTTTCTATGCTCACCGACCGAGTGCGGATCGAAATTAAAAAACTTTAACGCCCAATACGCACGGTGCTCTACTTCTACCGGGAGATGACACGATTTTCCGTAGACTAGTCGGAAAGGAGTGCAACCAATAGTGGTCTTGTACGCTGTTCGATAGGCCCAAAGAGCATCGTCTAACTTTAAAGACCAATCCTTACAGGAAGTAGAAATGGTTTTTTCCAAAATTCCTTTAAGCTCTCGATTGACTACCTCGACCTGACCGTTAGTTTGGGGGTGATAAGCAGTTGATAGTTTATGCGTAACGCCATATTTAGTTAAAGCTTTGGCGAGTGAGCGTTGCAAAAATGACTTCCTCTATCACTAATGATCGCTCGAGGAAAACCAAAACGAGAAAGTAATTTTTTAAGAAAGGCAACTACGACGCGAGCATCATTTCTTGGTAAAGCTTGGGCCTCTGCCCACCTTGAAACATAATCTACTGCGACTAGAATATATTTATTTCCTAGACTTGAGGGAAACGGGCCTACGAAGTCAATGCCCCATAAATCAAAAACTTCGCATTCCAGAAAATAATTTTGTTCCATTTCATTTTTATTAGATAAGTTGCCAGTCCGTTGGCACTGATCACATCCGCTCATAAAGAGTTGCGCATCTTTAAATATGCTTGGCCAGTAAAAGCCAGCACTAAGCACTTTGTGGGCGGTGCGGTTTGCTTGAAAATGCCCGCCAGTCGGACCTTCATGAACATGCTTTAAAATTTGTTGACCTTCTTCCCGGGAAACACATCTTCTAACCACCTGATCCGCACAAATGCGAAATAGAAAGGGGTCCTCCCAAAAATAATACTTCAAGTCCGAAAAGAATTTCTTCTTTTCGGTGAGAAGAGTATTCTTTTGGAAGGGCCCGGGCCACAAGATAATTGGCCAGATCGGCAAACCAGGGGGTAGAAGAAGAAATGTTTAAAAGACGTTCATCCGGAAAAGAGTCATTAATAAAATTTTCATTTAAAATATCAAGTTCGGGATTTTCAAGACGAGAAAGATGATTAGCCGCTAAGTTTTCCGCTCCTTTCTTATCCCGAATCTCCAAGTTGAATTCTTGAAGTAAGAGGATCCAGCGAATAAGACGCAGCTTGGCATCCGGTTTAGAAAGGAGGTACTTCAAAGCGAAATGATCCGTAAAAACAATAACTTTAGCAAGAGTAACGTACAGTCGGAATTTATCAAAAGCAAAAATAACAGCTAAAAGTTCTTTCTACGTCGTGGTGTAATTTTCTTGAGCAGAAGTTAGAGTTTTACTAGCATAGAAAATCGGATGAAAGTTCTTAGCAATTCGTTGTCCTAGAACCGCACCTACCGCATGACTACTCGCATCACACATTATTTCAAATGGTAAACCCCAAACTGGGGCGATCATAATAGGAGCATTTATAATTTGGATTTAATTAATTCAAACGCAACGAGACAAGATTCATCAAAAACGAAAGGAGTTTATTTTTCAAGAAGGTGGGTGAGAGGCTTAGTAATTTTTGAAAAGACTTTAATGAATCGTCGATAAAACCCGCGTGCCCTAAAAAACTTCTAATCGCTTTAATATTTGTAGGCGGCGGTAACTTTTCAATTACTTCAATTTTTGCCTTGCCCACTTCAATTCCCTTAGCGGAAATCTTATGGCCAAGGACTAAGCCTTCCCGCACCATAAAGTGGCACTTCTCCCAATTTAAAACTAAGTTGGTTTCTTCGCAGCGTTGTAAAACTTTTTCCAAATTGTCTAAACATAAGTCAAAGGAGTTGCCAAAAATAGAAAAATCGTCCATAAATACTTCCATAATATTTTCTACGTATTTATCAAAAATAGCAAGCATACACCGCTGAAAGGTAGCGGGTGCGTTGCATAACCCGAAAGGCATTCTACGATAAGCAAAAGTTCCGAAGGGGCAAGTGAATGTTGTCTTCTCTTGGTCCTCAGGTGCGATAGGGATTTGAAAATACCCCGAGAGACCGTCGAGGAAGCAATAAAAACTGTGTCCGGATAAACGTTCTAAAATTTGATCGATAAAGGGGAGGGGGAAGTGATCTTTTCGAGTGGCATTGTTTAGCTTACGGTAATCGATGCACATCCTCCATCCCGTTATCGTCCTAGTTGGAATTAAGTCGTTATTTCGTTCGTTACTACCGTGATCCAACCCTTCTTAGGAACAACCTGGACCGGACTTACCCACTGACTCTCAGAAATCGGATAAATTATCCCCGCATCTAATAACTTAAGCACCTCTTCCTTCATAACCTCTTTCATATTCAGATTGAGACGACGTTGTGGTTGGACTACACCTTTAGGATTATTTTCAAAAAATATTTTATGAGTACAAAAAGAACGGCTTATGCCAGAAATGTCGGAAATTTGCCACGCTATAGCTCGACGATGCTTTTGTAGTACTTCGATCAACTGATCATTTTCAGATTGAGAAAGATAGGCCGAGATTATAACGGGCAACTTAGAATTTTTTTCAAGAAAAACATATTTTAGATGATCAGGGAGTACTTTTAAATCAAGATGGGGAGGTTCATCATAAGAGTTTTTCAAATTCTTTTCTTTTTCAAAAATAAGATTTTCATACTTTTTTCTACCAAAGACAAAATCATTTTCAAAATTTGCTTGTAATGACATAACCGTGTTTTCAAAATCATATGAAGAAATTTCAGAAAATAGGAGGAAAATTCATTTGAAGAGATGTTAGAAAGAGAAAGAGAAAGAGAAGAATCTTCATTTAAAACATCAAGAAAGTAGCATGAATCATCATTTTTTAAAGAGTTTTTCATTGATTGATTGATAGAAAATGTGACCTCATCATCTCCTACACGCAAAAACAACTTTCCGTTACTAACATCGATGATCGCTCGAGAGGTGGCTAGGAAGGGCCGACCAAGGATAAGTGGGACCTCGACGTCCTCTTCAATATCGAGAATGACAAAATCCACCGGGAAGATGAATTTGTCGACCTTTACTAGCACGTCCTCAACAATACCTAACAAATATTTGATCGACCTATCGGCTAATTGGATACTCATTCTTGTAGGGATAAGAGTGCCCAATCCTAGCTTTTTGAATAAAAAAAGGGCATCAAATTGATGCTGGCTCCTAGATCCGCTAATGCATGTTTAACAAACAGATCACCAAAAATGCAAGGAATGGAAAAACTACCCGGATCGTTTATCTTTTTAGGAAGATTAGAGTTTTTAACGACCGCCGAGCATTCTTCATTCGAGGTTACATGCAATAAATTTTCCAATTTCGTCTTGTTCGTTAATAAATCCTTAAGATATTTTGTATACTTAGACATTTGACTAATCGCTTCATGAAATGACAAATTAATATGAATTTGTTTGAACATTTCAAGGAAACGTTGGTACTGGTCGTCTAGTTTTTCTTTCCTAAGTCGAGCCGGATAAGGAGGTGGCGGAAATTCCTTTATAACAATCAGAGCATCATTTTGAACGTCATCACTTTCTTTTCCAAAATAAAAAAAACAGAAATATCTTTTTCTTTATCTAAAGTAGATTTTTCATTTCCAAAAGTTGATTTATTATTTTCCGTGGGGATAATTGTTTCCACAAAAGGAGGGACAATCACCTTTGGCTCTTCCCTGGTGGTGGGCTCGTTAATAACTTTTCCGCTCCAAAGGGAAATCGCATTTGCGTGCTCCCTTGGGTTAGGTTCAGTGTTCGAGGGAAGAGTTCCAGGTGGTCTCTCGGAAAAAGCCTTGGCAAGTTGCCCGACCTGGTTTTCTAAACTTTTCATCGACCCTGTTAAGTTCCTAATAGTAGCATCATTTGAGCTTATATATCTAGATAAAATTTCTTCCAAAGAGAAGGTTTTTTGAAGATTTTGGTTTTGTGGTGGTGGTGGTGGTGCTGTAAAATCGTGTGGTGGGCGTGCAGCATTAGCAGGGTTATTCCAAGAAAAAAATTGGATGGTTATGCCATCCAGGATTATAAGAGTTTGAAAAAGAATTAAAACCAGGAGGTGCGGAAAAATTAGAAAAAGCAGAAAAATTATTGGCAGAATTATTTTGAGCAGGCCTGGGTATGTTCCCCAGATAATCCACCTGCTCGGTGGCAGCAGCATTCGCATTTTCATATACCTTAGCGGCGAAGGAAGCAGTCATCTCCGAAATCTTCTTGTTCAGCATCTCCACTTGCAACGCCAGTTGCGACACCGAATCCACTTAATAGATACGTGCAGGTTTAGATGGGCGAGTCCTATACGAATTCCACTAATAAGTGTTCATCGCCATGTCCTCGATAAGCTCAAGAGCGGCTTCCGGAGTTTTGCGGTCCAAAGAACCAGTGGAAGTGACATCTATCATTTGCTTTGTTTCTTGATTTAGCCCATTATAAAATGTATGAACCTGTAACCATACAGGCAGAGCATGATGAGGGCATCTTCTCAAAAGTTCTTTGAACCTCTCCTAAGTGTCATAGAGGGTCTCAGAAGTAATTTGAGAGTAGAAAGTTATATCATTTCTTAGCTTAGCAGTTTTGGCGGGGGGGGGGGGGGGGAATAACGAGAGAGAAACTTTTCAGTTAAAATGTTGCAAGTAGTGATTGACCCTCTTGGAAGAGAACTCAACCACTGTTTGGCTTTAGTTCTTAAGGAGAAGGGGAAGAGTCTTAGCCTTATAGCATCGTCTGAGACACCATTTATTTTGAAGGTGTCACAGATTTCAAGAAAATTGGCAATATGCAAGTTCGGATCTTCATCTTGTAATCCGTCGAACTGTACATATTGCTGTACCATTTGTATGATGCTAGGCTTGATCTCAAAGTTATTGTTCGTAATTGTAGGTCGAACAATACTTGTTTCTGTACCCTCCAGGTTGGGCCGAGCATAATCGGACATCGTCCTTTGCTGGGCAATTGCTGGGTTAGGGTCTCCCATTTCGGAGTTGAAGTTACAATCACCGTCAGAATCCTCAACCACTGTTTGAGAAGTGGAACCACTGAATTGTAAGTTTCTCCGAAAGGAGCGTTCGATTTCTGGGTCCAAATCAACAAGTAGCGATGGATTCGTGCGGGTCATACAATAAGAAAATTAGAATAAAAAAAGAAAAGAACGAAAATAAAAATTGGAGGAAAAAAATAGAGAGAAAGGGAATAATAATTTTTTTGATTTTTTTGCAGAAGTAATAGCGTAAGCGCTTTCTTAATATTGACAAAAAAGCGTCCCCGGCAACGGCACCAAAAACTTGATGGGCTAAAACCCGAACAGGTAAGTGTACCTGTCGAATTATAGTATAAAGGTCGTATTTAAACACGGGGTTGTCAAATACTGCTACTCACGCTTGAACTATTATCCTACCGAAAGAAAATGGGTTTTGAGAATTTTTAAACTAAAACGAAAGATAATTTTTTAGAAGAAAAACTTTATAATAAAAAGTTAGCATTCGATCGAAGATTCACCATAAAACGAAATGAGAGGGATGAAAAGGCATAGTTTTAAATTTGCAAATCATACTCGACCGTGACGGATCCGAGATTAGGAAATAATCTCGCTAGAGCATTAAATCCCCTAACTTATAGACATTTTAACCGAAATCTCTTTCAAGTTAAAGAGGCCTAAAGCCGCATTATCGAGGTGACCCGCACTATTGGATTTGACTCCAATCCGGAAGATTTACGTCATCCTATATCTAGGGTTGCGTTCAACTCCTTCCTTCTTTGAGTGATCTTTCATATTCACGAGCCTCTCGGCTACTCAAATATGAGATCCCAAGCCTACTACCGTATACCGAAAATACGGAGTCGACAAAATAAAAATCAAAGAAGGATCGAGTAAAATTAAGCAAAAAAAAACTATGAAACAAAAGAAACCCTCATCTCATTTTATGGATCCTCACGATCGAATGCTAAAGAAATTAGCTACGCATAATTGAATGGGAAGACAAAAGAAGATAAGAGAGGAACTTTTTCATTACTTGCAAAAAAGGGAGTACACAAAATTTTAAAAAGATATGACTATATTAGGAAGAAAAACTTACAATAATGGAAAAAAACACTAATACAATAATGAAACTAATAACAACTCACAAGCACTCTCCACTCTCCAACTCAACACTCACATTCAACTTAAAACTTCACTTCCCAAAAATTTCTTCCCTTTGGCTTGAGGGATGGGGTGGCTTTTATAGGAGATGGAGAAGGATCTAGAATGAAATGAAGAGGAGGAGGCAAGGGGGTGGCCGACCATGTAAAGGGAGAGAAGTTCATGCATGGAATTAAATGAAGTGGAGAGAATACATGCATGATATTTAATGAGGTGGAGAGAGAGAGGTGGGTTCAATGCATGGACTTTAAGGGAATGAATTAGAAAATATAAAATAGAAAAGGGGAATGAATAAAAATAAAGAGGGGAGAAAAAAAAAGTGGTCGGCCATGTGTAGTGGTAAGGTGCATGCATATGGAAATTAATGAGGAGGGGGAGAGAGGGCATGAGGTGGCCGACCATGCATGAATGGGGAGAGAAATATGGAAATAAGTTGATGAAAAAAAGGGGGGAGGGAACCGGCCATGCATGGGCCTCAAATGGACCAAAGAATGGAGAGAGTGGGCTGCACTTTGAAGGGGGCGGGCTGCTCTTTGTGGGCAGCATCTTGAAGTGGGGAGGAGGCCGGGCTGCACTTTGTGGGCTGCTCCAATGAGGTGGGCTGCTTTGGTAGAAGAGGGCTGCATCTATATGGGCTCGGGTAGCTTGAAGAGGGGCTGAATGCATCATGTGGGCTTCGAGGAAAAGGGTCGGGCTGCTCCAAACTTCAAGGGCTGCATGATGTTGGACTCCAACCTTCAAAAATAAAATGGAATAGAATGTTAAGTTTATGTTTCAACAAACATATAAACTAAGACAACCAACATAATAGAAAATTAAACCAAATAGGTTGCATAAAATAAGGGATTAAAACATAACATTCAAAGAAAATAAAAATTAAAACATAACAAACTTAAAATACATGAAAATATAATTAATCCTAGGGATATCTATGCTAATTTACCCCAAAAATCGATGACTAAAACTAGTCATCAGAACCCCTATCGCTGATATGTGCATGTGGTGTGCCAAATCGTGTAAATAAGGATTTTAAAAATCGGATTACTACCCTACTATCATTAGTAGGCAAAGCTTGTGGTTCAACCCACTTCGATACATAATCCACAGCCACTAAAATATATTTATTCCCAAAATAAACTGGAAATGGTCTCATAAAATCAATCCCCCACATATCAAATACTTCACATTCAAGAATATTTTTTTGTGGCATTTCATGTAATTTAGAAATATTACCTGTTTTCTGACAAGAATCACATGAAAGCACATACCTTTGGGCATCCCTGAATAGAAGGGGCCAATAAAAAACAGAATCAAGAACCTTTTTTGCCGAGCGATTTGCTCCATAGTGCCACCGGCAGGGCCTGAATGACACTGCTCCAAAATTTTCCAACATTCCTCCGCTGATACACACCTTCGTATAACGGAATCTGCACATATCTGAAAAAGAAATGGGTCCTCCCAAAAGTAATATTTCAAATCAGAGAAAAATTTCTTTTTCTGATGATATAAAAATTCTTTTGGAAGAACCTTAGCTACAAGATAGTTTGCATAATCCGCAAACCATGGATAATCAAGATGTATATTTGTAGATATGGCAAATAGTGATTCCTCAGGAAATGTATCAGAAATTTCAGATTCATCTAATGACGTGGGGGTCATTCGGAGAGCGCCACAAACACAAGTAACCCAACCAATTCCAACACGTCTTAGATCTACCACTCCTACACAAGCATCTAGCGACTCGTTATGGTTCAGATGAAATGCAACACATAAAACAACAAGAAGGAGTAATCGACTCTAAACAACGATCAAGAAAAAGAGTCGGATGATTCCCCAAATTAACGCAAAGGTTGCCAATCCTTTTTGAGAGCAAAATCAAGGCTATAGGCCAAGATTCACTCAAGCAAATTAGATCTACCCGATCCGGATTTAAAGAAGTTCGAAAATGATGAAATCGAATTAGAAATGGCGAGCGATTGAATTTAAAAATCACGGAAACAACGGTTGTTCAACCTCCACAATACTAGCAAGAAAACACAAAGATGAGAGGGGAGAAATTACCCAACCCATTTTCATGAACACACTTGATAAGGTGGGAGAATCACTCTCTCCACGGATCCACCGGCGTCACACAGAATGGGGCTGCAACCTTCTTCCTTGGAGTCGCACCGAAGGAAGCCACGCCGGCATCGCACTGAAGAGGGGAGGAAGGAAGCAAGGGGGGCGGTTTCACACCACAAGGCTGGCGGCTTGGAGTCTGTCCTTGGCCGAATTTCTCCTAGGGAGTTTCTTTTGAATTCAAATTCTTCTTCTTCTTGTCTATTAATTCTCATAAAAAGGTCTCCTTATATAGGAGTTACAAACACATTGGAGTTACAAACATATAGGAGTTACAAACACACATTTAACCATCCAAAATGGAGATGAAATCTCATCCATCCGGAAGACTAAAGACACACCAAAATGTTTAAATGCAGGAAATAACAAAATAAAAGGTCCTCTCATGAATATAAAATTATTACCCAAGCAAGGAATAATTTTATATTCACAAATATAAAAGGTAAATAAAATAACATAAGCACATAAATTACAAATAAGCCTTCAAGTGGGCATAGCATGCCGCGGGCGGAAGTTATAACGCTGTCTTCCGTTAGCATCATCATGGCTACGAAAGTCTTTATGTTGCAACGCCTCGGCAACCGGATCATCATCAAGTAGTGGTGGTGAGGCCGCGACATCAATCCTCCCCCGCTCAAAATCACGTATCTCTGATGCGTGGTCCAAGAAGTAGCGGTGGAGAAGAGCGGCACCCAAGCGTCGAAGCTCTGTCTCGAGTACCCATGAGTCGTCCGAAGGGGGCGGTCATGCCAACGGATGAGGAAGCGGTAGGTATCACCATCGGTAGCATCAAGTGCCTCAGCCGCAAGTATCCTTTCTGGAGTAAGAAATGTCCTGGGAAACCTGGGGAACATGTTAGCAGTAGGAATAAAGGAATGCAACTCACCATCTGATGATATGCCTGTGGGCACCGTATGAGAGAGATCATCCGAATGACCACTCCCCAACCTATTAGAAATTTTAGTGGAAGGAGAGGACAACAAAGAATTCAACTCGTGTGGAGGCAAAACAAACAATGTTAAATCCGAGACATTAAAAATGGGGGAGATTATCCAATCAGCAGGCAAATCCAAAACGAAAGCATTGTCACCAAGCTTCTTAAGAATCCGAAAAGGGATGGCACGCTTTGGTGATAACTTTTTAGCGGTACCCGTGGGCAGTTGTTCGGTAACTAACCGAACTAAGACCAGATCACCAACATTAAAGTTTGACACTCTCCTATGTTGATTAGCGTGCACTTGATAAGGCTCGTATTGAGTAGCCAATGTAGCTCGTATAAGAGCATGTAGGTCATGAATGTGTTGGGCGAAGGATTGTGCGAATTGACTTGCTTTGTACGTTGGAGGCAACAGAACCAAGTCATGTGGCATATGGGCCTTGTACCCGTGGACAATCTCATTGGGAGACAACCCCGTGGACCTATTTTTGGAATTATTGTAGGCCAATTGTGCATGGGGAAGAAGTAAGTCCCAAGTGCCCTTGTTATCTCTCACAAGACATCAAAGAAGATTTCCCAAGCTCCGATTAACCACTTCCTTCTGCCCATCAGTTTGTGGATGGTACGCGACGGAAAACAATAATTTGGTACCCATTAAAATACAAAGTGTTTTCCAAAAATAACTCGTAAACTTGACATCCCTTTCCGAGACTATTGTCTTCGGCACTCCACGGTGACTAACGACATCCTTAAAATACAATTTCGCCATGTGAGACGCGTCATTGGTCCTACTACACGGAATGAAATACGCCATTTTAGAAAATCTATCCACCACTACAAAAATAGAATCATGACGGCGTAAAGTGGTGGGTAGGCCTAGAACAAAATCCATACTCACGTCTTCCCATGGTGTGTAAGGGATAGGCAAGGGCGTATATAATCCAACATTGGTCTTGGTGCCCTTGGATACCTGACAGGTACGACAACTACTAACTACCCTTGCCACCATCGCCTTAAGTTTTGACCAATAGAATTTCTCCTCAACTAGCGTAATTGTCTTGTCCCTACCGAAGTGACCACTCAACCCTCCACTATGCAGCTCCCAAATGATATGAAGTCGTAGAGAGGACTGCGAGGTACACAACTTCCCATGCCTAAAGAGGTAACCGTCTCTAATAACAAACACAGTTATCCTCGTGGGGGAGCTATCCTGAGCGGATAAATAGGATTCCTTAAAATTTGGGAGATAGCGTACTCATATTTAATGCGTTCAAAACCTACAACATTAACCTCCATAGTGGAAAGCAAGAGGGTAAGGCGACTCAGAGCATCCGCAACTCGGTTATCTGACCCCTTAAGGTGCTTAAGGTTAAACATGTAACCTTGTAGGAAAGCTACCCACTTAGCGTGACGCGGGCTGATTTTATGCTAGCCATTGATGAAGCGCAAAGCTTCGTGATCGGAGAGGATCACAAACTCCTTGGAGAGGAGATAGTGCCTCCAATGGTGCAAACACCGCACAACCGCATAAAACTCCCTATCGTAGTTTGAATAATTTAACTTAGCGCCGGTTAATTTCTCACTAAAGTAACTAACTGTGTGCCCCTCCTGACTCAAGACACCTCCAACACCCACCCCAGAAGCCTCACAAGTTAACTCAAAGACTTTGGTGAAGTCTGGTAGACGCAAGACAGGTGCCTCGGTCATAAACTTCTTAATGCGGTTGAAAGCAAGGGTGGCAGAATTCGTCCAGGTGAACTCACCCTTCTTCATGCACTCCGTAATGGGGGCCATGATGCTACTGAATTCACGTATGAAACGACAATAGAAAGTAGCTAGTCCATGGAAACTACGCACCTCACGTAGGCTAGTCAGTTCGGGCCATTCCCGTATCACTTGAACTTTACCAGGATCAACTCGTATGCCCTCATACCCGACCATATAACCCAAAAACTCTACCTATGACGCGTAGAAAGTGCACTTCTTAAAGTTTAGAAACAATGTCCCCTTCCTCAAGGTGGAAAGAATCGCTCTCATTTGGGAAATGTGCTCGTCAGCGGTGGTGCTGTAGACTAAGATGTCATCGAAATAAATGACCACAAACTTTCCCAAGAAGGACTGAAAGACATGTGTCATCATCTGGGAGAAGGTGTTGGGGGCATTGGATAACCCAAAGGGCATCACAAGCCACTCATATAACCCGTCCTTAGACTTTAATGCAGTCTTCCATTCATCTCCCACACGTATCCTAATCTGGTGATAGACACTCTGTAAGTCCAACTTCGTAAAGATAGTGGCGCCAGATAAAACATCTAAGAGGTCATCTAATTGCGGAATAGGAAACCTATATTTGATAGTAATCTTGTTGATAGTGCGGCTATCAACACACATCCGCCATGTACCGTCCTTCTTGGGGGCAAGCAAGGCTGGTACCGCACATGGGCTCAAGCTAGTCCTAATGAACCCCTTCTTCAACAGGTCGTCAATCTGGGTCTGTAATTCCTTATAAGTAGCGGGATGAATTCTATAATGGGGCTGGTTGGGTAGGGACGAACCAGCAATAAGGTCTATCGCATGCTGTATATCCCTAAGTGGTGGCAACGTCGAAGGTATCTCATCCGGGTAAACATTCTTATATTCTTCCAAAAATGCCCGGAGCTCACTAGGTAGGTCGTCCAACACTCCCAAATTAGTCGTTGCACTCATAAGTACTAAAGCATACAACACTCCATCAAGAAATGAATCCTTCACAAATTCCTTCTTACCTACTAGACTCAATGTTTTCCTCTCGACTGGGATAGTGGTGTCCTTAGCCACAGCTACTGATTCCTTCTGAACGGTCGGCTTCAACGTAATGACCTTGCCATTAAATTTAAACTCGTACGTGTTGGATCTCTCAAAGTGTGTCACGTCGCGGTCGTATAGCCATAGATAGCCCAACAACACGGGACAAGCGTCCATTGGAAGGACGTCACACCATACCTCGTAAGTATAGGATTTGATCGAGAGGGGTACTAGGCATCGCTTGGTGACCGGAACGGTAACCTTATTGATCCAAGCTACCTGATACGGATTCGGGTGGGGCTGCGTGGTCAAGGCCATTCGTGTAACGGCATTTTCAGAAACGACATTCACACAGCTACCACTATCGATAATCAGTTTGCAGAGCTTCTCACCACTCTTAAAAATCAGAGAAAATATGCTCGTCCTCTTCCAATCATCTAACGGACGAGGAGTGTTCAAGATACAACACATCACCATAAGGTGGTGATCGTCCTCTAAATCACTTGGGACACCATCTGGGTCACTCACCTCTGCAGCCTCATAAACATAATCAGCGAGGTCGGTAATCGACTCTAAAAGGGCTATGGCCTTCGTCTTCGTTGGGCACTCAAAGGCATAGTGGCCTTGAATGCCGCAAGAATAACATGTGGCATTGGTCTTACTAACCTTCCCTATGGGGATACGCTCACCCGCGGGATTCTTAGTGTTCCTAGCAGTGATCACTACCGACTTCGACTCGGTGGACCTAAACTTCCCCTTATCCGGGTATGTGGTGGTAGATGCTCCAGACGTGGACTTGTTCTTTGCATGGGAATAGCGGGAATGGGCCTTAGAGGCCAGATGTTTTTCAATGTCGAGGGCGGCATTGAAGGTCGTATTCAAGTCCGTATGACCATAGCGCAGGAGCTTCCTTTGAATCTCGGGTTGAAGCCCTTTACGAAACCTAGATAATGTGACCTCGGGGATATCCCTAAGATCACAACGCACCATACGGTCCTTCAGCTCTCCCATGTACTTAGCTACCGAATTTGAGCCCTGTCGCAGGGTGGCAAGCTCATCGAACATCTGTGTTCGGTGGTACGCAGTAACGTACTGATCGGTTAGCAAAGTTTTCATCACCGGCCAACCTATAAGTGGGGCTCCATGTCCGGTTCCTAATCTCTGCTCCTCATTCAGCCAATACGTCTTCGCACGGCCTGTTAACTTCATCCTGGCAACTTGGACCTTTTGAGGGTCCGTGAGATTGTGCCATTCGAAGTAACATTCCATGTCCACAGTCCAATTAAGGAAGATCTGGGGATCTCCCTTGCCATCGTACGTGGGGGCATTAATCTTAATGGCCCTAGTGATATCAAAACCTCTCTCGTGGCGGTGTTCTCGAGGGGGTACTCGGGGAGAGTCCTCATCGGAGTCCGAATCAGGGATTTGTTGGCGCCGGAGGGGCTGCGCAACATTAACGTATGGCGGTGGCAGCCCTCCTTGATTCAAAAGGAGTTGTTCTAACATGGCCCTAATCTCAGTCATTTCGTTACGTAGACCCGCTATAGCCACAGCGTTGGGGTCCCCTTGCTCATTCGCAGCCATCCTAGACGATGAAAGGGTAGTGTATTCCGTTCCTAGTTTAGTGTGCATGCAGGTGTAGAAATATTTGGAAAGATGATTTTTCCTAGGGCCGACCCTTCATGGAAAACAAAATATGTTTTTAATTTCCCGATGTAAAGAAAATGTAGAACGTTAAATTTTTTTTTTTTGAACTTTTCGCTGAAAAATACATATTTTAGAGCTCTATTGGCAGACCGGTAAAACTTTTTTTTTGTTTTTTTTGTAGTTTGTATTGTGCGTGCCGACAAGACTCAAGCGAGGACATTTCAATTAGGAAATTGATACGACCGCCTCTGATACCAAATTGATGTGGGGTCATTCGGAGAGCGCCACGGACACAAGTAACCCAACCAATTCCAACACGTCTTAGACCTACCGCTCCTACACAAGCATCTAGCGACTCGTTACGGTTCGGATCAAACGCAGCACATAAAACAACAAGGAGGAGTGATCGACTCTAAACAACGATCAAGAAAAAGAGTCGGATGATTCCCCAAATTAACGCAAAGGTTGCCAATCCTTTTTGAGAGCAAAATCAAGGCTATAGGCCAAGATTCACTCAAGTAAATTGGATCTACCCGATCCGGATTTAAAGAAGTTCGAAAACGATGAAATCGAATTAGAAATGGCGAGCGATTGAATTTAAAAATCATGGAAACAACGGTTGTTCAACCTCCACAATACTAGCAAGAAAACACAAAGATGAGAGGGGGGAAATTACCCAACCCAGTTTTCATGAGCACACTTGATAAGGTGGGAGAATCACTCTCTCCACGGATCCACCGACGTCACACTGAATGGGGCTGCAACCTTCTTCCTTGGAGTCGCACCGAAGGAAGCCACTCCGGCGTCACACCGAGAGAGGGGAGGAAGCAAGCAAGGTGGGCGGCTTCACACCACATGGCCGGCGGCTTGGAGTCTCTCCTTGGCCGAATTTCTCCTAGGGAGTTTCTTTTGAATTCAAATTATTCTTCTTCTTGTCGATTAATTCTCATAAAGAGGTCTCCTTATATAGGAGTTACAAACACATATGAGTTACAAACATATAGGAGTTACAAACACACATTTAACCGTCCAAAATGAAGATGAAATCTCATCCATCCGGAATGCTAAAGACACACAAAAATGTTTAAATGCAGGAAATAACAAAATAAAAGGTCCTCTTATGAATATAAAATTATTACCCAAGCATGGAATAATTTTATATTCACAAATATAAATGGGAAATAAAATAACGTAAGCTCATTAATTAAAATAAGCCTTCAAGTGGGCTTAGCACGCCGCGGGCGGAGGTTATAACGCTGTCTTCCGTTAGCATCATCATGGCTCCAAAAGTCTTTATGTTGTAACGCCTCGGCAACCGGATCATCATCAAGTAGTGGTGGCAAGGCCGAGAGAACCCAACGGATTAAACGAGGCTTGGCTTCCGCCTTGGCTAATAAATATCTTAGGGAAGAGTGATCGGTATATACTACCACTTTAGATAATGTTAAATAAGATCTAAATTTATCAAAGGCGAATACCACTGCTAGGAGTTCTTTTTCTGTAGTTGTATAATTCTCCTGTGCATTATTAAGTGTTTTGCTAGCATAATATATAGGATGAAAGTGTTTGTTTCGGCGTTGTCCTATAACAGCCCCCACCGCAAAACTACTAGCGTCACACATGATCTCAAATGGTTGATTAAAATCGGGTGCGATCATAATAGGAGAATTAATTAATCTCTGTTTTAAAAACTCAAAGACATGTAGACACTCTTGTTCAAAAATGAAAGGTGTGTCTTTTTCTAACAGCCTGATAAGTGGTTTAGCTATTTTAGAGAAGTCTTTAATAAACCGGCTGTAAAATCTCGCATGTCCTAAGAAACTTCTCACTGCCTTGACGGAGGTTGGCGGTGGTAACTTTTCGATGTTCTCAATTTTCGCTCTATCTACTAGAATTCCTTGACATGAGATTTTATGGCCAAGTACTAACCCTTCCTTGACCATGAAATGACACTTCTCCCAATTGAGTGCTAGGTTAGTCTCCTCACACCTCCTAAGAACTTTCTCTAAATTCTCCAAACATAGATTAAATGAGTCGCCAAAAACAGAAAAATCATCCATAAATACTTCCATGATATCCTCAACATATTCATTAAAGATGGCTAGCATGCATCTTTGAAAAGTGGCGGGTGCATTACATAACCCGAAAGGCATACGTCTATAGGCAAATGTACCGAATGTGCAAGTAAATGTTGTTTTCTCCTGGTCTTCTGGTGCTATAGGAATTTGGAAATATCCAGAAAGTCCATCTAGAAAACAATAATAGGAATGTCCCGACAAACGTTATAATATTTGGTCAATGAAAGGCAGAGGGAAATGGTCTTTCCTAGTGTCATCGTTTAATTTCCTATAGTCAATACAGACACGCCAACCTATTACTGTTCGTGTAGGAATTAACAAATTCTTATCGTTAGCTACCACTGTTAGACCACCCTTCTTAGGAACGACTTGGACAGGACTAACCCATGAACTATCTGAAATAGGGTATATAACACCAGCATCTAACAACTTAACAATCTCTGCCTTGACTACCTCTTTCATATTTGGGTTTAGCATACGTTGCGGTTGAATAGAAGATTTATAGTTTTCTTCCAGAAGGATTTTGTGAGTGCAAAAACTAGGATTAATACCCTTTATATCAGATATTTGCCATACTATTGCACCTTTACATTTCTTCAATACAGTTATTAATTTATCTTTTTCAGAATTATACAGATTAGAGGAAATAATAACAGGATAAGAAGAATTAGTTCCTAAGAATGCACACTCAAGATGATCCGGTAATGTTTTTAAGTTGTACTATTGGTGGATTCTTAGTATTATTCTTAAGAGCTTCATGATCTCCTTGAGTAATCAAACTATATTCAGTCGTTCTATTCATCGCCACACTATTATCTAGAAAAAATAAATGTTCAATAATATCTTTATTTTTTTCTTCTTCTAGATAGCAGTTTGTAATACAAATTTCTAAAGGATCTTTATAATAAAAATTGGAATGCATGGAAGGCATAACATTATCAATATCTTGAGAAAAATAACAATAATCATCATTATCTAAAGATTATTTCATAGTATTGCCAATTTGAAAAGTGATTTCATCTTCTCCTACTCGCAAAACTAATTTACCATCAAAAACATAAATAAGCGCTCTAGAAGTGGCTAAAAATGGACGACCTAATAAAAGTGGTACTTCAATATTTTCATCCATATCTAGAATAACAAAATCAGCAGGAAATATAAACTTATCTACCTTAACCAATACATCTTCCACTATTCCTCTAGGATACTTAACCGATCGATCTGCTAGTTGAATACTCATTCTCGTTGGGCTAAGTTCTCCTAGGCGTAGTTTCAAATATAGTTTATAAGGCATTAAATTTATACTTGCTCCTAAATCCGCTAAAGCTTTATTTACTTGCAAATCTCTGATTAAACATGGAATTGAAAATGAACCGGGATCCTTAATTTTTTGTGGTAGTTTATTTTGCAAAATAGCAGAACATTCTTCACTAAGTGTTACAAAAGATAATTCCTCTATTTTCCTTTTATTAGAAATTAAATCTTTAAGAAATTTCGCATACTTAGGTATTTGAATAATTTCAGAAAAAGGTAAATTGACATGTAATTGTTTAAACATAGATAGAAATTTACCATACTGCGCATCCATGCGCTCCTTGTTAAGCTTTGCTGTGTATGGTACTGCTGGTTGATACTCCATCAGTTGCATGTTCATCTCGCTTGGTCCTTCGGCCGCTAGACTCCACTTGGGGCACTTCCTTGGCAATCCTTGGGTCTTGTAACTCCTTTCCGCTCCTCAATTGAATGGCTTTTGCATGCTCCCTAGGATTTGTCTCGGTATTTCCTGGAAGTGTCCCTTGTTGTCTTTCAGAAACCATCCTTGCAAGCTGTCCAATCTGATTCTCCAAATTCCGAATCGAGCCCTCTTGATTCCGGAAGGCTACATCGCTAGTTTGCATGAATTTGGTGAGCACATCTTCCAATGTAGGCTTCCTTGGTTCCGGTTGTTGTTGTTGTCCAAACATGGGTTGCTTCCCTTGATTGCCTTGTCCTCCCCAAGAGAAATTGGGGTCGTTCCTCCATCCAGGATTGTATGTAGCACTATATGGGTTATTCGTTTGATTGAAAGGAGGTCTCATATTGTTACCCATATAGTCAACATGCTATTGTACTGAAGGTTCACAACTAGGCATTCCACTATATGAAGGGTCCCATTGTTGAGGTTCCATGGAGGGTGATGCTAAGGCAAGGTTGTCCATCTTCTGGTGAAGCTTCTCCACTTGAATGGCTAAGGCGGTGACAACATCCACTTCATAAATTCCTGCGGGCTTGCTAGGCTTTTGTATTACGGTAGTCCATTGATAGTTGTTCATCGCCATGTCTTTTATCAACTGCTGAGTCGCTTCAGGTGTCTTGTTGTTCAATGTGCCTCCACTAGCTCCATCAATCATCTGTTTAGTGGCCGGATTTAGACCATTATAGAAGGTCTGAATCTGAATCCATGAAGGTAGAGCATGGTGGGGACATCTCCTCAAAAGGTCCTTTAATCATTCCCATGTGTCGTACAATGATTCAGATTCCAATTGCATGAATGTAGAGATGTCATTCCTTAGCTTTTCAGTCTTCGCCGTTGGGAAATACTTCATCAGAAACTTCTCAACCATCATGTCCCAAGTAGTGATCGACCCTCTAGGTAGTGAATTCAACCACTGCTTCGCCTTATTCCTTAGAGAGAATGGAAACAATCTCAATCGAATGGCATCATTGGAAACACCATTGATCTTGAATGTATCACATATCTCCAGGAATCCGGCCAAGTGGGTGTTAGGATCTTCATCTTGCAGGGCATCATACTGGACATACTGTTGAACCATCTGTATGACACTAGGCTTCAATTCGAAGTTATTGGTGACTATTGGCGGTCTAACGATACTTGACCCAGTTCCTTGGAGGTTAGATCTAGCAAAGTCAGACATAGTTTGCTCATTATGGTTGGCCATGGTATCCAAATTTTCCAGATGATTCTCTCCTTAGTTAACTGTTTCTTCTTCTACTATTTGGTTTGAAATATCTGTGGTATTAACTCCCACGTCCCTATGGTTGGTGTTATGGATAATTCGCTCTGGGTCAGGATGAAATGGTGCTAGCCCAGAATTTCTGCCTCTGGTCATAGACTAACAGACTACAAAAAGAGATTAAGTGATATAATTATTCCATAACTAATTAATAATTATACATTAATAAACAAAAATTGGTAGATTAATAAAGTTCAGGCTTTCAAAATAATGAAATCGAGTCCCCAGCAACGACGCCAAAAACTTGATGATTTTGATTTGCTAACAAGTAATAACTCAATGCGATTTCATTCTACATTCTAGTATAACTATGTAGATGGGCATAAGCTAGATTGAATTAACTTTCATGCAAGTGCACCTATCAATCATAGTACAAGAGAAATCTACATCTCGTGTCGTATTCCACAAGATCATTTCAAGTACTCGTACTCACCCTCACTCTATTATCATACCTATAAGTAAAATTGATATCTAAACTAGATTGACCTAACTATAACTATTTGGATAATTCAATATTGGAGAAGTAAATATGGTAAAAAGCGGGAAGCTTATGAGTTTTTACATGAACAAACTCATTTATTAACTCAATTCTAAGTAATCATGAAAAAATAAGACTATCAAATTCGTTGTAATGTAGAGGTTAACGTTCATCAAATTCTCTCTCGAGCAATTCCAATCCTAAACCTAAGTTAGTAAATTTTCTCTTGAACAATTTACAACACTCAAGTTCGCATTAAGTAAAGCACCCTAATTTCTACATAAATTCATGAAACCTTATCTCTAAAATACCATGAATCCATTTACTCGTATTTCAATTTTCCAAACAACATATCTCTCGATCATGGAGTTTGATTCACAAATAGAGTTAACACCATAATATGGATATACAAATATCATCACAAACAACCAATTTCTCAATCTATAAATTTGCAAATTATGTAAATCAAAGAAGCAATCCATAATGGAAATGAAACCCTTTGTTTATAAGCCTAAATACGAATAAAATACCACGAATTTGATGTAAATAAAGCGATACATGATTACTAAATCGTTCAAATATAAGTACATGCAAATTAAAAAATAAACAAAGTTGAATCACCAAGAGAAAGGAAAGATTAAAAGGGATTAATGAAAAATTAAATGCATACAAAATACCCTTCAAATCATCCTTCTCTTGGATGCTCCACTTCGTGCTCCAGAAGTTCTCCAATTCCAAAATGATCCAAAAGTTCACCTCTAATTTTTCTACAGGAATTATATAGTCCCTTTGCAAACAGGTCAGACACGGGTTCCAACACGGCCGTGTGTCAGGCCGTGTTGACGGTTCCTAGGCAGTTCCACACGAATAGGCGCATCTGGTAGTAGGTCGTGTCAGATGACACGGGTACTGACACAGCCGTGTTGTTCTTCATGTTCTTTAGACACGGGTTGGTCGGTAGTCGTGTTCAAATATTACATGGGTAGGCACACAGGCGTGTTCCTACCCGTGTGAGTCTCTGTCTCCAGCGTCCAATTTCTTCAGCTCCAGGGCACATAGCACACATGTATTAACATGGTCGTGTGTCCACCCGTGTGCGCTAACTTTTTGTCCTGTCATCAGTCATGTTGACTCCGTGAACTCCGCTGTTTGCTCCAAGACTTTTAGTTCCATTGGTTGACACTACCTGCATTAGAAAAATGAAAGGATAAATATATAGCTTAATACAAGAAGTAACCAAAAATCCTAACTGTGCTCTCTTATTTATGATAAGACAATTTCTCAACTAATCCTGCGAAATTACTACAGAAGGAGGCAGAAAATAGTGGACATGATTACAATTATGATAGTAAAAGTATTAAATTTTCTCAACGTGGTCAGCAAGATAGCCCAAACGCCAAATTAATATCTTCGGAACTACCCAGTTCTCACGTTGAACCAGCGGAAAACCGAGGAACAAACGTTAAACCCAACAAACAATGGAAGCACAAGCAGGTCTATTATTCATTCACTTCTTTACACCATGAGGCATACATAGCGAGATATGATTTCGCTAGTAAAACAGCTGTAAACAGAAAGCACCAAAAATAAGCCGGGCGGACAGCACCGGAGTCCGCCGAGACCGCGAGGTCGCCGAGTCCGCTGAGATCGCCCGCGCTACGCTGCAATCCGCCGAATAACCACGGAGTCCGCCGAAGCCGCAAGGCCGCACGGACACACCGTTATTCGCCTCCTGCTGAACCTGAACTGAGGAACACCCCTACCCACCTGAAGCCGGCGGACAGGTTATTGAAGCTGGCAAAGATGAAACAGAACTGACAAGCCGCAGAGCGACCTCCTGCTGAGTCCGCAGAGACCGCGCACTTCCAAGTACTTGATCGAAGTCACAGCCAAACTCCTGGCTCCTTGAAGCTAACCGCGCGACCTGCAAACAACAAACGTCAGCACTGAACAATCCACGCGGACTGACAAACAGAGACCGCAGCACTTTGCTCAACCCAACTTACTGTTCACTCAAGTTACTTAGGTTACTATAGATATGCCAGGGGGGTCCTATTTATAGACAAGGTGAGGAGTGTGGTCACCGCCCAAGAGATAGCGACACCGCCCTAGCCCGCGCGATAGCAAAACTCCGTCCGCCGAGTCCGCAAGGACTTAGCCGGATACCAAGGAAAACCGCCAGGAGCAAGGCAACCATTGACGAACCCTCTCCAGTCCACCCAAGCTATGAGGACAAGGCATCAGCCCGCAAAGCTCCAACCACTGCAGGACAGCAACCCCCTTCAATGGCAGTCCGCACCAACCTGAGGCAGTCCGCAAGACTCACACCTCAATCTGCCACAAGACCACGACCAAAGGCAGATAGCAACAGTCCGCCCGGTCACAGCGGACTTGGAGGATACCGCCGACACCATGGTCTTGGCACAAAGTGTGAGCAAGTCCAAAACCATCAAAGGCCAATGCGAGCATGGCGGACACAAACTCCCGTCCGCCAAAACACCCTAGCACAGACCACCATCAGTCCGCGAGCTCCTCGCACTCTTGTCCAACACATCAGCCTCCTCCCGGACTCCAAAACCAGTCCGCCAAGACGATCTCCACATCAAAACACCTACTGTGCCACCAGAGCTCGACAAGGCCTCAGCCAAGCTCTAAGCTCAGTCCGCCACAACCCAAACCGCGGACACGCTAGTCCGCAAGCTTTCCGCGAACATGAGCCAACCCGCCTATCAGCACAAGCTTGCACCCGCGGCCATTGAGCAATGCACCAGTCCGCAAGCCTCCATCTGCTTAGGCCGCTCCTTGGCAATGCCAAACAACAAACACCCTATCCGCAGAATCCAGACCGCATAGTCCGCGGACTCTATGCAACAAGCTGCTCAGAAGACTGCCGGCTTTCCACTAGACCTTCCACCAGGCCGCACATCACAGTTCGACCAGTCCGCCTAGTCGCCAAAGCTGTAAGCCCCAGGCCGCCCGGCCTGTCCCGTCACCCACTTCCACTTCACAAATTTCAACACTCCCCCTTGAGGTGGTAAGTGGTGACCAAGCCCAGCAAGCTGCGCAAGCGTTCAAAAGGCCCCTTCGACAGTGGCTTCGTGAAGATGTCAGCAAGATTATCTTCACTCCGAACATGCCCGACCAACAAAGACCCCTCCGACACCTTCTCCCTGATGAAGTGGTGATCAATCTCTATATGCTTGGTCCTGGCGTGACACACTGGATTATTAACCAGTTTGAGAGCACTCTCATTGTCACCCCAGAGTAAAGTAGGCCCTTGCACTTCTTCATGAACATCCTCTATAAGCCTCCTCAACCAAACGGCTTCCCGAGCAGCCAAGGCCGAAGCCTTATACTCCGCCTCCGTGGTTGAAACCGACACCGAGTCCTGCTTCTTGCTACACCACGAGATGCTAGCTGAACCGCAAGTGAACACATAACCTGAAGTAGACCTTCGATCATCCGAATCACCGCCATAGTCAGCATCCGTGTACCCGAGCAACGCAAACTCCGCGTCTCTTCTATAGAGGAGTCCCATACCAGAAGAAGCCTTAACATACTTCAGAATTCCCTTCGCCGCCACTAGATGAGATTGCCTTGGTTCAGCCATATACCGACTTACTCGGCCAACAGCATAAGCAATATCCGGCCTTGTAATCGTCAGATAAATCAAGCTCCCAACAAGAGCCCTGAACACCAAGGGATCATGAAGAACCCTTCCCTCATCTCGTCGAAGTTTTAGCCCAGATTCTAGTGGAGTAGAGCACTTCTTCCCTTCGCCCATGCCGAACCGCTTCACAATGCGATCAACATACCCTTTCTGGCTAATGAGAACCCCGCACTCCTTCCTCTCCACTTCCAGACCGAGAAAGTGATGCAACTCTCCCAAGTCTTTCATCTCGAAGCGTATAGCAAGCTCAGCCCTGAGCCTTGCTACTTCCCCCTCCGAATTCCCAGTGATGATCATGTCATCCACATACAGCAGGACCAAGACTCGTAGCTCCCCCTTCTTCTTGACAAACAAGCTTGAATCCGAGTTGGAAGCAAGGTATCCACAGAATTGCAAGTACTCTGCAATCTTCCCATACCACGCTCTAGGAGCTTGCTTCAACCCATAGAGAGCCTTCCTGAGTTTGCAGACATAGTCCGGATGCTTTTCAGAGACAAAACCAAGCGGTTGATCCATGAAGATGTCCTTGTCAATCTCTCCGTAAAGAAAGGCATTCTTCACATCGAGTTGCCACAACCTCCATCCCTTGCTGGCAGCCAAGGCGATCACCACTCTTACAGAAGTCATCTTCGCAACTGGACTGAATGTCTCCTCATAGTCTTCTCCATACTGCTGTGAGAATCCTCTAGCGACCAGACGAGCCTTGAACCGATCAATTCTCCCATCAGCCTTCTTCTTCAACTTATATACCCACTTGCAAGTAACTGGAGTAATGCCATCAACCTTGGGCACAAGGTCCCAGGTTTCATTCTTCTTCAGAGCATCAATCTCTTCCTTCATGGCATCTTCCCACTCCTTCACTCCAGTGGCCTCGTTGAAGTTTGCAGGCTCTCGCTCATCCAGAGGACCTGCAAAGAAGCAGGAGACAAAGCTCATTGCATTCCCATCACAGTACCGAGCCGGTGGCTTAACCACCCTCTTCGATCTCCGAAGAATCGGCTCCTTGCTCACGGCTTCCGTTGCTTCTTCAGGCTCCACTCCTACCTGGGGCAAACATTGAGCAGTGCTCCCCCTGCTTCCTGAGCCAGAAGGCTCAGCCTCGGAGTTCGAAGCAACAGGAGCTGCTGGTGAAACAACAAGCTCCTCTTCCAAGCCTTCAGCAGCCACCACCGGTGCTTCATCAACCTTGCTACTTCCAGTTAGCTCCACCGAGCCACCTCCATATGACGTCAGCTCGTCAAAGACAACGTCTCTTGACACCACGAACTTCTTCGTCACAGGGTCCATGCATTTCCATCCCTTCTTCTGCTCATCATAGCCAACAAAGACAAGTTTCCTTGCCTTCGCATCCAGCTTTGTCCGTGAAGCATCCGGGACATGCACGTAGCAAGTTGAACCGAACACCCTAAGGTGTCCCACACTCGGCTTCTCCTTCAGCAACAGCTCAATAGGAGTCTTCATGTTGATAGGGCTGACTGGCATCCGGTTGATAACATAAGCAGCACAAGACATTCCCTCCGCCCAAAAGGACCTTGGGATATCTTTCGCATGAAGCCAGCATTTGCAGGTCTCCGTCAGATGACGGATCTTCCGCTCCGCTACCCCATTTTGTTGTGGAGTGTGAGCACAAGTAAGCTCTCGTTGGATCCCGTGCTTCCTGCAGAAGATAGAAAACTCGGAGGAGACAAACTCACCCCCGTTATCAGTTCTAAGCTTCTTAATCCGCAAGCCAAGCCGGCCTTTTACCAACTCCTTAAACTCCACAAACAAACGGAAGGCTTCCGACTTCTCCTTTAAGAAGTACACCCAAGTATACCTTGAGTATTCATCAACCAAGACAAGCATGTATCTGATTCCACTAAGGCTGGCAGTAACCGTCAGTTCCATCAGGTCGCCATTAATACACTCCAGTGGCTTCTTGCTCCTTGTTTGTGATTTATCAAACGGAAGGCGATGTGCCTTACCGTATTGACAGCCCACACAAACATGCCCATCACCAAAGGAGGACAACTTCGGCAACCCCCTCACCAAACTTGTACTCGCCATCGCCTTCAGCTTGTCCATGCCAACATGCCCCAGCCTCTCATGCCAGATAGCTGCACTATCATTGGCCCTCATTCTATCAACATAAGCATTGGTGGAAAGAACAAACAAGTTCTTCACCCTCCTCCCAACATGAGCAACATCAGCCTTAACTGCTGATACGTTGCGAAGGAACCTCACGTCTGTTGGCCCAAACAGAACGTGATACCCATCGTCCACCGCATTGGTCACCGAGAAGAGGTTTTTCTTCATGCCCGACACGTGATACACACTCCTTAACGTGAGTGGCCCCTGATCACTACCCAAAGACACGACCCCCTCTTTCTCTACTGCATAAACAGTATTATCAGCAGTGATAATAGCTTCATTACCTGAGTAAGCCTGCATGGTGGTGAACTTCGATTTGTCTCCGGTGAGGTGATGATCACACCCGGAGTCCACGATCCACTCGCCGTTGAAGTCCTCAGCAGACAAGGCCCGAACACAAGTGCCCGTCATAAAAGCTCCGCCCCATTCTGCTTCTTCACTTCTTGAGCAAGCTTCCTCCTTTCCCGCAGCATGCCCAGGCTGCAGTTTGACCTTGCAATCCCGCTTGAAGTGCCCTCGCTGATGACACCGGTAGCACTTCAGATTCTTCTTCCAGTCCTTAGGAGCATTGCTCCTCTCCGACGGATATGAAGTTGAAGTCTCCTTATCACCAACGACCTGCACCTTCTTCTTCTTCTTCCCTTCCCATCCTTTCTTCTTGCCTGAGAAGAGAGCTTCGCTGCCTTCCTGATTCAGGTTCACTCCAGCCATCTGCCTTGCTAAGCTCTCCTGCGAGGCAAGCAGATTCTCCAGCTCCAGCAACGACGGCTGAGTAGCCCACCCTTGAACAGATGTAATAAAGGGCACATACTCCTTCTGCAAGCCGCGGATAATATGCCTTTTCATCTTCGCCTCAGAGATAGGCTCATCATGATCCAGTGCCGACAGCTCAGCACACAAGCTCTTCATCTTTAAGAAGTACTTGGAGATGGAAAGGTCTCCCTGAGTTGCCCTGGCCAACTCATTCTCCAGGAACTGAAGCCGCGCCACATTCTTCCTATTGAACAACTCATCAATGGTTGTCCAAATATCAGCAGCCGACTCACACCCAACGATGTGATCAAACAGTTCCGGAGACACGGCTCTCTTCAGAATGAACTCCGCCCTAGCATTTATTCTTCTCCAGAGCCTAACCTGCTCAGCAGTATCGAACGCAGCAGTAACTTCCTGTCTGTCGTCACCACCGACGACTTCCCACAGCTCATCGCCAAGAAGATAACTCTTCATGCACGACTTCCACTTCTTGAAGTTAGTCGGCGTTAAGAGTTCAATGCCCAGACCTCTTGCAAAACTTCCTTCCATTGCAACACCTGTTGGCAACCTTTCAGAAGCTCCGAGCAACAACACAAGTTGATCACCACTCAATCACTGAGTAACAACACTGGCTGACTTCCGCTCACGCAACTGAACCTCAGAAACCTCCCTCTGTTACCATGTTAAATTTTCTCAACGTGGTCAGCAAGATAGCCCAAACGCCAAATTAATATCTTCAGAACTACCCAGTTCTCACGTTGAACCAGCGGAAAACCGAGGAACAAAGGTTAAACCCAACAAACAATGGAAGCACAAGCAGGTCTATTATTCATTCACTTCTTTACACCATGAGGCATACATAGCGAGATATGATTTCGCTAGTAAAACAGCTGTAAACAGAAAGCACAAAAATAAGCCGGGCGGACAGCACCGGAATCCGCCGAGACCGCGAGGTCGCCGAGTCCGCTGAGATCGCCCGCGTTACGCTGCAATCCGCCGAATAACCACGGAGTCCGCCGAAGCCGCAAGGCCGCGCGGACACACCGTTATTCGCCTCCTGCTGAACCTGAACTGAGGAACACCCCTACCCGCCTGAAGCCGGCGGACAGGTTATTGAAGCTGGCAAAGATGAAACAGAACTGACAAGCCGCAGAGCGACCTCCTGCTGAGTCCGCAGAGACCGCACACTTCCAAGTACTTGACCGAAGTCACAGCCAAACTCCTGGCTCCTTGAAGCTAACCGCGCGACCTGCAAACAGCAAACGTCAGCACTGAATAATCCGCGCGGACTGACAAACAGAGACCGCAGCACTTCGCTCAACCCAACTTACTGTTCACTCAAGTTACTTAGGTTACTGTAGATGTGCCAGGGGGGTCCTATTTATAGACAAGGTGAGGAGTGTGGTCACCGCCCAAGAGATAGCGACACCGCCCCAGCCCGCGCGATAGCAAAACTCCGTCCGCCGAGTCCGCAAGGACTTAGCCGGATACCAAGGAAAACCGCCAGGAGCAAGGCAACCATTGACGAACCCTCTCCAGTCCGCCCAAGCTATGCGGACAAGGCATCAGCCCGCAAAGCTCCAACCACTGCAGGACAGCAACCCCCTTCAATGGTAGTCCGCACCAACCCGAGGCAGTCCGCAAGACTCACACCTCAATCCTCCACAAGACCACGACCAAAGGCAGATAGCAACAGTCCGCCCAGTCACAGCGGACTTGGCGGATACCGCGGACACCATGGTCTTGGCACAAAGTGTGACCAAGTCCAAAACCATCAAAGGCCAATGCGAGCATGGCGAACACAAACTCCCGTCCGCCAAAACACCCTAGCACAGACCGCCATCAGTCCGCGAGCTCCTCGCACTCCTGTCCAACGCAGCAGCCTCCTCCCGGACTCCAAAACCAGTCCGCCAAGACGATCTCCACAGCAAAACACCTGCTGTGCCACCAGAGCTCGACAAGGCCTCAGCCAAGCTCTAAGCTCAGTCCGCAACAGCCCAAACCGCGGACACGCCAGTCCGCAAGCTTTCCGCGAACATGAGCCAACCCGCCTATCAGCACAAGCTTGCACCCGCGGCCACTGAGCAATGCACCAGTCCGTAAGCCTCCATCCGCTTAGGCCGCTCCTTGGCAAGGTCAAACAACAAACACCCTATCCGCAGAATCCAGGCCGCATAGTCCGCGGACTCTATGCAACAAGCCGCTCAGAAGACAGCCGGCTTTCCACTAGACCTTCCACCAGGCCGCACATCACAGTCCGCCCAGTCCGCCTAGTCCGCCCCAGGCCGCCCAGCCTGTCCCGTCACCCACTTCCACTTCACAAATTTCAACAAAAAGGCCTATCATAATCACACTCATCAGTCAGGGAAGAGGGGAAGAAGCAATTGCCAATCTACTATGTTAGCAGGATCCTGAAGAAGGCGGAGCTCCGCTACCCCATCTTGGAAAAGCTGGCGTACGCCTTGATGATTTCGGGCAGGAAGCTCCGGCCATATTTCCAAGCGCATTCGATCAGGGTGGTGAAAGACCATCCCCTTCGCAAGATTTTTGAAGGAGTGGAGCACTAAGGCAGGTTGGCCAAGTGGTCTACTGAATTGAGTGAGTTTGATATCTCATTCGTGCCAAGGCTCTGCATTAAGGTACAGGTGGTGGCCGACTTCTTGGCAGACTACGTTGTTGAGGTTGGGGCCGAGGAGTCGCGGCCGCAGGAGGCATGGAAGATGACGGTTGATGGGGCCTTGGGAAGGCACTCCCTCAGAGCAGCAGTGGTGTCGATAAGCCCTCAAGGGGTCACTATAGAACAAGCAGTGGTCTTACACTTTCCAGCGATTAACAACACGGTGGAGTACGAGGATGTAATAGCTGGCCTTCGTTTGGCGAAGGAATTTGAGATCTAGGAAGTGGAGTCTTTCACGGACTCGTAGGTGGTGGCGTCATAGATCCGAGGAGAGTTCGAAGCTCGGGAGACCAACATTGTGAAATACTTATCCAAGGTTAGGGTGATCATCTGAGGGTTCCGTACATTCTCAATCCAACATGTTCCTAAGGAAGAGAGTATAGCTGCCGATCGGTTGGCAAAGTTCAGACCTCAGGGAGAAGGGACCTTGACTGAGCTATTTCAACTGGCAATCGAGGAAGGAGAGTTGATGGACGTGGTTCGGCGACCCTTGTGGGTGGATCCATTGGTGACCTTCCTAACCACTAGCGAGCTTTCGGAGGGGGCAAGGATGCAAAAAGCTTCAGGCACATGGCAGCTCACTACATAATGCTGGAAGAAGGGTTACATCGGAAGATGTTGTCAGGGCTCCTGGAAAGGTGTGTGACCGAGTAGGATATCCCGAGGATCCTGGAGGAAGTGCATTCAGGTGAATGCGGTAATCACTCAGGGGAAGGACGTTGGAAGCAAGGGTAGTGAGGCAAGGGTATTTCTGGCAGACCCTGAGGAAGGATGCAGCTGAGTTTGCGAGGAGGTGCCGGAAGTGTCAGCTATACGCCCCCTCCAAATCTTGCCCGCTCAAAGGCTCCGAAGCATTGCAGGCACCGTGGCCTTTCGCCATCTGGGGAATGGATTTAGTCATGCCTTTCTATCCGGCCTGTGGGCAGAGGAGGTTCCTCCTAGTCATGATTGATTACTTTTCAAAGTGGCTAGAGGTCAAGGAATTGGCCAAGGTCACCACACAGGTCATTTGGAATTTTTTCTGGGGGGAGATCATATGCAGGCACGGGCTCCCTCAGGCGATCGTAACAGACAATGTGCCCCAGTTTGCCAGCGAAGAGTTCATCAGCTTCTGCGCTCAGCTGGGGATAGACATTAGGTTTCCCTCCGTACATCACCCGTGGAGGAATGGTCAGGTGGAGGTGGCCAACAAGATCATCGTGAACCTACTCAAGAAGAAGGTGGAGAACTTGAGGGGGAGTTGGGTGGAACAGCTCCCCTCAGTATTGTGGGCCTTGCGGACAACCCCGAACACGACCACCGGCGAGACCCCCTTCAAACTTTCCCATGGGTGTAAGGCGGTCCTGCTCGTGGAGTTTGAGGTTCGATCCCCACGAGTCGCACACCGCTGGTGATAGGGATGAGGCTTGGAGGTTGGAGAATGAAGGGGGCTTATGCCTCTCGTTGGACATGGTAGAAGAGCTTCGCGACGTCGCATCCATCAGGCAGGAAGAGATCAAATGGTGGATGGAGAGATACTTTGACAAGCATATAAGGATTAAGCAGTTCGCAGGAGGAGATTTGGTGCTGAAGAAAGTCGATGCTGCGAAGAGATCTGCCCCCATGGGTAAGCTCAACTCCAATTGGGAAGGGACTTATATTGTCAAGAGGGTCCTGAGAATGGGAGGTTTCCACCTCCAGGATGTGGAGGGTAGGACCATGAGCCACACCTGGAGCGGTGATGACTTGAAGCGCTTCTACCCATAAGAAGGGAGAATAAAATTGTATATTCAAAGTCAAGTTTATTGTAATATGTTCCTCAAATTACTTTTTCTTTTACCTACTATGAAATTCTAATGGCAGGAAGATGGTACTCTTGCACTACCCCGAGCCTGGATCGGCCCTAGGTAGACACGCTGTGCAGGCTCTCATTAGCTGGCAGGTCTGAAGCCTCGCCTGTGGGGAAGAGGATTGGTTCTTGGTTCTCTTGCACTATCCCGAGCGCGGCTCGGCCCCAGGTAGGCCCGCTGCACATGCTCTCATTAGCTGGCAGGTCCGAAGGCTTTCCTGTGGGGGAGAGGTTTGGTTCTTGGAGACTTGGTTCTTTGTTCTTGGAAACTCTTGCACTACCCCGAGTGCGGCTCGACCCCAGGTAGACCCGCTGCATATGCTCTCATTAGCTGGCAGGTCCGAAGGCTCGCCTGTGGGAGAGAGGATTGTTCTTGGTTCTCTTGCACTACCTCGAGTGGGGCTCAGCCCCAGGTAGACCCGTTGCGCAGGCTCTCATTAGCTGGCAGGTCCGAAGGCTCGCCTGTGTGGGAGAGGTTTGGTTCTTCGAGACTTGGTTCTTGGTTCTTGGAAACTCTTACACTACCCCGAGTGCGGCTCAGCCCCAGGTAGACACGCTGCGCAGGCTCTCATTAGCTGGCAGGTCCGAAGGCTCGCCTGCGGGGGAGAGGATTGGTTCTTAGTTCTCTTGCACTACCCCGAGCGCGGCTCGACCGCAGGTAGACCCGCTGCACAGGCTCTCATTAGCTGGTAGCTTTGAAGGCTCGCCTGTGGGGGAGAGATTTGGTTCTTGGAGACTTGGTTATTGGTTCTTGGAAACTCTTGCACTACCCCGAGCGTGGCACGGCCCCACGTAGACCTACTGCGCAGGCTCTCATTAGCTGGCAGGTCTAAAGGCTCGCCTGCACGGGATAGGATTGGTTCTTGGTTCTCTTGCATTACCCCGAGCGCGGCTCGGCCCCACGTAGACCTATTGCGCAGGCTCTCATTAGCTGGTAGGTCCAAAGGCTCGCTTATGGGGGAGAGGATTGGTTCTTGGTTCTCTTGCACTACCCCGAACGTGGCTCGGCACTAGATATACCCGTTGTGCAGGCTCTCAATAGCTGGTAGGTCCGAAGGCTCGCTCGTGGGGGAGAGGTTTGTTTCTTGAAGGCTTTGTTCTTAGTTCTTGGAAACTTTTGCACTACCCCGAGCACGGCTCGGCCCCAGGTAGACCCGCTGCGCAGGTTCTCATTAGGTGGCAGGTCCGAAGGTTCACCTGTGGGGGAGAGTTTTGTTTCTTGAAGACTTGGTTCTCGGTTCTTGGACACCTTTGCACTACCCCGAGCACGGCTCGGCCACGGGTAGACCCGTTGTGCAGGCTCTCATTAGCTGGCAGGTCCGAAGGCTCACCTGTGGGGGAGAGGTTTTGTTCTTGAAGGCTTGGTTCTTGGTTCTTGGATACTTTTGCACTACCCCGAGCTGGGCTCGGTCCCCGGTAGATCCGTTGCCCAGGCTCTCATCAAGCGGGCAGGGCAGTAAGCTCACGTGATGGCAGAGTGGCTGGGGAGACCTCCCTAAGGAGCATCCCTACTTGATCTCATGAAAAATAAATTACAGGAGGCAAAGGCTGGAGCAGTGCGAGTGGAGGCACTCCCAGATGGCGGCCTCAGGGATGGTCTCACCTACGGTGAGTGGGCACTCGCGTGGGACAAAAGACTCTGCCTGATAATAGGGGGCGAGTTAGATCTCTAAAAGCCACTCGTGCTGGGAGTACCCTGAGGAGAGGCGAGAAGGTTTTGTCAGTTTAACACAAATAAAATGAGGGAAGTGACGACTCACGCTCTGAAAAAAGTCAACTCTCCAACAAAGCGGTGAGACAAGACATAGCACCGTCTCGCGGGCGTGAGCGCATCAAAGGGTAATCTTGCAGTAAACAAAACAAGGCAAAGAGAAAAGAATAAAAGCGAGGCGGCGAGACGGGTGGGTAGCGTCGTCTCGCAAACAAAAGCAAACCAATAGTTCGTTTCGCAAAATGAAAAATAAAGTAACATGATAAGAGTGTACATTGGATCAATATCAGTTCATCACAAGTGTCGTCAATATATTTTGGGATCACAAAAAGAAACTCAAAAAAGTTTAAGTTATACAGCAACAAAAAAAGAGGGGAGAGGGGTCCGGTATCTCGCAGGCAGCACGTCATTCCTCCTCACCGGAAGAAGGATCCTCGCTCTCCTCGCCATAGAGCTGGGGGACCAGATCGCGAACGGTCACCGTTTTGGAGTCGTCCTTCACGACCCCCAGCTCCTTCATCATTTTTAGAACTTGCTCCGCCGCCATGATGCTGGTGTCTCTGCACTGCTCTTCGACTTCATCAAAAGAATAATGAGGCAGATGGGCCTGGAGGGGTTCGCGGCGAGTCGACGACGTGGCGTTGGCCTGAAGGCGAGTGACATGATCTTTTAAATCCTTGTTCTCCTCCTCCAGAGCCGCCATGGGTGTGTGCATCCGCTCCGCCGTCTCGGCATCCTGCGAGACGCCCAGTCATTAGAAAAGAGTATTTGAAAAGAATAATCCAAGGATTAGTTGATGCTTACCACACCGCCCTGAGCTTTTGCTTGGAGGGTCTCGACGACAAATAGTCTCTTTGCGAGGTCATTATATTTCACTCGCTCGGAAGCTAGGCCCTCCATGGTGTCTCTCCACTTCTTATTAGCATAAATCAGGCGGCGCGAGGTGCGATGCGAGAGCTTTAAAGCACGTAGTTGGGCGTGGGAGGACTTCAGAACGAGATCGCGCGAAGACTCGGTCTCGGGCGAGACTTCCTCGGGAGCACCATAAAGGCCATATCCCACAGAGAAGGCATGGCTGGTGGGAATCTCCTCCTCTTTCCAAGAAGGAAGTAGGGTGGAGATGGATACGCGGTTGACGTCCTTCTCCCACACCAGAACTGGGGCGCCAACACCATCTTGGATCGCGGGGCCCAGGTTGAAGTTAGGATGAGAAGAGGGGGATGGGAGACTGGGGAAGCAGGTTCGTGAGATCTATCGATGGTGGTCTGATTAGAAGTGACTGCAGGCCGATCAGGTAGAGACGTCTCGCGGGCAGGTGAGATGGATTGAGAGGGAGGCGTGCGGGGTGACTGGGAGTCCCATATAGAGATGGGGCCCAAGGACCACGACTTTTCCATCTCCTTCGGGGCCTTCTTTTTCCCTTTGGAGATGACCACATCTTTCTTCATCTTTTTCTTGACAGGGATGGGGCGAGAGGGGGCCGTGTCGCCTGCAGGACTCTTTAGAAGGGCATGAGCCAAAGACTCTCTCGCTGCCTCAGCCGACGCGCAGGCAAGACTGAGGCCCCTGCTTGGCTGGATGTTGCTCTTATAGGGGGGGGGAGGTGGATTGGTACGACTCGCTCCCATAAAAATAAGCAAGGAGGTGATGAGATGGCGAGACAAAAAAATAATAAAACGCGAGACAAGAGAGCGAGAATACCTTCGCCAGGGAGCACCGGAGGCAGCGAGTCGAGGCCTCGCCGCAGGAAGTTGATCTCAAAGTTTTTGCCGACAAAGAAGTCGTACAACAGCTTGTCCGTGCCGCCCACCTGTGGGGACAAGTAAAAGATCTCGGCGGGCGACACAGGTGCGAGCTGGACGACCCCGAAGTTGCCGCGGATGAAGACAAATCTGGTGAGCCAATGATGATTTTTGTTTGGAATCTCGCACACCTTCAGCCCTTGCCAGGTAAAGTACGAGACACCGTCAGCGTTAGCGTGATATTTGAAGAGCTTGCGGAAAGCCGCCAGTTGAACTCGATAAGCTCCTGGCGCATATAGCAGGCGCAAGCAATTAACACCGAAATAACATTTGGGTTAAGCTGCGGTGGGACTACGCCAAAGTACTTCAAGACCAGTTTTACCTCCAGCCAGAGGGGCAATCGCAACCCCGCCTCGAAGTGCGAGACGGGGAAGGCAAGTTCTCCCGGGTAATAAGTGTTGATCACCTCGATAACCTTGGGGGCTGCGATTCAAGCCCCTCCTTCATGTAGTCGCGGATGAAGTTGAGGTAATCTTCATCAGGAAGCCTGCCGGGAGGGAAGTCATGATCGGTAAAATGCTTCCCACAGCCACTGCACCCCTCGCCTTCCTCAATTTTCTTTTTCCCCATTTTTTAGCGAGACAGATGTTGGCGAGAGGGTTGAGAGAGAATAAGAAGCGAGAAGAGAAGAAGAAGCGAGAGGAGTAAAAGAGCATTAGGGAGCAGCAAGACGGAAGAATCAAGGGGGAAAAGGCTTGGACGCTGCAGGGATGAAGGCGCAGATATTCTTCCACTCCGTGGGGCAGGAGTATTTATAGCGGATGTAGTAAAATGATTAAATGGGCGGGAAAATGTATAGGGGAAGGGGAAGAGTCAGCCGGCGGTTCAATCTCTCTCTCCTAAACCTCGATTTGTGTGGCCCATCACAATCATAGGACAGAATAATTAAATTAAAAAAATTAAACGAAGTTAAATGAAAATTAAGCGACTAAGCTAGCGGTAATAAATATTTAAACATACCATCCCGCATAAGGCGGGAACCATGATCTCAGACATTGCCGGCGAGACGGCAGCATAATGTATTACACAATTATTACAGTAGTAAAATATAAAAACAAAGAAGGAAGAGCGAGACGAATAAATAAAGTAGGTCAAGCAGAGCAGTCCTTAATACGGGAACCATTTCCAGCAACCACCGCGAGCCCCTGTGTAGGGAGGCCTACTGTGCGAGTGGAAGGCGCGAACGGCACCAAGCCCACTGCGGCGAGACGGAGCTGCATCTTGACCTCGCATATAATGGCTTGAGGATCGGTCCCCTCAACCTCTATCCCAGGGTCAACCTCAGAAGACAGGCCAGCGCATTCAGTCTCCAGTCAATCGATTCACCTATCGGCCGCCTGCCTGTCCTACTCCAGCTTACTGATGATGTGCGCGTGTTTTCGAAACATCTCAGCTGTCTTACGCTTCATCTCTAGCGGGTCCGCATGGTCACCCAGGTAGTCTTCAATCTCATTTATAGGAGGAGGTGGCGAGACGGCGAGTAGCCTAAAAATCTCCTCAGCAGGTGAGTCGGTCTGGACGCCTACGCAAGTAGTAGAAGGGCAGAGTGAGAGAGGCTCTCGTAGGAGGGTGCGGGAGTAGCGAGTGAGACAGAGAAGCGAGAGGGAAGATTTTTTAGCAGGATGGCGGGAGGTCTCGGCGGCTTGAGAGGGGTTGTCTCGCCTCTCATTAGGGGGAGTAGATGGAGGAGTAGAAGGCTGGGGTGAGTCAGTTTCTTCACGATGGGCAACAGTGTCATCCCGCGGGCTGACTGATCGGCGTAGAGGCGCGGGGGCTCCCTGAAGAAGCAAAATGGTAAATAAGTAGATATGGATGAAAATATAATAGGGGTGAAAGCGAGAACTCACCTCCTTCTTTTTAGGAGATGCGAGAGGAGGAGAGGGGCGGGTTTCCAGGCAGCATGAGGTGGCCCCTCGGCCGAGGAGGAAGGGCTGCCCATCTTTACCTTTTTCTAGGTGAGGCGAAGAGGATGGTAAGGAGGGTGGGGCATGAACCAGAGTCTTGGTCAGTGCGGCCATGTTGGCCTTATTCTGCATGAGCACCATTGCAAGACGCTCACAGAAACTCTGGCTATGAGACATGATGGCCAAGGAAGGAAGGAAGGAGTGTAAAAAGGGGGATTTCTATATGAAGTAGGAATCCAATATTTATAGGGTCCGGGTGGGCCCTGACCAAAGATTCCCTCATAAATAAGCCCATAAATACGCTTTAATGACACGAGCCTCGGTTGGACTTTTCTTTTCGAGCTTAAAATAATCTCGAAAAGAGCGGGGATTGTGTACAACCTCGTGCTAGAAGGAACAATTCTGGCTCGAAGAGAGGGAAAGGTAAGGCAAGATGGACTCTTTGACAGAAGCCTAATCACTGGCGAGTGGGTCCCAGGAAAAGGGCTGCTCGCCGGGTTAAGGGCGGCTCGCTAGGCGAGAGGGCCCCAGTGGTTCGGGCAAGAAGGGCCCAGCGACTCAGGAGAGAGCCTTCCCGAGCGAGACGGACCCAACAAAAGGGCCCAGCCGCTCAGGAGAGAGCCTCGATAGGCGAGATGAGCCACATAGGTAGGAGATCTGGCCCGCGAGACGGTTCTCTTGCCAAGCGTCGGTTCAGTTGGAAGGCGGCTCACCTTTTTTTCCCTAGGTGATTTTACGCTTTTACCCTCGGTGGTCTGCATATAACCCTTCATAACAGCGGAGTTTGGCTGTTGGCAGACGCAACCAGGGGCGTTTTTGTATTTTTAGGTCGATTCAGTTTGGTTATTGGCAGTTCAAACTCAAAAAACTATAAATAGGCCCATATGGGTACCTCAGAAGCACTTTTTTCCCGGGACTTTAGAGGATTTTTCCTGTGCTTTCTGAGGAGCTCCAAGCCCAGTTTTTATCTTTGGAGGGGAAGCTCGCAGAGATCTTCTGGGTAAGAAGTGGGACCTCCCTACTAAGGCTTTGGGTCGGTTTCTAGGCCTTCACGACCAGTCAAAGGTCAGAGCTTGGGACGAGTAGTTGTTGGCTACGCTCCTAATTTTGAACTTTCGTTGAGGTCAAATTTTGGCTTCAACAAATGGTAGCGCCCGGTGGTTGGATAAGGGAAAGTCTGTTTGATGTTCAACACCACCCGCCAGGCTCTCACCGAGCTGATTGCGCCGGTGGTAGTGCCTGGTGGTTGGCCAAGGGAAAATCCAGTTGATGCTCAACACCCGCCGTCAGGCTCTCACCTAGCTGATTGGGCCGGTAGTAGCGCCCGATGGTTGGCCAAGGGGAAGTCTGGTTGATGCTCAACACCCGCCGTCAGGCTCTCACCTAGCTGATTGTGTCGGTGGTAGCGCCCGGTGGTTGGCCAAGGGAAAGTCAGGTTGATGTTCAACACCCTCCGTTAGGATCTCAACTAGCGGATTGGGCCGGTGGTAGAGCTCGGTGGTTGGCCAAGGGAAAGCTCGGTTGATGCTCAACACCTGCCGTCAAGCTCTCACCAAGCAGATTGGGTCGGTGGTAGCGCCACGTGGTTTCTCTGGAGCTAAGTCCCTGGCTACTCCCGCTATCAGGCTTTCACCTAGCTGGCAGGGCAGGAGTCCTTGGTGGGCATTGTTCTTGCTCTGGAGCTAAGTCCTGAGCCGCTCCCGCTGCTGGGCGTTCACCTAGCTGTCAAGGAAGGGGTCCTCGGTGGATGAAGATGTTGTTCTAGAACCAATTCCTGGACTGCTCTTGCCAATTAACACAAGGCATCTGAAGTTGAACTTGGGGGACAGGAAAGGGGAAAAGGTCACAAGGGAAACTAGGGGTTAGACCCAACAATCCCCAAGCAAGACCAGAAGCGACGAGCCGGGGTCTCGGCAACCACTATGGGGTGGAACTATCTAAGCAAGGCAGGGTCGAAAATATCTAGCGAGATCTCGGCATCTACTGAAGAAGGGAGAGCTGAGGCGGTTCTCGACAACTACACTCCATCATATCGAGATTTTACTTTGGAATTTTGGTCTCTAAAGAGAATGAATCCCGACGCGAGCTAGATGGATGCAGGTCCAGCTCGGCAAGTAACCTGGACCTACTATCAAGGGGTAGCGAGATCTCAGGGTCTCTACGCGGGAACGTATCCTAACACAAGTACATTCTAATGGTGAATGCTATCCTAGCGAGGTCGCGCAGTGAAGGGGCGACACGCGTGCGAGTACCATACAGAAAGTAAGCAAGTACAAAGAAGAAAATTTTACTAAGTAATTTTTCATTGATGAATTCACATATTATAAGGGAGCTCGCCTTGATGAGGTTACAAAAAGGAGGGAGTTGCAAAAATAAAGCAAAAATGGGGGTAGAGGAGCTAGCTCTCCCCCTCCCCCTCCAGAATTGTCATCCTTAAAACCAGAGATGTCTCTGAAGAGCGAGCCAAAGCCGCCTTCCTTCTCGCCAGGGGGAAGCGGGGGGAAACAAATTTGGCACCAAGTCCCTCGCAGTCATCTCCTCGCAACCTGCCGTCAACACCTGCATATCCCCCATGACCTGTAGGATTATAGTCGGCAGTGTTGATGGAGTTGACCCGCAGCTTCTCGGCGATCTCCGCCTCGCTGAAGATCTTTGGCCTCTTGACTGAGGCGCCTGGCTCGCCATCAGAGGAGGGAAGGATGATGTCCATTAGGCGGGCGAGCTCTGCCTGGAGCCCCTTGTTCTGCTCCTCCAGTTTCTTGTTCTTCTCCTCCAGCTCAGTAGTGTGAGCTCGCATGCCGCTCGCGGTTTCAGCATCCTGCGAAGCAAGAGAAGGTAAGAAAAATTGTGGAAAACTTAAGTAAAAGGAGAAGGGGTTAGCCGACACGTACCACCCCGCTGACAGTTTTGGTAAGGAGGTCCTCGACAATACCTGACCACCTCGCTAGGTCGGCAGCATTGTCCTTTGTGACGTCCTGCTCCTGCTCGGACTTAATCAAGTTGTGGCTGAGGCTAAGAGCGCGCCGAACGACCATGTGCGATAGCTCCATTGCCTGCATTTTGGCTAGCGAGCTCTCATGACTGATCCGCTGGAGGGTCATGTTGTTGTAGGCCTCATCATCCTCGCGGCCATAAAGCCCAAACCCAAGGGCATAAGCGTGCCTGCTGGGAGGGTGGCGCTCTGACCAGGAGGGGAGGAGGGATGAGATGGAGACTATGTGATTCTACTCATCCCACTGGGCCATCGGCTCGCCGAGCTGGTCCTTGGATTTCCAGCCGAGACCAAAATGTCAGTGGTCCTTCGGCAGGCCTGGCTGGCGGACCGCGAGCTCCTCGGTGATAGGGTAGGCAGGCGGGTCGACTCTGCTCTGATCTTTCTCTGGCGAATTCTCCGACCTGGTGTCTGGAGAGCTCATGTATTTTTGTTGTTGTTGTTGTTGTTGTCTCCCCTTAGAGACCGCCATCACCTTCTTCATCTTCTTTGGTGGCGGGGGACGGCGAGGCGAGCTGGAGCTCGCGGGGTCAGGTCATTTCTTGCTGGCTGAAGACATTTCGAGACCCAACTCACTCCGGTAGGCTTCGATGGCTTCCCTCTCACGCGCGAGTAGGTTGCGGTGAAGTCCCAAGTCCGCAAATATTGGGTGCTTGGGGATCAGCCGCTCCCCTGTAGAATAAATTAGAGTTAGAAAAATTGATTTTTTGCGAGCCCAATAAGGAAAGGGGGAAGAGCTATTCCTTCGCCGGGTAGAACTGGGGGAAGCAAGTAGAGGCCCCTTCGAAGGAAGGCGACCTAGAAGTCCTTGCCGAGGAAAAACTTGTGCAGCTCGGCATTATTGTCTGTCACTATCGGGGGTCAGTACACCTCCTCGCTCCTCTACCGAGGCGAGAAGGGTATGTTGTCGAGCTCACCTTTGATGAAGACGAGCTTCGAGAACCAGTTGTGGTTCTTGTTAGCTGTTTCGCGGACCTCAAAATACAAGCCAAACATGAAGGAGACCCCATCGTTGGTCGCGCGGTATATGAAGAGCTTCCTGAAGACTACCATGTTGAACTCTATTCGCTCCCAGCAGAGGTAGCAGGCGAATGCACCATCATGGAGATGGCATTCGGATTCAGTTGAGCCGGTACCGCCCCATTAAACTTTAGGATCTAGCAAATCTCTGGCCAGAGATGGAGTCGCAACCCCACCTTGAAGTGCGAGATGGGGAAGGCGAGCTCATCCTCGAAGAACGAGTTGATGACCTAGCCTGCTATAACATCTTTGTCCGTCACATGAAATATAATAGAGGGTCCGGCCGGGGCCCCACACCATATTCCACAAACAGGTAGTGGGATTACGTATGAATATCAAAAGACTACACGCATCCTAACTCAGAGCATTCTAGCGGAAGCTTCAGGGGTTAAGATTTGAAGTCAAGTATAACAGTAATGTCCACTATATAATCACACGAATGTTTATTACAAAAATACAAAAACGTTACTATCGCCCAGTGATAGTCACTTTCACCCGGCGACAGTCAACATTAGCTTAAAACTATTCTATCCTTAAGGCCTTAAATTTACTCTTTGCATGTTGTGGATTACAAACATCGGCACGCAGTCCTGCCATACATGAAAGCAATAAAACTTTGCTTGGCCTTCGAGAGCCGGCATAGCTTCCAGGGCTTTAGCCCGCTACTTCCCACTCGGCTCTCCAACACCTGCACAGGGACAATCCACCATAAGGATAGGAAAACAAGTAAACGGTCAAAATTAAGATGACTAATTTATAACGACCCTATCCCTTTTCCGGGGCAGTGGTATTCCTTCCCTGCAGGCATAGCATTTTCACAAACAGATATATCATAAGAATATGTACTCACACACAGTTCAATAAATCACAAATTCTATCCTCAACTGTCGATGCTCCGTGCACTCAGGGCACATTATTGGTGTACCAGTTTCCCTGACTACACCACCGTTCAAAGGTCCAAGGCTTGACGGTCAATTTATGAGCATTTTTAGTCTTTCTATCTTATAGCCTAAGACTCCCTCTCTCTTATTGCCACTAGTAACTCTCATGTACTTTATGTCTGCTTAACCGATCGACATCGAGCAGGTACAGATCATCTTTTTCCGTTGCTCAAATCGCCTTGCCAGCATGCTGAAAGTCACACTCTCAGTAAGGTCGACAGGACGCGGGTCAGCCTCCTCTTCTCCATAATTCAAAACACAACCAACATTATGTACAATGGCTCTCATGGCCGTTAGGAGCCCGTAGCTCACAGATTAGCCTCACAGTCTCCTAGAGACGGGCATTACAATCAAAAGGGAGTTATCGCCAGCGTTCCTCACGATCGCTTGGCGGGATCAACAAAAGTTCTCTTTCTATGCCCAGACTCAACACAAAACCCTATAGCATCCTATAGTGTCAGAAATATAGGTCTTTTCACAGCAATCAGAGCTCATCATGAGCTATCGTCGGCAATACTCGCTATCGCCTGACAATATCCAACAATTATGTAAAATGTGGTATTTTTTGTGTATTTTCCTGGAGAAAGTCTCTCCAACAAGCAAAATAAAACATCACCAATCCAGACCAACCTGTATAGATGAGCTTCACATAACAAATCTATTCCGCACTGTGATTTCTGGATCTATATGCAAAACCAAACCCGGGGATACTATGTATCGACCCGTCAGAATCTCCTTGATTCTCCACCGTTTGGTGGGTGATTCCATGCATATGCCAAAAGAAGGACTTAACTTGTCCAAGAAGGAAGATCGTTACCCTTGTTGTCTTCTTTGGAGCCATGACGAAGCTTTTCTACTGAGATGGAAAGGAACAAGTCGCTTTCCTCTTCGCGGATCTAACCTCAGATTTAGCTTCTGATTACTGAATCTCCTTCAACACTCTCACAAATATCAGCCCAACTCTTCCTTAACTTCTTCTTCTCAAGTGCTTTGAATGAAATGAAGAGCGAGAAGAAGAGAATGACTTCTCATTCCTCCACTCTTCCGGTTAAGTGGCCTCGGGATTAATCCGAGCCACAAGTTTTTTCCATCAAGAGGAATGAATGGCTGCAAATCCAGATGAAAAGTCAAAGTAGTCATTATCGCCGCACGATATCGATGTCGCATGGCGACATCAACTTCACCCACCTAACTACAGTCAACCACCGCTCTTTGGCCGCTTAACAACCACTTAACACGTGTCCACATCACGTGGCACTATCGCCTGGAGATATCCACTGTCGCTTGGTGATTTATCACTCAACGCTTCATGGCGTCGAGTACGTCGAGTTCATTCAATGCTTCAAATATTTGAGTACGTCGAGTCTATCGCTATCGCCTGGCGATATCCACTATTACCTCGCGATATCTCACTCAACGCTCTCTAGCGTCGAGTGCGACAAGCTCATTCATCGCTTCATGACATTGAGTGTTATCTCTATGGCCTGGTGATATCCATTGTCACCTGGTGATATCGACCAGAAGGTCTGATGTCAAATTTTGGGTGTTACAACCCTTCCCTTCTTACAGAAATTTCGTCCCAAACTTTTATTCATCTATAAGGGAAAAACAACAACTAATATGTTGAAATATATTGCTCTTTCACAAATATAATGTTACAACATTATTTTACAAATAACTCGGAAATTTATCACGCAGGTTTGCTTATGCTCCCACGCTCGTTCTCAAAGGTCACTATCATCTCAATGGACGTCGACCATCCTGATTGTCCTTTTCTGGAGTACTCACTCTTCGAACCATTGATTCAAGTGGGCTTAACCTTCGTTGTCACCCTTTATTCGACTGGTACTCGAGCATCCTCAATCACTTGTGTTGGCTCTTTTATTGCTTTACGCAACACCAATATGTACAACACATCGGGCAAGCCACTTAGCTCCGCTAAAAGAGCTAATCGATAGGCCGCTTCTCCAATTCATTCAACCACTTTAGATGGACCAATATACCTCAGACTCAGCTTTTTCATACGCCGAATACTGGATACACCTTTGAATGGTTTAATCTTCAAGTATACTCACTTGACAACCTCAAAATCCATGTTTCGGTGCTTGTCGCTGTAGTATTTTGCTTGTATATCTTGTGCTACCAATAGCCACGCTCATATAATACATATTGTCGAATTTGCATTTTCCGCCTTCTTGCGCTTATTTAGCTTTGACTTGCCTTTCTTTGTCTAAGCTAAAGGTGTACGACACTTCCAACCGTATAAGCTTCAAAGGGCGTCGTCTATATGCTAGCTTGATAGTTATTATTGTAGACAAACCCAATCACATAGAGATGGTTTTCCCATCCATTCTGAAACACAGGGCGCAAATAAGGAGCATATCTTCCATAGTTTTGTTGGTCCTTTCGGTCTAACCACCCATTTGAGGATGAAAGGTCGTATTGAACTTTCATTTAGTTCCTAACAATTGATGGATTAGTCTCCAATCTTTTGCCACAAAGCGCCCGTTTCGGGCATACTATACCTTTGTACAGTTCAGGCACGCATTTGTTGTGGTACTCTTGTCACCATAAGAAATGTCTAGGACTTCCAACTCTTGGATTAGACATTCATCACTTATTTATACTCACCTCGCTCTTGCCAGAGTTTTACATCTCCAAGCATCTGCGACTAAATGTCCCTTCTCGGGAGTGTAATGACTGTCGAAGCGGTAGTCCCCGAGGAACTCCATAAACCTCCAATGTCGCATGTTTAGATCCTTATGATCTCATAAGTACTTATGGCTCTTATGATCCGTGAAGACGTCAACTTTCATTCAATTTAAGAAATGATGCCACAGTTTAAGTGCAAATATCACCGCCTCCAACTACAAGTCATGGACGAGATAGTTCCGCTCATGCACTTTCAACTGGCATGAGCCATATGCTATCACTTTACTGAACTGAAGAAGTACATAGACTAAGCCGATCCCTGATGCATCACTATACACTTCATAGCCATCCGAACCACATGACGACGTCAAGATTGGCGCCGTGGTCAAGCGACTCTTCAACTGTTCAAAAGCTTGAGCGCACTCTGGTGTCCCAATGAACTTTTGATCCTTTCTTGTCAGTGTGGTGAAAGGTAAGGCTATCCGTGAAAAGTTCTCGGCAAAGCGCCTGTAATAGCCTGCAAGTCCAAGAAACTTCGGACTTCAGCTACAGTAGACAGAACATGCCACTCTTCATCGAATCCACTGCTATACCTTCTCCACTAACCACATGGCCCAGAAAAGCCACTGACAACAGCCAGAACTCACACTTTGATAACATGACATAGAGCCTATTTCTTCTCATGGTGTGCAACACCATCCGCAAATGGTTTGCATGATATTCTTCATACTGAGAGAACACTAAAATCTCGTCAATAAAGATGATTGCAAGTACTCTCGAAACGTTCGGTGCATTAGGTCTATGAACCCTGATGGCGCATTAGATAACCCAAACGGTATTACTGTGAACTCTTAATGATCGTGGCGTGTTCCAAACACTGTCTTGGGTAGGTCAAATTCCTGAATTCTCAACTGCTAATAGTTAGACTTCAGGTCTAGCTTTGAGTAAACCGTTGATCCAACTAGCTGATCGAACAAGTCATCAATCCGTGGTATCGAATACTTGTTATTTTTCGTTAGCTTGTTCAGTTCTCTATAATCGATGCATAAACGCAGGCTACCGTCCTTATTTTTCACAAAGTGGACTGACGCGCTACAAGGAGACATACTTGGGCATATACATCCTTGCTCTAATAACTCTTGCAGCTGGAGTTTCACTTCCGCCATTTCCTTTGGCGCTACTCGGTACGGTGAGTGAGCCATGGGTTTCACACCTGTCACCAAATCGATAGGGAAATCAATTCTCTTTGGGGAGGTAACCCCGGAAGATCCTTCGGGAATACATCTGCGTACTCCGATACAATCGAAACGTCACTCACAAACTTAGTATTCTGCCTAGTGTGATCTCCTTTGTGTTGCAATCTATAAAGACACGCTGCTCCAAGATCCGGTCCATACCAAAGATTACATTAAACTCCAATATCAGCAACACAGATTCTTCCAATCCAAAATCCCGACTTCCTATCTACACCTTAATACCGCAAGACTTATTTGCTCGCATCACGCATCAGTTAGGCAACAATATCAATAGACTATCTGTTGGCGCACAAGTAGGCACTCCAATCCGAGACACGAAGTCCTCAGCTAGAAACAAATGTGAAGCACCCGTATCGAACAGTGCTCTCGCCGGATAATCCCAAATAAGGACAAAGCCTAATATAAACAAATCACACACAAGCAACGCACAAGGTATGAAGTATATAAAGCACTAAAACTGTTGTTGGGTACATTGGAATTTGTGTACCTGATTTGGAGAAGCCTTACCTAACTCAATGGTATACATCAGGTTGTATTTGATTGTGAATTGAGTTAACTTGTGCAGGTAGAAGAATGTAGAAAATATTCTAAGTACAAAAGTGTCGAGACAATTGTTTTTGTGTTGACACCTTTGAAAAAGCTATGTCGACACTCAGAAGCTAAGTCGACATCAACTATGTCGACACACAGGACTTGTGTCGACACACAGAAGCTAAGTCGACATCAACTGTGTCGACACACAGGACTTGTGTCGACACTAATAACTTGTGTCGGTACACTTAGACTGCTGAGTTAACAAGTGTAAAGAAGCAACTATGTCGACAACCAGGACTTGGGTCGACATTTAAAGAGGCTGTGTCGACACACTGGACTTGTGACGACACATTCTACAAAAGATATGTCAAGAACTTAATAGAGAGGTTGTGTCGACACACAGGACTTGTGTCGACACATTCTACAAAGGGTGCATGTCAAGAACTTGATGAAGAACTTTGTTGACTATTTTCTGAAGTGTGTCGACACAGACAGTGTTGAGACTAAGTGAAGAGCTGTGTCGGTAGTTGCTGATGTTTGTCGACAACACAAAATGAAGTGTGTCGACACTCTGATAATTGTGTCAACACAAACTCCATCTGTGTCGACACATATATCTCGACACAGTCAGCTGACTCAAATAATTCTAATTACCAAATCTCAAAACTGAAGACTTGACAGCTGCCATAATGGTCACGGCATATTAGACATGACAGAACTGTCAGATGTCAGTCAACTACCGGATCAGCCGGTTACCACTGATATAAAACTATAAAACGGGCCGGGCCTTCAGAGAAAAATAATTAATCGATCAATCAATCAATAAATCAATCACCAGAAGATAGAGAAAAACTGAAGTGAATTTCTCCAAGAAGATTTCACGGATTCCAGTACAACTAGAGATTCTGATTCAAGATCAGAAAAGGAGATCTGTTGAAGATTGCAGAACTGTTTCAGAAAGGTGGGAGAAGCTTTATCTACTCTAAGAAGATTCAACCTAGGTTCTCTATTTCAAGAAGCTTTGAATAAGCTAAGCTTGAATTAACTACCTTACTGCAAAGAACAGTTAGAAGTAGATCCATCAAGATCTGATCAAGATTCCTTCATCTCTTTCTGAGTGAAGGTAGAAACAACTTCTTTATCTAAATTCTTGTAGGATCTATTCTAGATCTGAGTGTAAGAGATTAGGTTCTCTGAGTTGTAAGCCTATATCTATAAAGGCTGAGGTAGGGCTGTTAGCTGAGGTAGGAGATTGATTTATCTGAGCTGTAGGCCTGGTGAAAGAGGCTGAGGTAGTGCTTGATTGCTTGAGTGGTAGGAGTGGGGATTCACTCTGAGGTAGGGTTCTTGGAAAGATCCTGAGCTGTAGAACTTGTTGAAGTGTGAGTTGTAGGAACCAGTTTGGGTTCTGCGTTGTAAGATCTGAGGATCTGAGAAGGTAGAAGGAAGTTAGGTCGAATCTAGTATACCACTAGATAGGTAAAGGGCAAAGTGGATGTACCCATCATTTGGGGAACCACTATAAAATCTGTGTGTATGCAGTGTTTGATTGTTTGTGTGATGTGGTAACTAGATCATAACTGTGCTGTAATAAATTTATTAACTGTCTAAGAAAGAAAACAAAATTGAACCTATTCACCCCCCTCTATGTGTTTAGACAATCTGGAAACCAATTCTTTCAACTGTATCTTAACTCATATATGAGGTGATGTCACTTTGCTTTATGCCCACCTGTTGGCCAAGATTGAACACCCTTGGCTGAGCTTGAGCATAGTGGGATGCAGTGGACTCCACCACCTTTTCCTTTTCTGCATATGTTGCTCCTGCCTTCTTATCACCCGTTGGGCGCCCATGCCAGCAATCCCGTGCCAGATAACCCACCTTGCCACAAGTATAACATGCAAGGGTAGTTCGCCCCGACTTCACGCCAGAAGTCACAGTAGATGGAGCCTATCCCGAAGACTTGGACTTCTTCCTCGACCTCTTGCGGTAGTCATATTTTCTAGGACGCGGTACTTTGAATTTGAGCTTTGTTCTAGCCAAGTCCCACTTGCCCTACACCCTTTTCATATCTTTCTAAAACGCACAGGCCATATCCATCGATGCTTGAAACCCTCGGTTCACTGAACTGGAGAGAAATAACCTCAGCTCATCCCGTAGTTCCTCGTAGAACTGATTGGTCTTACGCTCTTCTTCGGCGAAGGTAGACCCCGTATCGAGTCCTAAACTGGTAAACTCATGCAAATAGGTGTCAACACTACTTTATCCCTGCGTCAGATGCTGAAACTCATTTTCCATGGCTATGCGTTGTGACGATGGTAGATGCTTTGCCAAGAATAGTCTCAAAAACTCCTTTATCAAGACCTCTGTTAGTTGTCTGCCTTCTATGTAGTGTAGCTCCATTTCATCCCACCAAAGTCGAGCCTCTCCTTCCAATAGGAAAGTGGTCAAGGTGACTTTTTGTTCCTCCTCAGTTCTTATTGTCGTCAAAATTCTTTTGACTCGCGTAAGATAGTCCTCTGACTGCGTTGGGGACCCTGCCCCTGCGAACATAAGGGGAGTGAAACTCATGAACTGCTTCAGTTATCATTCCGCTGCATGTGTATCTACCACAACCTCCACAGGTTCTGGCCTCACACAAACCTGTATTGGCACCATTGCAGGCTGCGCCTGCCCAGTAGGTTGTGTGTGTATCATTGTAAATAATGCCTCAGCAACTAAGCGTACTGTCTCCGCAGAAGGAGGAGGTGTGGGCACCTCAGCTTGTGCCACACTCTCAACAGATCGTTGGGGCTCAGACTGCCCTGCACCACTTCGAGTCACCTATATGTGTAAAATACACAATTTTGCGACTTCTCATAAGCAACAACGGCTAGTAAGAACGCACAGGTTCCTCAAACAGGTGTATTTTCATTCCTAAGTGGACATTCTTGAGTTCATTTATGTTATAACGGTCCGCCCTTACACGTGCTCGCCACCTCTCAAAAGAATTCGACCACAAATTTGCAGGAGGAAGACCAAGACAAGCTGATACCAAATTGTTACATTTATGTCCATCACATGAAATATAATAGTGGGTCCGGTCGGGGCCCCACACCATATTCCACAAACATGCAGCGGGATTACGTATGAATATCAAAAAACTACACGCATCCTTACTCAGTGTATTCTAGCGGAAGCTTCAAGGGTTAAGATTTGAACTCAAGTATAACAGTAATGTCCACTATATAAACACAGGAATGTTTATTACAAAAAAACACAAAAGTTACTATCACTCGACGATAGTCACTATCGCCCATTGATAGTCACTATCGCCCAACGATAGTCTCTGTCTCCCAGGGATATTCACTGTCGCCCAGCGATAGTCACTGTCGCCCAGCGATAGTCACTTTCGCCCAGCGATAGTCACTGTCGCCCAGCGATAGTCACTGTCGCCCAGCGATAGTCACTGTCGCCCAGCGATAGTCAATAGTAGCTTAAAACTATTCTGGCCTTACGGCCTTATATTTACTCTTTGTAAGTTGTGGATTACAGACATCGACACGCAGGCCGGCCACACATGAAAGAATTAAAACTTTGCTTCGCCTTCGAGGGCTGACATAGATTTCGGGGCTTTAGCCCGCTACTTCCCGCTCGACTCTCTAGCACCTGCACAGGGACAATCCACCAAAAGGATGACAAAACAAAGCAAAGGTCAGTATTAAGCTGACTAATTTATAATGACCCTACCCCTTTCCCGGGAAAGTGGTATTCCTTCCCTGCAGGCATAATATTTCCATAAGCAGATATATCACAAAAATTTGTACTCATACACAATTCAAGATATCACAAACGCTAGCATCAATTGCCGACGCTCCGTGTACTATGGACACATTATCGGTGTGCCAGTTTCCCAAACTACACTACCGTTCAGTGGTCCAAGGCTTGACAGTCAATTTATGAGCATTTTTAGTCTTTTTGGCTTATAGCCTAAGACTCCCTCTCTCTCGTTGCCACCAGTAACTCCCTTAAACTTTAGGTCTATTTAATTGATCGACATTGAGCAGGTATAGATCAGCTTTTCCTATTGCTCAAATCACCTTGCCCGCCCACCGAAAGTCATACTCTCTGGCAGGTCGATAGGAAGCGGGTCATCCTCCCCTTTCCCGTAACTCAAAACACAACCAACGTTATGTACAATGTCTCTCATGGTCGTTAGGAGCCCGTAGCTCACATATTAGCACCATAGTCTCCTAGAGATAGGTATCACAATCAGAAGGGAGTTATCGCCAGCGTTTATCACGATCGCTTGGCAGGACCAACAAAAGTTCTCTTTTTGTGCCCAGACCCAACAAAAAACCCTGCAGCATCCTACAGTGACAGAAACACTGGTCCTTTCACAACAATCAGAGCTTATCATGAGCTATCGCCGGTGATACTCGTCATCGCCTGACGATATCCAACAGTTATGTAAACTGTCGAATTTTCTTGGTATTTTCCTGGATAGCATCTCCAGTACTTCCTACTACTTTCCTTTCACAGGCATAACCCATCAGACCCCATAAACTCCCCGTTTATACTCAGAGTCTTCTCTGTCACGCAAAATAAAACATCACCAATCCAGGTCAACCTGTTCGGATGGGCTTCACAAAGCATGTCTATTCCGTACTGTAATTTTCGGATCTATATGCAAAACCAAACTCGGGGATACTATGTATCGACCCATCAGAATCTCCTCGATTCTACACCTTTTAGTGGGGGATTCCATGCATATGTCAAAAGAAGGACTTCACTTGTCTAAGAAGGAAGATCATTACCCTTGTTGTCTTCTTCGGAGCCATGACAAGGCTTTTCTATGCGAATGGAAAGGAATACGTCGCTTTCCTCTTCACGGATCTAACCTTGGATCTAGCTTCTGATTATCGAATCTCCTCCAGAACTCTCACAAAGATCAGCCCAACTCTTCCTTAGGTTCTTTTTATCAAGAGCTTTGAATGAAAGGAGGAGAGAGTGTGAGAAGATGAGAAGTACTTCTCATTTCTCCACTCCTTTGGTTAACTGGCCTCGGGATTAAACCCAGCCACAGGTTAATTCCCTCAAGAGGAACGAATGGCAAAAAAAATTAGCTGAAAAGTCAAAGTAGTTGTTATCATCGCGCGATATCGATGTCGACTGGCGACATCGACTTAAGCCACTTGACTCCAATCAACCACCACTCTTTGGCCGCTTAACAGCCACTTGACACGTGTCCACGTCACGTGGCACTATCACCTTGAGATATCCACTGTCGTCCGATGATTTCTCACTCAACTCATCATGGTGTCGAGTGCATCGAGTTCATTCAACGCTTCAAGGCATTGTGTGCGGTGAGTCTATCGCTATCACTTGGAGATATCCACTATCGCCTCGTGATATCTCACTCAACGCTCCCTGGCATGGAGTACGACAAGCTCATTCAACGCTTCATGGCATTGAGTGTTATCGATATCGCCTGGAGATATCCACTTTCGCACGGTGATATAGACCAGAAGGTCTGCTGTCAAATTTGGGGCGTTACACCTGTCGTAGGTCGGCGCACAGAGAAGCCCGCGGGGACGTATTCGGCAACAAATTCGATGTACTCTTGCTCGATGGTTGTTTCCCTCATATAAGCTGTACTCAGCGAATTGCCGCGCGCACTTGGATGTTCCGTCAGCATCAGGTCGCATCTTGCACATTGTTTCAAAGGTTATGGCACGAGTACATGTGGCGAGAAGGACAACAGGAAGGTGGTAAATGTCAGCAGTAAATGCAATGGTCTGGGGGTTGCTGAGGGGTTCTATTTATAGAAAAAATGAATTAATGGCTGAGCCGACCGGTCTGTCCGGCTCGCTGACCCCGACTCACCGACCCCTGCGACCTATTCTATCCTATGGCGAGTTGAATCTAAAAAGCAGCACATTATGCAGAATCAATAGGCATTGTTGGAACACCCTATTTGGGTCAGGATCACTATGTCTCTTGGAAACAAATGTTTGACCTCCTGTATAGCTCAAAAGGCCAATTAGAATTGAGTCTAAGGGTTAGAAGTCTAGGTTTGGAAGCTGCCCTCAAGACCAGGATTTTCTGTTTGGAGACTAAGTCATATCGTCGACCTCAGCACAACGATTCGTCGAACTCCGATCGACGATCGTCTAGCTCAACTTCGACAGATCGTCGAACTCCATTCGACGATCGCTGAGCTCAACTTCATCATATCGTCGAACTCCATTCGACGATCGGTGAGCTCAGTTTAACGATCTTGACTCAGCTTTGGATCTCTATCTCTGAGCTCAGTTCAACGATCTTTGAGCTCAGATCGACGATATTTTGCTGCTGTATAAGTCCATATCGCTGAGCTCAGTCCGATGATAGCAGAGCTCAGTTCGACATTTTCAGATAACTTTAAGGATGTTTTTAGATTCAAATTCAAATCAGTTAAGGAGTTATTCTGCAATTAATTCTGAAGATTTACTAGCCGTTTTCATTCATTTCTGGACCAAGTTTCAAGGGATTTTTCAAGGAATATTTCTATGGACTTTCCTCCAGAAGAGATTTTGCAATTAAGGATGCCATTAATGCAGACCAACGGCTATTCTTCTCAGAGAATGTTTTTTCCATTCAGTACTAGAGAATAAAAGAGAAGAATTTTTGAATCTCACGGACAGACAGACACACAGATATATAGAGATACACAGACAGACATAAGTAATCTTCAACAAAATATTCTGTCTCAAAAGAATTATCAAGAACACACATCCAAGGAGATCAATCTTCAGATCTCTCTAGTTTTCAAGTGTTCAAGGCCAACATCTTTCAAGACTCTAGACATCTAACATTTCAGTTATTGCTGAAATCATCTATTGCTGGAGTTCAACTTGTGAAGGCCTATCACCCTCAGCAAAGCTTCTCTTCCTGAAGATCTCAAGGACTCAGGGGGAGCTTTGACACCATCAATCCACATAGTCTTCTCAGTTGATCTGAGAAAAAGAAGACTTCCATCACTCTCTCACCCCCTCTCTGTAAAGGGTTTCTCAAACTCCCTTCAAAAGTTTGCGCTTGGTTTTTGAGCACCTTGTCAAAATCTCATTGGTGGCAAGACACCTGATCAAAAAATCTGCTTTGGTTTTTGAGCACCTTATCAAAAGCTCATTGGTGCCCAGGACACCTGATCAACTCATCCTGCAGTGGATTCCTACCTAGGATGGTAGAAGAGTGGATGTACCCAAGTTTAGGGGAACCACTATATTTCCTTGTGTCTTCTGGTTTTGCTTGTCTTTATTTTTGTTTCTGGCCTTGATTATTCTGTGATTAGCTTTTGATTAGTTTAGTTCTGTGGTTAGATTTATTACTGCTTCCCTGCTCACTCATATTACAACAATTGTTGTAAAAAGAGTTTTAAAGCACCATATACTCTATTCACCCCCCTCTAGAGTATATCAGATCTAGCTGCACTTTCAATTAGTATCAGAGCCAGGTTGGTTAAACATACCACACCTTGGTGGTTGCACAGGCTAACACCTGAACCCAAAGATCCCTAGTTAGATCTGTTTTCTTTTGTATTTTATTATTAGATTTTGTTTTCACAAATCATGGCCAAAAACAAATATTATGCTAGCACCAGACCTCCAGTGTGCAATCTATCCAAGTTTGCACTTTGGAAAGCAAGGATCAGACTGTACATGAATTCTATTGACGAAGATATTTTTAACTCTGTTTTGACAGTTTGTCCAAGACCTCCAGAGAACTCCAGTACAAATGCTGTTCCACCTCCATTAGGAACAGATGCTGACATCAAGAGATGGAAGGTAGCTGATGCCAAGGCTATAAACATCTTGGCCCAGACAATGTCTGATGACATATTTCAAAACGTGGCTGAATGCAATTCAGCAAAGGAAATTTGGGACAAACTCTCAGAAATAGTCTCAGGCTCAACTGATGAGAGAAAGGATAGGAGATCCCACCTCATATCTCAATATGAGAATTTCAAGAAGGGAGAAACTGAGTTAGTGGGAGATATGTACAACAGGCTCAGTCTAATTGTCAGTGAACTCAGGACATTGGATAAAGAGATCTCACTAACTGAACTCAATGACAAAATTCTAATGTGCTTCCCTAGCACTTGGGATTCAAGAATCTGGCCAATCAAGGATGCCAGAAGTTTGAATGAAATCACCACTGAAGATCTATTGGGTAAGCTCAAATCTTATGAGCTACTCATCAAAAATAGAGAAGAAGAACAGAAGGCTGCCTCACCAGCCACAAGAAAAGAGAAGACCATAGCCTTCAAGGCAACTGAAGATCTGCCTGAATACAAAATCACAGGAAATGATGAACTGCTCAGTCTGTTGGCCAAAAGATTCTACAAGATGGCCAGAAAGGACTTCAGAAGAAGATCATACAAGGAGCATGATAAGCCAAAGTATGACAAGTCCATTAATAATAATAAATAAATTGTTTGCTTTGGTTGCAGGAAACCAGAGCACATAGTTCCTGACTGTCCAGAGAACAAAAACAAGGACAGAAGGGACAGGAAAGAAAGAAGAAAGGAGAAAGACTCCAAAAGGAATGGCAATGGCAAACCCTCATCAAGCAAAAACAAACATACAAGAAATGGGTTTGTTGCTGAATCCTGTAGTGAGACTGAAGAGGAGTCAGAAGCCTCATCCAGCTCCAGTGATGATGAGGATGATGCAGAAGAGAAAGAGTTCTGCATGATGGCAATCAATGCCTCACAACACAATTCAGAAGAAGAGGAGTCAGAGTCAGACTCAGAGACTCAACCTGAAGAAGATCAGGTAATCAGTTCTTTTGATTTTAATTCAGAGGACTTTAAATCATTATTTAAAGCATTGTGTTTAGACCTGCTAAAATCTGAGAAAGAAATTATCTCTCTCAGAAATCATTTATCTAAACATAATACTTTAAAATCAGAAAACCTCAAACTCTCTCAGGAGTTGGAGTGCTGTAGGGAGCAGATAGCTTCACTGAAAAGTGAGCTGTCTGAGGCCCAGAAGCTTGAAGAATCCATTAATGGGAGAAGCATCAAGCTGATGGACATCACAAGCACAGTGAACTCCAGATTTAACAGTACACTGGGCTTGGGTACTTCATCCATCCAACCCATAGTTCTAACAACTCCAATCAAATTCATTTCTGACAAAGGAAAGAGAGTTGTAGAGGTTGCTAGGAAAAATTCTGATCTGCCCAAGAAAACCAAGTCCCAGCAGAAATCGTCGAACGGAGATCGGCGATCGCCGAATGAAGATCGACGATCGCCGAACGCAGATCGACGATCTCAGCCAAAATCGTCGAACTCAGGTCGACGATCTCAAGTTCCTGAACTCTGCTATAGTCGACCGTCGAACAGAGCTCGACGATCTGACCCAAGATCATCGAACGCAGCTCCAAGATCGTCGAACAGAGGTCAGAGCTCTGGAAAGTTTTTCAAGGACAAATCAAAATTCAATCCTAAGGGTCATTCATCCCAAATCTTTTACCCTTATACTGAATGGATTATACCTCCAAGGAGATATCATCCTGAAGGATATAAGAGTCAACCTGGGATGTCTTTCATTTCAGAAATTAAAGGTTATCAACCTAGGCCCAAGGTAAACTGGGTCAAAAACAAATGAATTGTCTTATGTGCAGGTGAAGACCTATCCAACATCTAACCAGCAATGGTACTTGGATAGTGGGTGCTCTAAGCACATGACAGGGAACAAGGACAACCTCACAGCCTTTAGAGCCAAGCTTGGACCCAAAGTTATCTTTGGTGATTCAAACTTTGGACAGACTAAAGGATATGGTGCAGTCCAGATTGGATCTGTAACTTTCAAGAAGGTAGCTTATGTGGAAGGACTGAAGCACAACTTAATAAGCATCAGTCAGCTTTGTGATGAAGGCTACCAGGTGACCTTCAGCAAAGCCTTATGCAAAATCAAGTCAGAGGACAACACAACTGTGTTGACAGGTAAAAGGAAAGGTAACATCTATCTAGTAGATTTTCTTTCAACTGATGTAGATATTTTCTTGTTTAATTCTGTCTGTAGACCAAATATTTTATGGCATAATAGACTAGGACACCTAAACCTTAGAACTATTGCTAGGCTATCCAAGGACAACCTTGTTAGAGGACTACCTTCTGGCCCCTACAAGAAGGAAGGACTCTGCAGGGCTTGTCAATTAGGCAAGCAAACTAAAAACAGCTTTAAGTCACTTAATAAGAGTGATTCACCTAGGATATTGTATCTGTTACACATGGATCTTTTTGGACCCATCACAGTACAAAGCCTAGGAGGGAAATCCTACACTTTAGTAGTTGTAGATGACTTCTCTAGATTCACTTGGGTGTTCTTTCTAAGGAAGAAGTCTGATAACTTTAAGTGTCTGACAGAGTTTCTCAAATGCATACAGATTGAGTTCAATACTCATATTGCCCTGATCAGAAGTGATCATGGGATAGAGTTTGATTCTCTTCTTATGCAAGAGTTCTGTCAGAGTAAAGGGATCAGTCATACTTTCTCAGCTCCTAGAACTCCTCAACAAAATGGGGTAGCTGAAAGGAAAAATAGAACCCTTATTGAATCAGCCACTACATTGTTGTCAGATGCTCATCTACCTCTATCCTTTTGGGCAGAGGCAGTGAACACCTCCAAATATGTGCTGAATAGAAGTTTGATACATAAACTAAAGGGAAAGACTCCCTATGAATTACTCAAAGGGAAGAAACCTAAAGTTGATTATTTTAGAGTCTTTGGTTGTATTTGCTATATACATAACAATGACAAGAAATATTTAGCAAAATTTCAAGCCAAAGCTGATGAAGGAGTGTTTCTGGGATACTCCATGATCAACAAGGCTTATAGGGTTTATAATAAATCATCTCTAAAAATTGAGGAATCTGTTCATATATCATTTGATGAATCTAACATGTCTTTCAAGGAGAAGATCTCTTCTACCATAGAACCTTTGCAGGAACATTCTCTAGTTGAAGACTTGAACAAGTTACAGGTTACCCAAAGGGATGAAAACAGTGAAGATGAAGAAAGTGCTCAACATATTGAAGAACAACTTGAAGAGCCAGTTGTTGTACCACAAGAGGAAACAACAACACAGGTTGGTGAACAATCAAAACCCCCTGTTGATTTAGTAACATCAAGAGACCATCCAATTTCCCAAATAATTGGAGACATCTCAGCTGGTGTGCAAACCAGAAATCAGGTCAACCAAAACCTGTTGCACACCTGCTTCCTATCTCAAATTGAACCTCAGTCCATTCAAGATGCAGAGCAAGATCCACACTGGATCATTGCAATGCAAGAGGAGTTGCATCAATTTGAGAGGAACAAAGTATGGGAACTAGTGCCAAAGCCTAAGGATCACTCCATTGTTGGAACAAAGTGGGTATTCAGAAATAAATTGGATGATCAAGGAGTAATTGTAAGAAACAAGGCAAGGCTAGTTGCTCAGGGATACTCTCAAGAAGAAGGAATAGACTACGACCAGACTTTTGCACCAGTTGCAAGATTGGAAGCCATCAGAATATTCTTAGCTTATGCAGCACACAAAGGCTTTAAGGTATATCAGATGGATGTCAAAAGTGCATTTCTAAATGGAGATATCAAAGAGGAAGTATATGTCAGACAACCTCCAGGTTTTATCTCTCCAACTTATCCTGATTATGTTTTTAGATTGAACAAAGCATTATATGGTCTCAAGCAAGCTCCTAGAGCATGGTATGAGACCCTAGCATGCTTTCTCTTGGAAAATGGTTTTATAAGGGGTAGAGTAGACCAAACTCTTTTCATTAGAACCCATAAGTCCCATACCCTACTAGTACAGATTTATGTAGACGATATTATTTTTGGTTCTACTGACTCCAAATTGTGTAGAAGGTTTTCCAACCTAATGCATTCTAAATTTGAAATGAGTAGCATGGGTGAGCTATCCTTCTTCCTAGGATTGCAAGTCAAGCAACATGCTGAAGACATCTTTATTTCTCAAACCAAATATGCAAATGAATTGGTTAAGAAATTTGGCATGTCTGAAGCATCTTGTATGAAAACACCCATGCCTACTAATGCTGTATTGGATGCTGATGAACATGGGAAACCTGTTGATCAGACAACATATAGAGCAATGATTGGCTCTTTACTGTATCTTACAGCTAGTAGACCAAATATAATGTTTGCTACATGTATATGTGCTAGGTTCCAAGTAAGCCCTAGAGAGTCACACCTAATATTAGTAAAGAGGATTCTCCGGTATGTTAAAAGTTGTCCAAATCTAGGTCTCTGGTATCCAAAAGATTCAGCATTTGATTTAACTGGATTTTCTGATGCTGACTATGCTGGATGCAGAATTGACAGGAAAAGCACCAGTGGAACTTGTCAGTTCCTTGGTGACAGACTTGTCTCCTGGTTTTGTAAGAAACAAACTTCTGTGTCAACTTCAACTGCTGAAGCTGAATATATGGCTGCAGGCAGTTGTTGTTCACAAATCTTGTGGATTCAAAACCAACTCCTAGACTATGGCTACAACTTAGAGAAGTCTAAAATCTTTTGTGATAACACCAGTGCTATTTCTATAGCTCAAAATCCAGTCCTCCATAGTAGGACAAAACACATAGAGATTAGGCATCATTTCTTAAGGGATAATGTTGAAAAGAATAAAATTGAACTACAATATATCCCAATTGATTTACAAAGGGGAGATATTTTCACCAAGCCCTTGGATGAAAATAAACACACCTTATTCCTAAATCAGTTAGGAATGTTAGATGGAGGAAGTCTTAAATAATCTCCAAGATTTTGAAAGCTTAAAATTTGACCAAGACTAGGCAAACATCTTGATTTTTCTTAGTGTCTAGAGCTTTTCTGATCTCTGAACTGCGCTCGACGATTTTCCCCCAGATCGTCGAACGGAGATCGAAGATTTCCAAAATCGTCGACCTGAGTTCAGCGTTCCTCAGATAGTATGAACTATCTCTTCCGGTCAACGATCGTCGAACGACGCTCGACGATGTTGTTCTTTGAACGATCGTCGAACCGAGCTCGACGCTCTCCAATATCGTCGAACGGAGATCGACGATGTTGAAGACTCTTCAGATTCCTTTAGAAGCCTCGATCGTCGAACTGAGTTCAACGATCTTTCCAATTCTGCGTCGAACCCTAATATAAAATTCATTTTTCGCCGTCGTTCTCCTTTGCGCTTTCGATTTCTCTACAAGAACTTTCATTCCCTCCAAACAGTTCTGCACTTGGTCGTTTTGTTTGTTGAATTTTTGCAGGTACCCATGGCTGTGTCTGTTGCTGTTCTCGCCGCCATGAAGTTTGATGCTGGCTTCGACATCGACATGGAATCCTTCAGCACAACTGACCAGGCTTTTCAGGATATCTTGGGGTTATTCAAAGAGCAGAACCTTACAGCAATCATGACTATAAGGATCAAGCTTGCATCTGATGAGATTAAGGAATGGGTCTACACTGCCCACAATCAGGACAACTCCACCATTGTTGGGTCTATATCTGGAACTCAGGTACCCTTAACCCCAACAATTTTAACAGAAGTTTCTGAGTTGAGAACTGGTGGAGATTCTGCTGACTTGTCTGGAGAAGAGTATACTAACCTGCTTGCCAGAATGGGTCATTCTGAGGCCAACCTTAGCAAGCTCTTGAAAAAGAACCTTTCTATGGAATACAGATTCCTAGCAGATGTAGTTGGGAAAGTGCTACTGGCTAAGCACTCTGCTCATGATACAATCTCAAGGTATCAGCTCTGCCTCATGAGAGCCCTTGTAGATATGAAGAATTTGAATTGGGGAGAAGTATTCTTTGACCTTATAAAGAAGAAGATAAACAAAAGTTTTGTAAACTTTGGAAGAATCATAGGGGTGTTTCTGCAGCATAGGTGTCCTGCTCTGCTGGTCTCTTCTGGAATCTGAAAGATATGGTACCTAAACACCTAGAGGGGGGGGGGGGTGAATAGGTGAACTAATCCTTATTAAACTTTAATGACAGCAATCAGTTATATCACAGATTTCTAACTACTTTTGCACAGCAATAACAAAGCATACACAGCAAATAACAATCACAGCACAGCAGACACAGTGATTTATAGTGGTTCCCCAAGCTTTGGGTACATCCACTTTCCCCCTACGCCTATCTAGCAGTGTACTAGATTTGGCCAAACTTCTCCACTGTCTCAGAACCCAAATTGGTTCCTACTCCTCAGGCCCAAGGCCTTACAACTCAGCTTTTCCCAAAGCCTACACTCAGCCACAAAGGCCTACACTCAGCCAATATAGGCCTACACTCAGCCAACAAGGCCTACACTCAGCCAACAAGGCCTACACTCAGAGATTTCAATCTCCTACACTCAGGCTCTCAAGCCCTACCCTCAGCCTTTATAAATACAGGCTTACAATTCACTCAGATCCAAAGGATCCTACAAGTTAAAATGATTTTACAAATATTAACTCTACAACTCAGAAACAAGAGAGGGGAGTTGAGAGTTTCTTGATGAGTTCTTGGAAGAACTCAGCTGGATCCAATCTGACTTAGCTTTCTTCAAAGCTTCTTGAAAGTAGAACTGAATAAGAATGAATCCTTGTGCAGCTGTTCCTTGACCTCTGCCGCTTAGAATTCAGAATAAATCTGAACCCTTCTTCTCAGCCTAGTTCCAAAGGCTGATTTCTTGGATGGAGCCCTCTCTCTCCAACTTCTTAGATCTGCACTTGGACTGCAAGATCTTCTTGTGTTGATACTCTATGTACCACTTTAACAACTTGTTTTTCAACAATCTGAACTCTCATTTCTGTAAACTGTAGGTGCCTATTTATAGGCCTTCTTCAAGGTAACCGGCTGGTCCGGTTCATAACTGTCTTCTGACATCTCTGACAGGTGCTGTAGACCGGCTGGAAAGGCAGCTGTCAAGTCATCCAGTCATTTATTGAAAATCTCTAACTGTCTGAAAGTGTCGAGACTTTCTGTCTTTAAGTGTCGACACTTATAGTCCAAGTGTCGACACACGCTGTGTAAGTGTCGACACAAGTCTACAAGATATCGACACAACTCCTTGTATGTCTCGACACAGATTCTTCTTCAGGTGTCGACACTGAAATTGAGTGTCGACACAAGTACTTGATCTTCTATCTTTAACTGAATTCTTCTAAGTGTCGACACATCACCTTTGTGTCGACACAACTTCTTGTGTTGAATCTGTTAAGTGTCGACACAGCTTCTTGGTGTCGACACATAGTCTTCTATGGTGATTCTTGCCGAGTGTCGACACAGCTCCTTGTGTCGACACTTGATTCTTCTGTTGAGACTTCAGCTGAGTGTCGACACATTCCCTTAGTGTCGATACTTGTACTTAGAATATTTTGTTGATAATTCTGTTCTTTACTAAGTGTCGACACAGCTCCTTGTGTCAACACTTTCTTCAAGTGTAGAGTCTTCAGCTGAGTGTCGACACATTGTTCTAGGTGTCGACTCATACTTCATGTGTTGACTCTTCTGTTGAGTGTCGACACTTTGTTTTTGGTGTCGACACTTTCTTCAAGTGCTGACTCTTCTTGTTGTGTCGACACATTATTCTGGGTGTCGACACTTTAACTTAGTCTCTGCTGTCTTTTGCTGAGTGTCGACACAGCTCCAAGTGTCGACACTTTCTGGTGTAGACACATCTTTACTCGGTGTCGACACAGCTCCTTGTGTCGACACTTTCTGTCTGCACTTTTCTTCATTGAGTGTCGACACAGCTCCTTGTGTCGACACTTTCTGTCTGGTGTCGACTCTGCATCCCAGGTGTCGACACAATGACTCCAAGTGTCGACACTGCTTGTCTGGGTGTCGACACAAGCCTTCTTAAGTGTCGACACTTTCCCTCTGGGTGTCGACACATGGACTTAGAAACTTTTTGCTTCAGTCTAGTGATTACTTAACCTGCACAAGTAAACTCAACATACATCAAATACATTATGATGTATATCATTGAGTTGGGTGAGGCTTCTTCAAATCAGGTACATTTAACCAATGTACCTAACAATCTCCCCCTATTTGGAGAAGTCATAACCCTTAGTCAATGATATACACCATTCATAATTAAAAATTACAAAATGATGTAAAGCAGGATAATGTACAGCAGGGTAAACATAAACATGTATAAATCACACATATATACACATACATCAACACAGAACAAATAAGAAATAGACATATTCACAGAACAATCATGAAATATATTGATCACATATTGTTCTAACATTTGTCTTATACATTTTCAGTAGTTCACAAAAATGTTTTACATTCAAAAGATTACAAAATAATCTTCAAGTAAATTCTTAAACTATTTCTGTTCAAGTTCCTTGATAACTATTCCCTTGCCAGCTTGAACTTGAGCTTTGACAGGGGCATCAGCAGTTTCAACATCAGCAGGCTTCTTGCCTTTTAGATCTTTCTTTTTAAGCTCTTCAGCTTTGATCTTCTGTCTCTCAAAATAATGGTATGGCTTAGGAAAGTACTTGCTAGGCTCCACTGCAGTAGGAGGTAGCTTTCCCATCTTTGCCTTCCTTCTATACTGAACTATTGCTTCCTGCCTGATCTCATGTTTTCTCCATTCAGCTTCAGAGAACCACTTGTTCCTGTCATGAGTGTTATCCTTGGCAGCTTTCCAGGCAGTTAATATTATGTTTCTAGAGGTAGGGCTCCATTGTTCAAAGTCTGGCCTTTGTTCTGCTTGTTCCCTAAACCTCTTCTTAGACAACCTTGTCTCTTCCTCTTTCTGCAATGCCTCTTACATGGCTTCTGAAATAGGTTGAACCACTTTCTCCAGAATAACATTAGACTTCCCTTCAGTTGGGCTATACATATGATGAATGTCAGCTTGCACCATGTCAAAATCTGGTGGAGGATAGATCACTTGAGCTACCTCTGGTTGCTCACCTCCAAGATATGCAGGTTGAATTCCAGATTCTGCCACATTGTCATCATCACAAAGTGGAGGATAGCCCAGTGTAGCTCTGATGGAATTTGATATCCACTTTGCATGGTCAGAGCTAGCTTTGACTAAAACCCTCTCCCCCTTTATGACTTCTCGAGCCATATGATCTCTGACATCATCCTTTTGAAATCTGATTTGACTATCCAAGTATCTGATTCCCTCTTTAAAGAATGGTTTGAGCTTTTGAAGTTGTTCAGAGATGGCCTTCTGGGAGGCTTGGATTGCAGACTTAACAGCAGAAATTTCTTCTTGAAAGGCTTTGTCAAATTCAGCTTTAGCAGCAGTAGAAGTAGAGGGTTCAGCAGCCTTGTTCTTCAATTCAGTGACTATAGCATTATGTGAAGCAGTCAAGTTGTCATTCATTCTTAACTGATTTTCAAGAACATATCCTTGCTTCAATGCTATATCATCTACCTGTGCCTTTATCTTTTCCTGGTGGGTTGCCAAGAACACCACTGCATTGCCACCCTTGTGGAAGCAGTCTGTCATCTCCTTCTTGTTAAGGTTCATTTCAAACCTTATAGACTTGATGTCTTGGGCTAGATCAAATTGTAAGGATTTCTGCCCTTCATCCACATAAGCTTCTATGGCTTTTCTTTGTTCATCCAATTTAATCTGCATGGCAATCATCAAAGCACTATAATCAACAGTTGGAGCTTGCTGAACTATAGGCTGTGGGGCAATAGATTGCAGAGCTTTCTTATAACTTTGACTTCTTCTCTTGAAGACATACAGTTTCTTCTTCTTTGCCCTAGCACTCTCCTCATCTTCAGAGGCAGAAGTGCTGGCTATGTCAACCCTGTCCTTAGGGATTGAAGGCTTCTCAGATTGTTGAACTGGAGCTTTCCCAGTTTCTGGCCTTATAGGCTCTTCATGAACTTGCACTTGCTCCCCCTCAGCAGCAACATTATCTTTTTCATTTTTAAAATCTGCTTGATCAAGATTTAGGAATAAATCTTCCATTGTGTATTCTGGTGGTGAAGGAGCTGGAGACAGTCTTTGCTCTTCAACCACTGGATCAGGAATCACTTGTACAGCAGATGTGTCATCTTCAACAACATCTGGTACTGGACTATCCAGCTGAGTTTGCTGAGGAACATCAGATAAATCAGCATCTTCTATAAGATATTCTAAAGTATTTAGGTCAGTGAGTACCTCTTGTATGATGGTGGTGGCTTGCTCACTTTCCAGTGTAGAGGGTTCTTCTACAACTGGAGGCTCCCCCTGGCTGTGATCCTTGTGGATGGGGCTAGCTTGAGGCAGCTCCCCCTGGATCTCAGCAGCCTCTTGAGGAGCAGGAGATTTCACTGCAGTCTCTTCCTCTTGGTCATCTGGAGTGAAAACAGCTTGTTCTTCACTTTCAGAACTGCTGGTGGACTCTTGTGCCACTGGAGCAGTTTTTCTCTTTTTCTTTGGAGGAATCTCCTTCTCAGTAACTGCCTTTTCTGGGGTTGGCATTTCCTTGGACAACACCCTGTCCCATCTAGAAAAGATCCTTTGATCCATCTTCCTCATATGATTTATCTTGCTGCCAGCAGCAGTATTCATTACCTCTGGTATGGTACCAGCTAGGTAGAGACTTAAGATTCTGCCCAGATTGGGCTTCTTCAAGCTTTCCTTGATTTTCTCATAAACTACTATAGACCAGTCAGTCTTAAGAGAGAAGATAATCCTTGTCATTATTCCAAACATATAGGCAGACACTCTGTCATGCCCTCCAGGCTTGCTGAGTAAGACCTTACCAACAATCTCAGACATGAATTTTCCTTGGCTGTTCATGCCTTTCCTGTTAAAAATAGAACCTATCTTCATTTTAGGATCCAGATCACACCAGGTTAGAGCTTCCCTGGTCTTGGATGCAGTAACTTCTTCTTCATCTTGAGTTTTTGGAAGCTGTAGAATCTTCCTTAGACTCTTTGGTGATACCTTGACCTTCGTTCCATGAACTCTGGATTTGATTCTGTATCCAGACTCATCTACTTCAGCTCCATTTAGAAATTCAAGAACCTCTTTCTTCCAAATCTTTGTAGGTTCAGAAACTAAGTATTCTAACCCTGAATCAGCAACTAGGGTTACGACCGCCTGGATTTCTGCATCAGCATCGTCGAAAGCGCCGCGCACCAGCTCATATCCTTCGTTGACGTTCTCCTCTAGCTTAGGCGCCATTAGGGTTGTAGAATTTGTCTTGAGAGAAGAGAGGTGTCGACACAGTAGTTTTGGTCTCGAAACTTTGAAAGCGTGTCGACAAACAAAGACCGAACCCTATTTATACCTTTCTGATTTTGAAGATGAACAGGCGGGATAGTTAACTTAAAATGTGTCGACACTGACAATAAGTGTCGACACTGACTTATAATGTCTCGACACATATGTGTCGACACAAGTTTAGTCACAGATGTTATGTGTCGACACTTGGTTATGTGTCGACACAACATAACTCGACACATTGTCGAGACTTTACTTAGAAAATTCTGAGTAAAACTTAAGTGTCGACACCACTTTGGATGTGTCGACACCTACTTGACATGTGTCGACACTAACATTCTAAAGTGTCGACACCAACATCCTAGATGTGTCGACACCTTTTTCCTGAAGTGTCGACACTACTATTCTGTGTCGACATAGACTTGTCTATGTGTCGACACCTTTTTACTTAGTCATTTTCAAATCTGTAAACTTACTCTAAGTTTATCATTCCTAGTTCAATTTTGAATCTATTGAACTTAGCTTCTTCTAGGGGCTTAGTAAACATATCAGCTATTTGATTATCAGTTTTAACATATTCAATAAAATATCTTCTCTTTCTACATGCTCCCTAAGAAAATGATATTTAATTTCAATATGTTTAGTTCTACTATGAGATACAGGGTTATTAGCTATTGAAATAGCACTAGTAGAATCACAGAAAAGTGGAGTTCTACTTACCTGAAATCCATAGTCCTCTAGCTGATGTTGAATCCACAGAAGTTGAGCACAACAACTTCCTGCAGCCACATACTCTGACTCTGCAGTGGAGATAGCCACACTGGTTTGCTTTTTGCTACTCCATGAAATTAGTCTCCCACCTAGGAATTGACAGGTTCCAGTAGTGCTTTTTCTATCTTCTTTGCATCCTGCAAAGTCTGCATCTGAATAACCTGTTAGATCAAAATCTCCATTCCTAGGGTACCAGAGGCCTAGATAGGGAGTGCCCTTTAGATATCTCAATATTCTTTTGACTGCTGTCAAATGAGACTCTTTAGGGCAGGCTTGATACCTGGCACAAACACATGTAGCATACATGATGTCAGGTCTACTAGCAGTCAAGTATAATAGGGAGCCAACTATCCCTCTATACAAGGTTTCATCTACAGGTTTCCCTGCATCATCCTTGCTAAGAGACATACTTGACCCCATATGAGTCTTCATGGTGCTGGATGAATCCATACCATACTTCCTTATGAGTTCTAGGGTGAACTTGGACTGACAAATGGATAAACCACTCTCAGTCTGTTTAACTTGGAGACCCAAGAAAAACTTCAGCTCTCCCATACTACTCATCTCAAACTGACCTTGCATAAGTTTTGCAAACTTTTTGCAAAGGCTGCTTTCAGTAGACCCAAATATAATGTCATCTACATATATTTGGACTAGTATTACTTTGCCTCTAGATTCCCTAAGGAATAGAGTCTTATCTATTTTCCCCCTTGAGAATTTGTTCTCAATGAGGAAACTAGATAGGGTTTCATACCAAGCCCTAGGGGCTTGCTTTAACCCATATAAAGCTTTCCTAAGTCTATAGACATGATGAGGTAGAGTTGGATCAACAAAACCTGAAGGCTGTTCCACATAGACTTCTTCCTTAAGATTACCATTTAGGAATGCTGACTTGACATCCATTTGGTAAACCTTGAATCCTTGATAGGTTGCATAGGCTAAGAACATCCTTATGGCTTCCAGTCTGGCTACTGGAGCAAAGGTTTGATCAAAATCAATACCTTCTTCTTGCCTATATTCTTTAGCAACCAGTCTAGCCTTATTCTTAATGATGACCACTTGTTCATCCATCTTATTTCTGTAGATCCACTTAGTTCCTATTATATTGTGGTCTTTAGGTTTAGGAACTAATTCCCAGACCTTGCACCTCTTGAACTGATTAAGCTCTTCTTGCATTGCTTCAGTCCATTGTGGATCCAGTATTGCTTCTTCAAATTTCTTAGGTTCAACTTGAGACAGAAAGCTGGAGTAGATTGCTGCATTTATGTATCTACTCCTGGTTTGTACTCCTTGTCTTGGATCTCCAATAATCTGCTCTACTGGATGATCTCTTAGATGTCTGTTGGCTGGAGGCATCCTAACTTCTGGTTGAACCTCTTCAGCATCTCCATCATGCTGTATTCCTTGTACTTCATCAGCAATTGGCACATGTAGTTCTCCCCCTGGACAACAGCTACTCTCCTCTCCATGCTGTCTTGCAGCAGGCACTTCTTCTATAGTAAGCTTGTCCATTTTCTTTGTTAAACCTGTGGGGCTGCATACACTACTAGACAACTCATTGTTAATAAGTTTAGTCTCATCAAAAACTACATGCACGGATTCTTCTATAACTTGTGTAGTCAAGTTGTAGACTCTATAAGCCTTACTATTATTGCTGTACCCAACAAAAATTCCCTCTTAGGGACTTGGCAGCAAACTTAGTGAAGTAAGACTTCCCATTGTTAAGTATGAAGCATTTGCAACCAAAGATCCTGAAGTAGGATAGGTTTGGTTTCCTGCCTTTCACAACTTCATAGGGGGTCTTGTTAAGCCTTTTAGTGATGGTAGCCCTATTTATAACATGGCATGCAGTATTAGCTGCTTCAGCCCAGAAATACTCTGGCAGTGATGTATCACTTAATAGGGTCCTACCAGCCTCTATCAAGGTTCTATTTTTCCTTTCAGCAATGCCATTTTGCTGAGGTGTTCTAGGTGAAGAGAATTCTTGAAATATCCCAAATTCTTCACATAGTTTTGTCATGCTATCAGACTGAAATTCAGTACCATGGTCACTTCTAATCTTGACCACTGTACTGTTTAGTTCATTCTGAATTTGCTTGACAAAGCTATGGAAGACACTAGGTGTTTCAGATTTCTGTCTTAAGAAGAACACCCAGGAAAACCTTGAGTAGTCATCTACAACTACAAAGGTATAGACCTTCCTACCTAAGCTGTGAACTGGCATTGGACCAAAGAGATCCAAGTGCAAGAGGTATAAACACCTCACAGCATCTTTGTTTTCTATGCTTCTAAAGGTGGATTTAGTCTGCTTGCCCTTTTGACAGGTTGAGCAAATACCATCTTTAACACACTTAACTTGAGGACCATTCCTCACTAACTCTTTGCTAAAGAGTTTGCTAATAGTCTTGTAGTTAAAATGGGCAAGCCTCTTGTGCCATTTGACACAATGAGAGACTGTCTCATCAGCTACAAGACAAACTGGAGAACCATTGTTCTCAATCATAATGTCTAGGCAGTAGACATTCCTCTTCCTATAACCTGTCAAAATGATCTCTTGATCACTTGACCTCTTGATATGACAACCATTTTTAACAAATGAGATGTCATACCCTACATCACTTAATTGACTTATACTTATTAGGTTGTGTTTCAACCCTTTAACATAAGCCACTTGAGTAATGGTAACCAAGTTGCTAGAAATGTTACCAAATCCTTTGATGATTCCTTTTTCAGAACCACCAAAGGTGACTTTTGGACCATCTTTTATTGGTATGTAGTCCTTTAGTAATCCTCTAGTTCCAGTCATATGTCTGGAACATCCACTGTCCAAGTACCATGTTGGGGTATGGCCACTTGGACTCACCTGCAAAACAGATTAATGAACCTTAGAACCCAAAGAATTCTTGGGTCCTTGGTACTTGTTAGTTTGCAATCTGACAAAGCTACCTACTGGCTTTCCAACAGGTAGTTTGGTACTCACTTTGGCACTAGCATTGTGCCAACAGTCCACTGCAAAATGGCCAACTTTGCCACAACACCAACATTCAAACTTATTGTACCTTTGCTTAGGTACTGTCTTGGCTGTCTTGTCTACAGCAGACTTGTTGAATGTTGGGGCTTTGCCCTTGGACTTAGACTTGGACTGCTCAGTCCTTGCAGGTCTAATAAAGCCCAGTCCAGCCTTGCCTTTATGATGAACAAATTCATCAATTAAAGGTAGCACTGACTTAGGTTTAGAAAACCTAGCAACAAGCTCTCTCTCTTTCTGAAGATTGATCTCCAGACTCTTGATTTGATCATTCTTAAAGGTGATAGTCCCCATCTGAATCACAGTTATGTGTTTCAGCCTGGCTATCTCATTCAGCTTATGATCAAATTGCTTCTCAAAATCTGTTACAGCAGCTTTAAGATCAGCAATTTCCTTTGCCTGACTTTTGGCTAGGGACTTGCTTTTCTTGTAAGCCTGCAACAACACCTTATATTCATCTATAAGCTGATGAATATCATCCTCTGACTCAGATACATTCTCATCACTTGATGAAGATGAATCTGATTCTGAACTAGAACAAGAAACTGAACTAAGAGTTGAACTTTGTACCTTACTGGGTCCTGGCTGCTCCAGGATTTTGTCACTCTCAGTCAATGCCATCAGTCCTTGGCACTGACAGTCTTCTTGTTCATAGATAGACTCCATTATCTGCATGAATTCTTCTTCTTCTTCTTCAGCAAACAGCCCTATGTAGGCCTCAGCCTCAGACTCAGTTTCTGAAGAAGAGATATCTGATAGAGTTTTCTCCTTCTTAGCAACAAAAGACTTTTCTTTCTTGCCTTTGAAATAAGTTTTTTCCTGTCACTAGATTCTTTCCTCTTTTCAGGACAGTCTGCAATAACATGGCCCTGTCTATTGCAGCAATAACACACAATCTTTGAACCAGTTGCCTTGCTAGATTTTGTCCTCTTCCTGTCCTTTTTTGAAGCCTTTTTATCTTGATAAAAATCTTCCTTTCCTTTTGAAGTAGAAGGCATTGACCTCCACTATTTCTTCTTCAGGAATTTCTGAAAGTGTCTAGTGAAAGCAGCAAAGTCTTCATCACTTTCACTGCTTGCAGATTTGGTGCTGACTGACTCATCTGACTCAGATTCAACTACCTTTGGAGGTGGAGTTGATGACTTATTTTTGCACTTCCTGGAGGCTTCTGTCTTGAAGGCTACTGTTCTTTCCTTGTGCTCAGTTCTTGTTGATTTCTCCTCCTCTTTTCTCACTGTCAACTGCATCTCATAAGACAATAACTTGCCAAACAGTGTAGGAGGAGGAATTTCCCCCAACTTAGCCATTTCTCTTATGGCATAGATCTTGGTGTCCCAATCTTTGGTTAGGGACCTTAGGAACTTGTCATTTAGTTCATAGTTACTGAAGTCTCTTCCATAAGACATGAGTTCATTCACTATTCTGTAGAACTTCTTATAGCACTCAGTTATGCTATCACCCTTTCCTTGTCTAAAACTCTCATACTCCTGATTTAGCAAGGATTTTCTATCTTGTCTAACTTCTTCAGATCCTTCCATATACACTATAAGAGTGTCCCACATCTCTTTGGCTGTCTTACAGTGTATAAGATTCTGAAATGTTGCATCATCTATGACACTCACTATAATGTTTTGTGCCCTCTTGTCCATGGTGGCTAGGACAATCTCATCCTTAGTCATCTCAGAGAAATCCTTTGAAGTTCTCTGATTTGCATCTAGAACTGAAATCTTCATGGGCACATAAGGCCCTTCCTTTACTGTGATGTAGATTCTAGGGTCTGAGGCCTCCATAAACAGCCTTACCCTTTCCTTCCAGATCCAAAAGATCTCTTTCCTGCATATGGGCAATTTCATGGAACCCAATTCCTTGTGATTCTCAGAGGAACCCATGTTTCTTGAATTTCTTGAATCTGTATTTTGCCTTACACTGAATCTGCCAATCAGGATCTCCTCAGACTGTTAGTCATTTTGAGGAACCTCGCTTTGATACCACTTGAAAGATATGATACCTAAACACCTAGAGGGGGGGGGGGGGTGAATAGGTGACCTAATCCTTATTAAACTTTAATGGCAGCAATCAGTTATATCACAGATTTCTAACTACTTTTGCACAGCAATAACAAAGCATACACAGCAAATAACAATCACAGCACAGCAGAAACAGTGATTTATAGTGGTTCCCCAAGCTTTGGGTACATCCACTTTCCCCCTACGCCTATCTAGCAGTGTACTAGATTTGGCCAAACTTCTCCACTGTCTCAGAACCCAAATTGGTTCCTACTCCTCAGGCCCAAGGCCTTACAACTCAGCTTTTCCCAAAGCCTACACTCAGCCACAAAGGCCTACACTCAGCCAATCTAGGCCTACACTCAGCCAACAAGGCCTACACTCAGCCAACAAGGCCTACACTCAGAGATTTCAATCTCCTACACTCAGGCTCTCAAGCCCTACCCTCAGCCTTTATAAATACAGGCTTACAATTCACTCAGATCCAAAGGATCCTACAAGTTAAAATGATTTTACAAATATTAACTCTACAACTCAGAAACAAGAGAGGGGAGTTGAGAGTTTCTTGATGAGTTCTTGGAAGAACTCAGCTGGATCCAATCTGACTTAGCTTTCTTCAAAGCTTCTTGAAAGTAGAACTGAATAAGAATGAATCCTTCTGCAGTTGTTCCTTGACCTCTGCTGCTTAGAATTCAGAATAAATCTGAACCCTTCTTCTCAGCCTAGTTCCAAAGGCTGATTTCTTGGATGGAGCCCTCTCTCTCCAACTTCTTAGATCTGCACTTGGACTGCAAGATCTTCTTGTGTTGATACTCTATGTACCACTTTAACAACTTGTTTTTCAACAATCTGAACTCTCGTTTCTATAAACTGTAGGTGCCTATTTATAGGCCTTCTTCAAGGTAACCGGCTGGTCAGGTTCATAACTGTCTTCTGACATCTCTGACAGGTGCTGTAGACCGGCTGGAACGGCAGCTGTCAAGTCATCCAGTCATTTCTTGAAAATCTCTAACTGTCTGAAAGTGTCGAGACTTTCTGTCTTTAAGTGTCGACACTTATAGTCCAAGTATCGACACACGCTGTGTAAGTGTCGACACAAGTCTACAAGGTGTCGACACAACTCCTTGTATGTCTCGACACAGATTCTTCTTCAGGTGTCGACACTGAAATTGAGTGTCGACACAAGTACTTGATCTTCTATCTTTAAATGAATTCTTCTAAGTGTCGACACATCACCATTGTGTCGACACAACTTCTTGTGTTGAATCTGTTAAGTGTCGACACAGCTTCTTGGTGTCGACACATAGTCTTCTATGGTGATTCTTGCTGAGTGTTGACACAGCTCCTTGTGTCGACACTTGATTCTTCTGTTGAGACTTCAGCTGAGTGTCGACACATTACCTTAGTGTCGACACTTGTACTTAGAATATTTTGTTGATAATTCTGTTCTTTACTAAGTGTCGACACAGCTCCTTGTGTCGACACTTTCTTCAAGTGTAGAGTCTTCAGCTGAGTGTCGACACATTGTTCTAGGTGTCGACACTTACTTCATGTGTTGACTCTTCTATTGAGTGTCGACACTTTGTTTTTGGTGTCGACACTTTCTTCAAGTGCTGACTCTTCTTGTTGTGTCGACACATTGTTCTGGGTGTCGACACTTTAACTTAGTCTCTGCTGTCTTTTGCTGAGTGTCGACACAGCTCCAAGTGTCGACACTTTCTGGTGTAGACACAGCTTTACTGGGTGTCGACACAGCTCCTTGTGTCGATACTTTCTGTCTGCACTTTTCTTCACTGAGTGTCGACACAGCTCCTTGTGTCGACACTTTCTGTCTGGTGTCGACTCTGCATCCCAGGTGTCGACACAATGACTCCAAGTGTCGACACTGCTTGTCTGGGTGTCGACACAAGCCTTCTTAAGTGTCGACACTTTCCCTCTGGGTGTCGACACATGGACTTAGAAACGTTTTGCTTCAGTCCAGTGATTACTTAACCTGCACAAGTAAACTCAACATACATCAAATACATTATGATGTATATCATTGAGTTGGGTGAGGCTTCTTCAAATCAGGTACATTTAACCAATGTATCCAACAGAATCCATATCAATGCATCCAAGAGACTATCTTGTGCCCTCTTTGGAAAATGGGACAGACAAATCAGCAAGCCCAGCAGGCCCTCCTCCAGCACTCCTTCAGGCACAAGGACTCTCAGAGTCACTTCCCCACAGGTCTCTGCCCCTGCAGATGACCTGCCTGCTTATGTTGCCTCTCCTCCTCCTCCTCCAATTCCATCTCTTCCCATACCATCTACCATTCCAACTCCATCCACCATCATCATCTCCAGCCCCTCTCCAACATCTACACCATCACCAGTACCTACTCTTCCACTCACAGAAGAATAATTCCATCCCTTATTCTCCTACCCTCAACCAGATATCACTTCATCACCCTCCCATCCTTCCTTCACCCTCATTGATGATTCCTTTATGGATGATTCACCATCCTCTCCTCCTGAGCTACCCTCCTCCTCAACTTCTTATCAAGAACTTCTACAAGAGATTATTGACTAACCCACATTCACCCCATCTATCTCCATCCCACTGTCCTCCATATCCACCTTACCCACACCTCAGCCATCTCTTCCCCCATTCACCAGCTCTCCACTACCATCACCAACAGCTGCTCCTCCATCTTCTACCTCTGCTCCAGTCACCCTTGAGCAAGTAGACATTCCAGCCCTTGCTGACAGGCTGTATGCATTGCTAGCCCCCAGGATATCTCTTCTTTTGGAGACCTCCTTGGCTCCATTACACCTGTCAGTGGCAACCCTCTCTTCCAGGCTCTCATCTCTATTCCCTCAGGCAGCCCCTACAGCAGTGTGCCTTGATCCAGCTTTGTCTGAATCTAGGCAGGGGGAGATGCCCTATGAAGTGAGTCTTCCTGCTGCTGCTGTTGCTGCTGTTTCTGTGAGCCTATATGTTGCTGCTGCTGCTGTGTCTCAAGAACAAATTCCTCCTGCTGCAGTCTTTGCAATAGACCTCAGGTCCTTGCTTTCAAATTTTGATTCTGCATATTTCAGCTGTCTGCCAGAGATAACTGCTGTCCAGCCCCCAGAGGATCTGTCCAAGGCACTTGTGCCATTCTCTTGCTGTGACCCAAGCATCATCACCTCATTTGTCCACTCAGTATATGCTGCTGCTTCTTCTGCTGAAAGCATTGCTGTTGTTTCTGATGTTGTTGCCCCTACTGCTGCTGAAACTTTTGATACTGCTGCTGATATTTCTGTTATTGCTGTTGAGCCAATCTCTAAAGAAATTCTTATGTCAGAGGCACCTGAGTTTGAGCCTTCTGCAGTTTCTGATGATATTTCTACTGTTGATGCTGTTGTTAGTGAACCTGTTGCTACTGCTGTTACTTCTCTAGAACCTGCAATACCTGCTGCTGTTGCTACTGCTTCTCCTTCAACATCTGCTGCTACACCCTCTGCTGCCTCATCTGCTTCTATACAGCTCAAGAAAGATCTGATGAAGAAAATTGATGACCTTTATGATGATCAGAGTTCTGAAAGTGATGAGTACAAAACAGACTCTGATGATTCTTCTGCTACCATTGCCAGAAAAAGAAAGGCAAGGAGCAAAGCCATGAAGAGAGTACCTCCTGCCAAGGTCAAAGATAATAATGATATTCTATACTACATTCTTCATGATTGCCCTATCACTGAGCACTGGATACAGTACTCTAAGAATCAACTGAAGGCAATGAAAAAGAAAAGGAAATATGAAAAGGGTTCTTCACAATTCCAACACTCTCATCCTCCTCCACCACCTCCTCCTGATGCAGGTGCAGGTGGAAGTTCTGCAGCTCAACCCCCTGCCAGAAGTCAAGCTCCCTATCAGCCTCATGCTAGATCCTATAATAGGGGAAGCCAATCCAGGGGTTCCCAATCCAGGAGAGGAGGATACAGAGGCAATCAAAGAGATCTCCAAGTCTACTCCAAAGGATACTCAAGGCAACACCCATACTCCAGGGGAGGACAAATTTCTTCTGACACCACATCTGGTCCTTTTCCCTATAAATTAAAGGAAACTGTGTCTTCTAGGCCTCCTCAGGACAATCCTTCTAACAGATATGAGCCACCAGTACCTTTTGAGGACCCTGAGAACAATCCAGCTGCTTGGGCTGCAAGAATGAAAGAACTAGCTGCACTAGATCAGATCAAAAAGGCTAAAGAGCAAGGAAGAGATTCCTCCAACATTTCTACAATGTCTGAACAGAGAAAGAAAGAGCTAGAAAGATATGCATCAAGCAAATTTTTTTGATTCTGACAGGTATATGGAACTGCATCCTGAAGCTGTAGTTCCCAGGCCTAAACAGCAAACATCTTTAGGTGCAGCAGATGATACCTGATCAAAGAAGGAAGCCCTCAATCCCAATAGAGAGATCAAACTTGTTAAGGGCAAGGAAAAGAAATGACAATGTAAGGTGACAATCTCTGTGATTTCTGATTATTATCTGGGATGATATATATATATATATATCTCTGTGGTTCTGCTTGTCCAGCTTTTCTTTTTGTCTTTCTGTATTGCTGCTTGTATGTTGTTAATTAAATTTTTCCAAGGTCTGTAAATAGTAATCCTAACCCAAATAGGGGGAGATTGTTGGAACACTCTATTACTAATTTGGGTCAGGATCACTATGTCTCTAGGAAACAAATGTTTGACCTCCTGTATAGCTCAAAAGGTCAATTAGAATTGAGTCTAAGGGTTAGAAGTCTAGGTTTGGAAGCTGCCCTCAAGACCAGGATTTTCTGTTTGGAGACTAAGTCATATCGTCGACCTCAGCACGACGATTCATCGAACTCCGATCGACGATCGTCTAGCTCAACTTCGATAGATCGTCGAACTCCATTCGACGATCGCTGAGCTCAACTTCATCATATCGTCGAACTCCATTCGACGATCGGTGAGCTCAGTTCGACGATCTTGACTTAGCTTTGGATCTCTATCTCTGAGCTCAGTTCGACGATCTTTGAGCTCAGATCGACGATATTTTGCTGCTGTATAAGTCCATATCGCTGAGCTCAGTCCGACGATAGCAGAGCTCAGTTCGACGTTTTCAGATAACTTCAAGGATGTTTCTAGATTCAAATTCAAATCAGTTAAGGAGTTATTCTGCAATTAATTCTGAAGATTTACTAGCCGTTTTCATTCATTTCTGGACCAAGTTTCAAGGGATTTTTCAAGGAATATTTTATGGACTTTCCTCCAGAAGAGATTTTGCAATTAAGGATGCCATTAATGCAGACCAACGGCTATTCTTCTCAGAGAATGTTTTTCCATTCAGTACCAGAGAATAAAAGAGAAGAATTTTTGAATCTCACAGACAGACAGACACACAGATACACAGAGATACACAGACAGACATCAGTAATCTTCAACAAAATATTCTGTCTCAAAAGAATTATCAAGAACACACATCCAAGGAGATCAATCTTTAGATCTCTCTAGTTTTCAAGTGTTCAAGGCCAACATATTTCAAGACTCCAGACATCCAACATTTCAGTTATTGCTGAAATCATCTATTGCTGGAGTTCAACTTGTGAAGGCCTATCACCCTCAGCAAAGCTTCTCTTCCTGAAGATCTCAAGGAGTCAGGGGGAGCTTTGACACCATCAATCCACATAGTCTTCTCAGTTGATCTGAGAAAGAGAAGACTTCCATAACTCTCTCACCCCTCTCTGTAAAGGGTTTCTCAAACTCCCTTCAAAAGTTTGAGCTTGGTTTTTAAGCACCTTGTCAAAAGCTCATTGGTGGCAAGACACCTGATCAAAAAATCTGCTTTGATTTTTGAGCACCTTATCAAAAGCTCATTGGTGCCCAGGACACCTGATCAACTCATCCTGCAGTGGATTCCTACCTAGGGTGGTAGAAGAGTGGATGTACCCAAGTATAGGGGAACCACTATATTTCCTTGTATCTTCTGGTTTTGCTTGTCTTTATTTTTGTTTCTGGCCTTGATTATTCTGTGATTAGCTTTTAATTAGTTTAGTTCTGTGGTTAGATTTATTACTGCTTCCCTGCTCACTCATATTACAACAATTGTTGTAAAAAGAGTTTTAAAGCACCATATACTCTATTCACCCCCCTCTAGAGTATATCAGATCTAGCTGCACTTTCAGGCATCAAGATCTAAAAAATTAGTATAAGTTATTACAGATAGTGGGGCTCACAATTCAGGGAAAGAAAATACAACAAGCAGAAGAATAGTTATTTCAATATGCGCGAGCTGGGGGACTGGGGGGGCGAGTGTCGGTAGGCTCAGTTAGGGAGCCATTTCCATCTACCCCGTCCTCACGTCCCCATCCCCGGAGCACGACACGGGTTATTGAACTCGCGGACCAGCTCCATATCCTGGTGGATGTACTGCATGCTCTCGCTGATCCTGTCCATAAGCGTGGTGGGGGACATCATCCCGCTTACCGAGTTGTGCTTCACCTCATCCGCGAGCAACACATAGTCCCGCTCTTGTGCCTCCAGCCTCCACTAGCTGAGATCATTCTCCTCCTGGACCCTGCACAACGTGTGCCCCTGCTTCTTCAAGACTTCAATGACTCGCCTCCTCAGCTCGATAGAGTCTAGCGAGACGTCCAGAAAATTCTCTATCGTATTGGGGGAAGCATGTGGCGAGCTGGATCAGAGGATTCTTCAGCCTCGAATTGACCGGGGAGATCTGCAAAGACAGTTAATCGCGGTGAATGTATAATAGGCGAGTGCTTCAAAAGAACTATGCGATATGGTCCTATGAATGTAGAGCTTACGGGATGAGCTCGGCTGCCCTCGTAGGGTGTATGAAGGGGCCAAGACAAGGTTCTTACCGCGACCCAGAAGTTGATTTCTTGGGGAGTTAAGCTCGAAGCTCCGAATTGGAATGAACCCGACGTCTCCCCCCGCAAGTACAGGAGCAGCTGTGGGTTGTCGAGAAGGTGTGCAAGCTAGTGACTTCATCCTCAGTGAGTCCAAACCTGTGCTCCCAAAAGGGGGACGGTTCTCGTTTACGAGTAGCAGGAGGAGTTTGAGTCCGTGAGTCATCGTGGGGGGAGTCGACTCGTGGCGTAGAGGCTTCACTATCGGTCTGATGAACTTCCGGGTCAGCAGGAATCTCGATGATCCCTTTCCCATTTTGTTCGGGAACTGGCCCAGAGGAAGAAGCGATTCCATGATTTGTGGTGGAGGCCAGATCGCGGTAGATCGACTCGGTAGTTTTTGGAGCTAACTTGGCCTTCTTGGCAGGCTGAGGATTTGGAGACTGGAGTGGCAAAGCGCTGGGAGATATAGTAACCAGGCTGGCAACGTGAGTGATGTTGAGCCCGCAGGCACGGTCAAGCCTCTCTTGGAGCTTTTTGGAAAGAGGTATCTCGGCAAGGTCAGAGTAGGGGGAATGACAAAGGTTGCCCAGGTATGCATGCGCATATATATAGCTGTTGGTGGATCCTACCAAAAGATTTTCTCTAGCCCGCACTCGCAAGATTTTGTGGGGTTGGATGTTTCTTTCCGAGCTTGGGGCAACCACATAAAGAGCGTGGATCGTATACAACCCCATATCCGGCGAGTGATGATCGATAGGAACCAGACCCGCCAAGTCATCTTATTCAATTCCCAAGCGAGACAGGCCCTAGCGACGAGTCCACTCGACGAATTCGACTGGCATCGAGTCCACTAAACGCCTTCCGTCTTGCCATTGAGTGAGGCTTGTTCACTCAACGCCTCTTTCTTTGCATCGAATGAGATCTCTGCATCCCTGTTGGCTCACCCTGGTGGGGTGGAGTGGAATAGGGGCGAGTAGAGCAGCCGGCTCACACTTGCCTATGGCTCTCGGTAGGCAATTGACGAGTGGGGGTAGGTCTGTCCCGCACTCACCCAGGGGCTTAGAGAGACGACGAGTGCCAGCACTATCGAGGACTAGTCACCCCATGCGAGTGGAGGTTTTCAAGGGCCACTCACCCAGTGTTGTGTGATGTATTTTTCCATTTTGCCCCCGTTGGCCTGCCCATAGCCTTTTAGAACAGTAGAGGTTGGCTGTTGGCAGACCGTTTTCAGAAAACTATAAATAGACCCAAGGGGGTACCTCATAAGACATGCTAACTAGTGCCCTGGTCTTCTTGCGCTTTCTGAGGTATCCTTAGCTCAGCACTTTGCTAAGGAGGGGAAGCGCTCTATGATCTTCCGAGCGTGTGGTGGGACCTCAGTGCTGGAGCCTTGGGTCTGTTTCTTATTCTAAGTCTCTAGTTGTTTGAGTTTATGAGGGATAAGTAAGTGCGAGATCACCCCTTCCCCATGGGTTCGGACTCCACAAGAAGCCGGTTTTTGGTTTCAACAGACCAGTCCCACTAAAACTGCCCGAAAGGGAGCTACATTGCTCCAAATGGTTTGATTCAAGTCTGTAATTAAATTTAAAACATAGGGCTACAACTTTCATTCCTTGCATTTTTCATGAGTCTGTCTCTAGGAGGCATTAATTTCTGTTTGAAAATTCTGTCCTAAGTGTGACAGATTTAATGAAAAGTACTATTAAATTATATTAATATTTTCAAATCAAGGGCCCTAATTTCATCTTCCTCCTTGAGTTAATGGTCATGATAGGCCCGACCTGGAGGTTTTCCAAGGCCATTTGTCATCGATACGGCCACCTGCCCGGCTGGCCGCTTCCACTACCACCTCCGTTGAATTGGTGGCTAGCGCCGGGAGACGGCTCTGCCGCCGGGCAGTTTTCGACGAACCCGACGGGAAGAAAAAATCGAGATTTTTGGGAGATATTGAGAATGGAAACCAGCCCAATTGGACTTGATTCTATTTCCTATCGATCTAATATACTAGCACAAGGGGAGAGGAGGAGAAATGAGACTTATTCCAGGCTTGGAGGCAGCTGCTTCGACGGGTGGCCATAATGGCGGCGGTTTCGGGCGAGCTTGCTCAATTCCTCAATCCTCCACCAAAAGCTTCGATCCAACACACTATTTCTACTCCTTGAGAGCTTCTGAAGATGATGAAAGGGTCGAATGGGGCTGAGGAGGGGTATTTATGGAGTTGCCATGAAAGGGGTGGTTAGGCCATGACCTTTAATAGCTCACCTTGATGGTGGCCGACTGGAATTGATAGGATTCTCCTCCCAAGCATCAGGGGAGATGAATGGTTGGCTTAGAGAAGAGGAAGGGTGTGCCTTATGGCCTCACTCCATTGATTTTTTCCTCCTCCATTAATAAATGGGAATTTCTTTATTTTTTTTTAATAATTAATCCAATTAATTCCCTAATCAGAATAATTAAATTAATAAGCTTAGTGGGTTGTAGAATGTTCCTTGGTCCAAGCCTTAGCTCATAGAAAATGGGTTGAGCCTTTATTCCTCTCATTTAGACTCCACTTTGACCATGGTTGACTTGGGGGTGTTGACTTGGTCAACCAATGGGTTAACTGGTCCCATGGGTTAGTCTTGAGTCCTTTGAAACCTCCTTGTGCTGGTTGGGCCAATGTGGGACCACAATTGAGGCAATTTGTCCAAAAGGTGTAGGTTTGACAAAAATTGGCCTAGATTTGACTTTGGCCAAATTGGAGAAATTAACAACCTCATGATTGGGCTTTTGGTCCACTTGGCCCCTAATTATATTATAAACTAGGGGTGAGGTCAATTGGATCACAAGAAGTCTAATCAAGCCAATTCAGGTTGAGTTGACCTATGTTGAGCTAGGGTTGAATTTGGTTAATTTAGCCAACTTGGTTGACCTAGCCATGAGTCCATTGGTCAATTGGCTCCCCTTTAGGGTTAGGGAGATGTTAGGGAGCTTACTTGGAGGTGTTGAACTTATTTGGGTGTAAATCAACCTAGGTTGACTTGTTCACATTGGGGGTGCACATAACAATTTTTCTTAGCTCAATGTGTTCTAAGGTTGTCTCCTTGCCCTAACTCGCCACTCAAACCCTAACACCAACAAGGGGGTCTAGATGGGCAAGGGATGTTACTGTTAGTCGCAACCTTGATGAGACAAGGAATGCCCATGTTATGAAAAAGACTATAATTGATGCACAAAACTGCGACATGCATCATTTTTGTTGGGTACATTGGAAACTGTGTACTTGACTTGGAGAAGTCTCACTTAACTCAATGATATTCATTAATGTTTATTTGATGGGATGTTGAGTTTTAATGTGCAGGTTAAGGAAATTCAGAAAAACTTTGTAAGTATAAGTGTCGACACTTTGGAAGGAGATGTGTCGACACCAGGAGCCAAATTATGTCGACACACAGGACTTGTGTCGACACTCAGAAATTCTGTCTACAACAAACTGTGTCGACACACAGGACTTGTGTCGACACAAAGAAATTCAGTCTACAGCAAACTGTGTCGACACACAGGACTTGTGTCGACACACATAAGTTCAGTCTACAACAAAATGTGTCGACATACAGGACTTGTGTCGACACACAGAAATTCAGTCTACAGCAACTGTGTTGACACACAGGACTTGTATCGACACACTCAAGAATTCTGTCGACACCAACTATGTTAAGATTGGAAGCCAATTGTGTCGACACACAGGACTTGTGTCGACACCATCTTCAGAAGCTGTGTCAAGAAAGTAAAGAAGTGTTGTGTCGATATACCTTGAGCTATGTCGACATCATCAAGATTTATGTCGACATATGTTCAACTTGTGTTGACGCATATGAAGTTTTATCTCGACACTTTCTGCTGAGATAAAAGTGGCCAAGGGTTCAATTGTCAAGAATGAAGACATGACAGCTGTCATAACTTACAAAGCTGTCACATCTATCAGAAGGCAGTTATAAACCGGATCAGCCGGTAACCTCAGATGAGATCTATATAAATACTTGTACTATCAAGGAAAGGGAGTAGAAGAAGAGAAAAATGATGGAGCTGCTTCATCCTAAAATTAACTTGTCTGCAAGAAGATTTCAGATCAAATTCTGAATAGAAGAAGGAAGCTGGATTGAGGATCATCTCAAACTTCACAAGAAGATCAACCTAACTTTGTTTAGATTCAATAAGCTTTGAAGAAGCTAAGACAGGTTGAATCTTAAGCAGTCAGATCAATCAAGAACTGATCAAGAAGCATTCACCCCTTTCTCTCTCTACCTGGGTGAAGGATTTATCTCTTTTATAATTAATTTTTCTATAAGATCTTTATAGATCTGAGTGTAAGAGAGTTATCTCTCTGAGTTCTAAGCCTAAGTTTATAAATGCTGAGGTAGGGCTGAGTGCCTGAGGTAGGAGATTGATTTCTCTGAGTTGTAAGCCTGGTGGAAGAGGCTGAGGTAGGGTTTGATTGCCTGAGTGGTAGGAGTGTGGACTCACTCTGAGGTAGGATTCTCTGATAGAATCTGAGTTGTAGGACTTTCTGAAGTCTGAGCTGTAGGTACCATTCTGGGTTCTGAGTTGTAAGATCTGAGGATCTGAGAAGGAAGAAGGGAGTTAGGCCGAATCTAGTATACTACTAGATAGGCGAAGGAGGAAAGTAGATGTACCCATCTCTTGGGGAATCACTATAAATTTGTGTGTATGCTGTGTTTGACTGTGTTTCTATTAATCTTTGCTATGATAGTTGTTGTATAGATTGTCTACTAGTAACATATATTATCCGCCTTAATAAAAAAGAATTGAACCTATTCACCCCCCTATAGGTGTTTAGGATATCTTGAAACCAATTCTTTCAAGTGGTATCAGAGCAAGGTTTCTCAAGAATAGACTTAACAGTTTGAGTTGATCTCTAAGGCAGTTATCAGTTAGACAAAAAGGGTTCAGGTGAAAATCACAAGGAACTTGGATCCATGAAACTACCTATATGTAGAAAGGAAATCTTTGGCATATGGAAAGAGAGAGTCAGATTATTCATGGAAGCTTCTGACCCAAGAATATACATTACAGTTAAAGAAGGACCATTCATTCCTATGAACATCTTAGTTCTTGATGCCAACCTAAGGACACCAAAAAGTTACTCTGAAATGACAAAGGATGAGATCATCTTTGCCACTATGGATAAGAGAGCACAGAACCTAATAGTTAGTGCTATAGATGACTCAACTTTCCAAAACTTACTTCACTGCAAAACCTCCAATGAGATGTGAGACACTTTGATTGTCTACATGGAGGGATCAGAAGAAGTAAGAGAGGACAGAAAGTCTATGCTAAATCAAGAATATGAAAGTTTTAGACAAACCAAAATAGACAACATAACTGGGTGATACAAGAAGTTTTACAGAAAAGTTAATGAGCTAATGTCATATGGAAGAGTCTTTAGCACATATAAGCTCAATGATAAGTTTCTCAGATCACTAACCAAGGAATGAGATACCAAGATATGTGTCATCAGGGAAGTGGCCAGACTTGCAGACACCTCTCCTCCAACCCTATTTGGAAAAATGCTATCATATGAGATGCAGCATATGGTCAGAAAGGACGAGGAGAAAAGCAATAAGTCTGAGTATAAAGAGAAATCTGTGGCCTTTAAGGTTGAAGCCATAAAGAAGGACAAGAGGATGTCTCCATCTCCTCCTAGGAAAGCTGCTGAACTTATCTCAGATAATTCTGACAACACATCAGACAACCCGAATTCTGATGAAGACTTTGTTGCCTTCACAAGGTAATTCCAAAGATTCATGAAAAAAATAGTGGAGAACCAAGCCATCCTCCTCACAGTCCAAGGATGACTATTACCAGAAAAAGGAATCTTCTAAGAAAGACAGGTATGGCACTAAACTTAGCAAAATAACTTCTTCTAAGATTGTTTGTTATTGTTACAATAGGTCTGGACATGTTTTAGTTGACTGCCCTGATAAAAGAAAGGGATTTAATGACAAGAAGAAGTATTAAAATAAGGGCAAGAAGGAGAGATCATTTGTTGCAAAGAAGCAGAAAAGTTGGACTGACCCCTCATCATCAGGTACAGAAGAAGAGGCTGTAGCTGAAGCCTATATTGGATTGTTCACTACTGAAGAGAATTCAGTAGAATCTAAATTCTTGCAAATGCTGGACTCTATAAATGGGATTGAAGATCATCATTTTAGAGGGCAGATGGCTTTGTTTAAGGAAGATCAGTGCCAGGATCAGCCTGGTCCCAGTAAGGTAAACAACCTATCTTCAGTTTCTGATTATTATACTGGATCAGAATCAGAAGCATCTACATCAAGAGATGAGGATTATTCTGAATCTGAAGGGGATGTTCATCAACTAATTGATGAGTATGGTGATCTGTTGCAAGCTATTAAGAGAAGCAGAATCCTTATCAAAAAATAAGCTAAGGAAATTGCATCTCTTAAATTGGCTGCATTAAATTCAGCAAAAATGCTGGATTTGAAGTTGAATGAAGTTGCCAAAATAAAAAACATAACATTTATTCAGATGGGTACAATTACCTTCAAAAATGTTCACATCAAGAGTCTGGAAGTCAGACTTCAAAGGGAGAAGGATCTTGTGGCTAAATTCTCCAAGCCAAATTCAGCCTTACCCTTAATTGATAACTTAATCCTCTAAAAGGGTAAGATAGGATTAAGCTTCAAGGGAAGACACACAAAAGAGCGACGGGTGGCGTTTTGGGAAAGTGATGCAGCCTACTAACAGGTATTGCAACGCCCCGAAACTCAAAAGAGCGACGGGTAGCGTTTTGGGCCAAGTTTGGAACTTAGCAGGGGCACACGACCTAGGAAACGGGCGTGTCCCAGGGGCGTGTCATGCTCGGGCCGACGATCTGGCTGAGTGGTCGACAAATTTGGAGTCCACGATCATCGAGCAGCGAACATGGCCTACGACACGGGCGTGTCCCAGGCCGTGTACTTCATGGGATGAAGATGGACCATGGCGGGGGTGATACACAGGTCAGTGTCGGGTATACACGAGCGTGTCAAAATGCGACACGGGCGTGTCGAGTACCTGTCTCACTTTCAGGAATTTTCGGTCCTGTGTCGATGGAGGAACATGACACACTACACGGCCGTGTACTATATGACACGGGCGTGTCAAGTTTGACATGGGCATGTCGGTTGCCCGTGTGTTTTCGGGACGTGTCGGTTTCGACGACGAATGGAGAACACGGCCCTGGATACAGGCGTGTCACAGGACGTGTTCGGCCCAGATTTTGGATTTCAAGTCCAGATCGTGGCCGTCCGTTTCCTTATTTTGGGATCCCACGGCTGGGGGTTGTTCCTGCTGGGATATACCCGGGAATTCGGTTTCAAAGCCCTCATTTCTCTTACTTAATCTCTTTCTAAAGTTCTAGAGAGAGGGGAGAGCAAGGAAGAAGAAGGAGGCTAGATCCGGTCACCGACGGAGCTTCGGAGCTCCAAATCGTAAGCCTACTTCAGATCTACGGAGGTGAGGACAACGCGGTGCTTTTCATCCGCATAGATTTTCATGGCGCCAAGGAAAAATGCTATGGTAACGATTCTCATCCTAGGACATGCGAAGTCCTCTTTTCCTTGCATAGGAAGCCCGCTCTCGCGAGTTTGTGGTGAGTTTGAGGCGTTCCTTCTAGTAGACATGAATAGTCCCTGTTGTGTACATGTAGAGTCCGTAATTGAGAATGGACATAGGCATGATGTGTAAAACCTATCCGTACAAGTTGGTCTAGATCGGTGATGTTGCATTGCATGAATGACCGGAGAAGATTCCGCACGAATGATTGTTTTTCGGGTTTTCTATGCGGTAGATTGCAACAGGGAGCCTTGGGGATTAACTCTATGCGAACAGAAAAGAGCAAACCGAAAATTTCGAGTAATGCAAATTTTATTATCCAAAAAAAGGTATATATTACAATGGTATAGCCTCCCTTTTATAGAATGGAGGAGATGAGAGAGATTACAATTAAGCAATGTGGGACTAAAAAATTACAAGGATATGCGGCTTTACAAAAAGATAAACCGGACAGGTCGTGTAGTTAGACAAGACGGCAAACTGCCCGGCAACCAACAGGAGGAGAGAGCAAGCCTCCACAGGAGACCGCTAGACCGCCCGGTATCCAAGTCTTCTGCGACAAGCCTCCTGACCGCTGGGATACCAAACAGTAATAGCCCGGCAGATAGACCGGATCGGATAAACCGCCAGACTGCCCGGTCTCCGAATAGCAACAGACCGCCCAACCTCCATACTGCAACACTCCCCCCTCAAGCTGGAGCATAGATATCAATCATTCCCAGCTTGTCGCAGATGTGGAAAAAGGAAGCAGATACCGGCTTGGTGAAGATGTCTGCCAACTCGTTGTCGGAATTGACAAATGGAGTGCAAATTTGTTTCCTCAAGATCTCTTCCCGAATAAAATGACAGTCGACTTCTATGTGTTTTGTTCTCTCATGAAAGACTGGATTTTTGGAAATGTATATCGCGGCCTTGTTGTCACAGAACATAGGAAGTGGATAGTTGTAGACCTCTCCTAAGTCAAGCATGAGACCCCATAACCATTTCAACTCACATGTGGTCGACGCCATACTGCGATATTCCGCCTCTGCACTAGACCTGGAGACCACAGACTGTTTCTTGCTCTTCCAACTCACAAGATTGCCTCCAACAAACGTACAGAAACTTGATGTCGACTTGCGGTCCCCTTTGTCATCAGCATAGCTTGAATCAAAGTACACTTCAACCCTTAGGTTACCATTCTTCTAAAAAAGGAGTCATTTCCCCAGAGCTGCTTTAATATACTCTAATATCCTCAGGGCAGATTGTAGATGACACTCCCTTGGAGCTTGCATGAACTGCCTCACCTTGACAACAACATAAGAGATGTCGGGTCTGGTTACCGTGAGATAAATGAGCTTGACCATCAGACTTCGGCACCTCGTAAGATCTGATAGAAGAGGCGAGTCATCTGTCCAAGTTTTGTCTTCTCCAGCAGCCATGGGACAACAGGCAGATTTAGCACCAGTCAATCCAGCCTCCTTTAGAAGATCAAGAGCATACTTCCATTGGGAAAGGACCATGGAGTTGAGCTTTCTAGAGATTTCAATCCCCAGAAAGTATTTCGGGGAACCCATATCCTTTGTGACCAGGTATTGTCGGAGGTGTTTCTTTGTCAACGTTACCCATCCTGGTCATCGCCAGTAAGAAGAATGTCATCAACATAAACCGCAAGAACTACCAGACTAGAGGCAGTTTTCTGAACGAACAAGGAGTGATCGGCTGAGCTTCTTGTAAAACCAATGGCCGCAACAATTCTACTGAACATGTGAAACCAGGCACGAGGACTCTGCTTGAGTCCATAGATAGCCTTCTTTAGCCGACATACTCGTGTCTCCCCTTGAGCAACATACCCAGGAGGTTGCTCCATGTAAACAACTTCCTACAGATCATTGTAGAGGAAAGCATTCTTAACATCCAGCTATGAAATTGCCAATCCCTGTTGACAGCGACAGAGAGAAGGACCCAAATGGTGCTGAGATGAGCAACGAGAGAGAAGGTGTCGAAGTAATCAACACCATAGGTCTGAGTGAAACCTTTGGCCACCAGGCGGGCCTTGTAGCGATCCACACTGTCATCGGGATGGAATTTCACAATAAAGAACCAACAGCAGCCAACAACATCTCTGTCGAATGGAGGAGGAACCAGGGTCCAGGTACCCCGTTAAGTGAGAGTAGCAATCTCCTCATCCATGGCAGCTTTCCAATGAGGAATAGTAAAGACCTCTTGGTAAGAATGGGGGGTGGCAGTGGCCGAGATAGCCTGTGCAAAAGCTCTGCGAGAAGGGGTAAGATGAGCATAGGAGATAACTGCAGCAAGAGGTTGTTGGGTACATGCCCGAACCACTTTGCAAAGAACAATGTGGAGATCCAGGTCAGCGGGTTCCTCAGTATCTGAAGCATCCGTGGTGGAGAAAGCTAGCCCGGGATTAGAGAGAGACGGTTGTAGAGAGGAGGGAGATATCGCAGGAGGAGGGCATGACAGAGGAGAGGGTGGAGATGGTGGAGATGGTGGAGGTGGCAGAGCATCAGTAGGAGCAGAGGGAATGGATGGGTTGGATGGAGAAGTAGGATCAGCAGAAGTAGAGGACTAAGAAGGAGAGAAGTAAGATGTATTTTCAAAGAAGGTGACATCCGCAGAGACGAACTACTTGCGGGTAACGGGGTCAAAGCAACAATGACCTTTCTGAGTGGTAGAGTATCCCAGAAAGACACATTTAGTGGCCCGTGGTGAGAGTTTGTCACGGGTGGCAGCGGGAGAGTGCACAAAGGCGGTGAACCCAAAGATGCTCAGAGTAAGAGGAAACAGATTCTTGTTCGGATAAAGAATGGAGAAGGGGGTCGCACCGTGGAGAAATGTGGAGGGAATGCGATTGATGAGATAACAGGAGAGGAGGACAGCATAGCCCCAATAGGAGCGAGGGACATGCATTTGAACCAACAGAGTGCGAGCGACATCGAGGAGGTGACAGATTTTGCGTTCCGCCACCCCATTTTGTTGTGAGGTGTAGACACAGCTAGTTTGATGAATAACACCATGATGCATACAGAAAGACGAGAAATCATGGTTAAGATACTCCTTAGCATTGTCAGAACGAAGGATTTTAATATACGTATCAAACTGAGTCTTAATCATAGAATAAAACGATGTCCAGACAGAGAACAGTTCGGAGCGATCCTTTAGAAGATACACCCACGTACATCGAGAGAAATCATCAATAAAGGTGACAAAGTATGAACTACCCCGACCGATGGTGAGGGTAAGAGCAGGACCCCATACATTAGAGTGAATGAGGTCGAACGAACGGGAAGAGCCACAACTCGGCGTTGGGGGAAGGATGAGCGGTGATTATTGCCAAGCTGACAAGCATCATAGTTTAGTGGAGGTTGATGAGGAGGGAGGTGGGGTAGAAGCTGGCGTAGAAGGAGGGGAGGAGCATGTCCAAGGCGAAGATGTCATTGGAGAAGATCTATAGAGGAGGAGGAGAAGGCAGATAGAGCAAAAACATTATCGAGGAAGCAGAGGCCGCCGCTCTCAGTCCCAGTGGCAACCGTCCTTTGGGAGTTCGGATCCTGAAAAGAACAAGAAGTAGGAGTGAATGTGACGGAGCACCATAATTGCTTGCATAGAGAAGTAACCGATAATAAGTTTCAAGGGAACTTGGGCATATAGAGGGTATCTGCCAGGCGAAGAGACAGAGTGACTTGAACCACGCCCGTCCCATTGACCGGTGAGGAAGAGTCGTCCGCAACAAAGACTGGAGGAAACCGATCATGTGTTTCTAGAAGAGAAAAACACTGAGGATTGCCGGTCATATGATTGGTAGCACCAGAGTCAATCAACCATCTGCCGTGAGTAACAATGTGGGCACTACTAGAAGATGTGACCACCAAGGCGGACTGCGTGTAGGAGGTGGAGGCCATAGAAGAGAGGCCGCACGATTAAACAGGAGGCCGCGTGATCAAAACTGGGTGCAGAGAGAAAACAAGTCGCGACGACAAAGGCAAAAACACCAAGCCGGGCGAACAGCAAGGAAGGCCGAAGCTAAGAGGCAAAGCAGAGGGAAAGAAGTCGCACGGCTAGAGAGGAGGTCGTGCGAACAGGAGACAGAGAAGACCATGTGAACTGGGATGAGGCCGCGAGAAAGGCAAACATGTCGTTTGACCAGTGCAGAGACCGCACGAACAGAAACTGACCGTGCGAATAAAGGGGGAGAGAAGAGGCAAAGAAACCGCAAAAATAGGTCGTGGAAAGAAAGAGACCGGACGTGCACACAAAGAGCAGCAACTAAGAGGAGGCAAGAGACAAACAAGACGCGAGAAGAAGTCTCATGAAGGAAACAAGTCGCAAACAAGTCGCGAGAAGAAGGAGCAAGCCGCGTGGATTGGACACGCGAAAAGAGAAAGCTCACAGAATCAGGGGGAAAAGATCGGTGGGCTCTGATACCATGTGCGAATGAAAAGAGCAAACAAAAAATTTCGAGTAATGCAAATTTTATTATCCAAAAAAGGTATATATTACAATGGTATAGCCTCCCTTTTATAGAATGGAGGAGATGAGAGAGATTACAATTAAGCAATGTGAGACTAAAAAATTACAAGGATAGACGGCTTTACAAAAAGACAAACCGGATAGGCCGTGCGGTTTGACAAGTCGGCGAACCGCCCAACAACAAACAGGAGGAGAGAGCAAGCCTCCAGAGGAGACCGCTAGACCGCTCGATCTCCAAGTCGTATGCGACAAGCCGCCTGACCGCTGGGATACCAAACAGTAACGGCTCAACAGACAGGATGGCTAGGATAAACCGCCAGACCTCCCGGTCTCCGAACAATAATAGACCGCCCATCCTCCATACTGCAACAAACTCCAAGGTGCAGCCAAAAAACTGGGCAGATGCGTGATTCTGCCAACTTGGTGGCCTGGGAGCCAACTTGCACATAACCGGGTTATGTGAAGTGTGTGATCGAATTGGGACTTGGGGAAGTTTGACCCGCACCCATGTCTTAAGGTGACAGGGAGGTGTGAGCAACAGGTTAGGCGGAACCATATCTGCTCTATGTCGTTCGGTTAAAGAGACCTGAAGGTACTTGGCACTTGCCGTTGGCATAGATGGAGGGTCTTAGGCAGTGGCCAGAAAGACCAAATACGCACGAGTTATTGTCGTACAAGGGGCGGTGGTGAGACCGCGGTATTGACCGGGTTCACCGAGAATATGCCTTGAGAGCACGTGGTGTGTGGCCGTGCGTGCCCACGCCTGTAATGAAGGGTTGTAACACTATACTGCTTGGTTATGCTAACAAAGTGCAGGGAAAGAGCATCGCCACCCCAATTATCGGGGCGGGATCGTTATAATTTGGTCAGTATAGCAGACCGTTGCTTTTGTTTGCCACCATTGCGGTGGATTGTTGCTTGCAGGTGCTGCGGAGCCGAGCGGTAAATAGCGGGCTAAAGCCCAAGTTGCTGAGCAGGCCCTCGAAGGCCAAATTTTGAGTGTTTACTTGTTTTATTCTTGTGTGACCGGCCTGTGTGCCGTGGTATGGAAAACACTGTAATTTGAGTAAACAATTGTAAGGCCTTAAGTCCATTGTACTTGTGTATTGTACCTTCATTCCTATTGGGTTTTGTAGCGGACATTCATGCTTATGGCTGGGTTCTTTTAATTGCAACTTTTAAATTGCATCCTCTAAAATGTACTCTGTGTAGGACGTTGATTCTGAGTTGGATGGTTTCCATTGAGTAACCTCCCGGTCTGTCTGTGGTATATGGCATCGGGCCAAGACCGGATCTACTGCTATATGTTATGTGACGGATAGGGAGTGTTACTAGTATGACCATGACATCACACATGCTCACTGTAAGCATGGTGATTAGAATGACAAGGGTGCAAATGCCAATAGGGAAGCCCATGAACAAACACACCATGTTCTTCAGGAATCATCAGTGTTCGATGCACCAGCCCCAACACTCAGTAAAAGGAAATGTCTATTGTCTAAATTTTGTGGGTGAGAATAAAGATTCTCCTGTTTTCCTAGTTGTAGATGAGAAAGCTTCTCATTGTGTCAAATAGCACAAGAGGCTAGCTCACCTTAACTATAAGAATATAAGTCTACTCTTTAGTAAAGAGTTAGTGAGAAATGGTCCTCAGTCAAGAGCATCAAGGTGGGTGTATGTTCAGCATGTCAAAAAGGCAAACACACCAAGACCTCCTTCCACAGTCTTGATACCAAAAATTCAGTGAGGTGTTTGTACCTCCTGCATATGGATCTATTTGGTCTTATGCCAGTTCATAGTCTAGGTAGGAAAGTTTATACATTTGTGGTTGTAGATGACCATTCTAGATTTACATGGATTTTCTTCTTGAGGCAGGAATCTGAAACCCCTACTGTCTTCCACAATTTTGTTAGGCAAATTCAGAATGAACTTAACAATTCAGTGGTCAAAATCAGAAGTGACCATGAGACTGAATTTCAGTCTGAATGCATGACAAGGTTTTGTGAAGAACTTGGGATTCATCAAGAGTTCTCCTCACCTAGAACTCCCCACCAAAATGGGATTGCTGAAAGAAAGAATATGACCCTTATTGAGGCCGGTAGAACACTACTAAGTGACACTTCTCTCCAAGAATATTTCTGGGCATAGGCAGTAAACACTGCATATCTTGTTCTCAACAGAGCTTCCATCACCAAAATCCACAAGAAGACACCCTATGAGATTATGAAAGGTAGAAAACCAAATTTAGTCTACTTTAGAATCTTTGGTAGCAAGTGTTATGTTGTTAATAATGGCAAGCACTATTTAACTAAGTTTGCTGCCAAATCCCAAGAAGGGATATTTGTTGGGTACAACAACAGCAGTAGGGCATACAGGGTCTACAACTTGACTACTCAAGCTGTAAAAGAATCTGTCCATGTAGTCTTTGATGAATCTAAGCTAATCAACTGTGAAATGTGTAGCACTTCTTGTAGCTCTATAGGTTTGAAGGAAAAGATGGACAAGCTAACCAATAGTGAAGACCAACTTGCAAGTCAAGATGAGGAAAATGATGGATGCTGTCCAGGGGGAGTACAAGACCCACAAGCTGATGATGAAGACAATGAAGTACAACATGGTGGGGAGATTGAAGGAAATCAAGTTGTGGATAGATTGCCTCCAGTAATAGGACATCTAAGGGATCATACAGCACACCAAATTATTGGTGATCCAAGACATGGTGTTCTAACCAGGAGCAAGAACTTTAACGCAGTTCTTTGCTCAAGTTTCCTGTCCCTGATGGAACCCAAGAAATTTGAAGAGGCCATACAAGACCCAAATTGGATTGATGACATGCAGGGAGAGCTGAATCAATTCAGAAGATGTAAAGTCTGAAAGTTGATTACTAAACCAAAGAATCACAATGTCATAGGGACTAAGTGGATCTACATGAATAAGATAGATGAAAATGGAATTATTGTCAAGAACAAAGCAAGACTGGTAGTAAAAGGCTACATGAAGGAAGAAGGAATAGACTTTGACCAGACATTTACCCGAGTGGCATGGTTGGAAGCAATAAGGATGTTCCTTGCCTATGCAGCTTACCAAGGGTTCAAGGTATTCCAGATGGATGTAAAGTCAGCATTTTTGAATGGTGACTTAAAAGAGGAAGTTTATGTTGAAAAACCCTAAGGTTTTGTAGATCCTCTTTATTCTAACTATGTTTATAGGCTTAGGAAAGCTCTATATGGATTGAAACAAGCCCCCAGGGCTTGGTATGAAACACTGTCTACATTCCTCATTGAGAACAAATTCTCAAGTGGGAAAATAGACAAAACTCTATACCTAAGGGAATCAAAAGGCAAGATCATCCTAGTCCAGATATATGTTGATGACATTATCTTTGGATCAACTAAAAACAACCTTTGTGGAAAGTTTGCCAAACTTATGCAAGGGAAGTTTGAGATGAGCAGTATGAGTGAGCTGAAATTCTTCTTGGGACTCCAAGTTAGACAGACTGATGATGGCTTGTCCATATCCCAGTCTAAATTCACCAAGGAGTTAATTAAGAAATATGGCATGGAGTCATCCTCCATCGTGAGAACTCCAATGGGGTCAAGTATTCCTATAGGCAAAGGTGATGCAGGAAAACCTGTAGATGAGTCTTTGTATAGAGGGATAATTGTCTCCCTTCTTTACTTAACTGTTAGTAGACTAGACATCATGTATGCTACATGTGTCTGTGCTAGGTATCAAGCTTGCCAAAAGAATCTCATTATACTGCTGTCAAAATAATTTTGAGATATCTTAAGGTAACACCAAATCTTAGCCTTTGGTACCCTAAGAATAGAGATTTTCTACTAACAGGTTATTCAGATGCAAACTTTGCAGGATGCAAAGAAGATAGAAAAAGCTCAACTGGCACATGTCAGTTCCTAGATGGAAGATTGGTGTCATGTAGTAGCAAAAAGCAGACAAGTGTGGCTATATCCACCGTTGAGTCAGAATATGTAGCTGCAGGCAGTTGCTGTGCTCAGCTGTTATGAATACAACATCAACTTGAATACTATGACATCAAGGTAAGTAGAACTCTGCTATATTGTGATTCTACTAGTGCCATATCTTTTGCTAGAAATCCTATTTCACATATCAGAACTAAGCACACAGAATCAGATTTCATTTCATTAGAGATTATGTTGAAAAAGAATACATAAGTTTAAAATTTGTCAACACTAATTATCAAATTGCTGACATGTTCACCAAACCACTGGATGAAAATAAATTCAATTACTTTAAAATTGAATTAGACATGCTAAAATTGGAATAGAATGATACATATGTTTAAGTAAATCTGGGTCGATACATAAAGAAATGTGTGTTGACACTTAGTAGTTGGTGTCGACACATAAGGAAAATTCTGTCGACACATCAAGAAGATTGTGTCGACACTCAGAATTTGGTGTCGACACATAGCTCTCCTGACATTTAGATATTGGTGTCGACACATACAGTCATCTATGTCGACACACAGAAATTAGTGTAGACTCTTAAGGTTGTCTGTGTCGACACGTCGCAATTGGTGTCGACACATAGTATTGTAATACGTTTAAATTCTCTGTCGAGACTTTAGTAGTCTGTGTTGACACCACCCCAACTGTGTCGACACAATAAGCAAATTTCCGCCTGCTTTTTTGCCTTCTCTATTTAGATATGTATAAATAGGTGTAAACAAGACCTTGTCGACTACGCTCTTAGAATTCTCGAGACCAAACCATTTGTGTCGACAAGACCTTAATCTTCCTTCTCCTCAATCTCTCTCTCTCTCTCTCATCCCTAATGACACCAAAAATGGAAGAAAACATGAACGAGGGATATGAAATGGTTCGCAATGCGTTTGAGTCTGCCACACAAGAAATCCAAGTCATGATTACTATAACACCCCCATCCGTCGCATGGCATATAACAGAAGATCTAGCTGGAACCTGACGTCATATACCACAGACAGTCGAAAGGGTTACATAAGAATATTCAAACTATCCAATCAAGACTACTCGTCCTACTCAGAGCATTCTAGCGGAAGTTTTTAAAGTTGAAAGAACCCAAAACTTGAATCCATAAAACATGAATGTCCACATCCACATAACAGGAATGAAAACCAAATACACTAAAAAGGTACATGGCCTTATGGCCTTACAATGGTTCACTTAATAAATAGTGTTTTCCATACATCGGCTCATAGGCCGGCCACACATGACAAAAGTAAAGTACAACTATTCGCTATGGCCTTCAAGGGCCAGCACAGCAACATGGGCTCCAGCCCGCTATTTTGCACTCGGCTCCGCAGTACCTGCAAGCAACATTCCACCGTACGGTGGCAAATAAGGCAACCGTCAACTAAAATACGACCAAATTATAACGACCCCGCCCCTTACTCAGGACGGTGGTGCTCTTTCCCTGCATAACATTAGTCCAGTAAAATAATAAAGCGCAATTATACTACGCCACAGGTGTAGGCTCGCACGACCGAACACCCCGTGCACTCAGGGCACCTTAACGGTGAATCCTGACACTTCAGCGTCTTCACCACCATCCCAAAGATGGCAAACATGTGAGCATTTTAGCCTTTCTGACCACCGTCTAAGGCTCCCAACTATGCCAACGGCCAGTCCCCTTTTCGGGTCTCTCACACCGAACCACATTGCCTAGGTCCGATTCCACTTGCCCATTGCTCATGTCGCCTAGTCAATTTAAGTCCTATGCGCGGGCCAAGCTTCTCTCGGATCCCAAATTTTCCAAACAATCACATAACCCAGTTATGTTCAAGGTCGGTTCCCTGACCGCCAAGTTAGCAGAACAACGATTCCGCTCAGGTTTTCGGGTGCGCCTTGGAGCTAACCTCCAAGGATCCCTGCTGCATTCTACCGCGTAGAAACACGAAAACCAAAAGCACGGAGTCTTCTCCGACAAAACATATCAAATGCAACATCACCGATCTAGACAATACACGTCCGGGTAGGCTTCACACACAATGTCTTTGCTCGTACTTCGATTCTGGACTATATATGCAACACAAGGGGGACTATTCACATCAACCCCAAGGAACACCACACACTCACCGTACACGCGCGGGAGCGGGATTCCCTATGCAGAAAGGAATAATTTCACATGCTCAAGTAGAGAATCGTTACCCTTGTAGTCCGCTTTGGCTCCATGGAAAAACTACACGGATGGAAGTATTCGCAACGAACTTTCCTCCACGGATCCGCTCTGAGATCTCTAAACGGTTCTCCGATGCTCCGCCGACGGCCGGAATCCCTTCCTTCTTCCTCCTCTTTCCAACTCCTTGAGAGAGAGAATGGTTGGAGAGAAATGAAGGATTAACTCCCCTATTCCCGGCCTTAACAGAGCAGGAAACCATCTAGGTCGTAGGATCCTATTTAAAGAAAACGAACGAATCAGATCCACTCAAAAATCTCCAAACCTAGGCCGAACACGGCTTGGCACACGACCGTGTCCCCGGCCATGTGCCTCGATCCAGGCACGATCGTCGAACGAAGGAAAGACACACAAGCAAAGACACGCCCGTGTCTCACCTAACACGCCCGTGTCGGGTCTCACGATACGCCCGTGTCCAGGGGCATGCCACATATAACCGCCACGCCAACCGACACGACCCAACTGAACACTGGTACGGACACTGGTAGGCACACACCCGTGTCAAATGACACAGCCATGTCATTTAGCCGTGTTCCTGGCTGTGTCCTTCTCGGGATGAAAACGACCAAAAAATCACCAGCTAGACACGACCTTGGACATGCCCGTTTCCTAGGCCATGGAACCCTATACAGGCACCAAAAATCCCTTTCTTTGCGACATACTCAAATACAACTTTCGGGGTGTTACAAATCTCCCGCACTTAAGGAATTTCGTCCCGAAATTAAGTAAAGGTACACAAATCTAAAAGTTACCTGAGTGGAATAACTCAGGATATTCCTCCAACATAGCTTGCTCTCGCTCCCATGAAAGCTCCTCACGTCCACAATTATCCCAACGGACTTTAACCATTCGGACCTCCTTGTTGCGGAGTCGCTTGACTGCAACATCTTCAATACGTACTGGTTTGACCCTGGTTGTCAACTCATAATCAACCGGTAATTGTTTGTCCGCAATGATCTGCGAAGGCTCTTGCACTGCCTTACGCAACACTGACACGTGGAACACGTCATGTAGCCCACTCAATTACGCCGACAACTTCAATCTATACGCTGCCTCGCAAACACGCTCCAGGATTTCAAATGGTCCAAGGTATCTCGGATTCAACTTCTTCAAGTGTCGAACCCGCGATACACCCTTGAACGACTTGATTTTTAGATACACCATGTCGCCAACACTGAACTCCACGTTCCTATGCTTGGCGTTGTAATACTTTGCCTGCCTGTCCTGGGCAACCTTCAACCATTCTTGAATTGTCCATATCACTGAGGTGGCATCTTCCACTGCTTGTCGTTTGTAAAGCTTCGACTCGCCCGTCTCTGTTGGGTACATTGGAATATATATACCAGATTTGAAGAAGCCTCACCCTACTCAATGATATACATCAAGGTGTATTTGATGTGCTTTGAGTTTATATGTGCAGGTTAAGTAACTGCAGGATTGTAGGAAAAATTCTAAGTCCATGTGTCGACACCTAGAGGTGAAGTGTCGACACTTATGAAGGCTTGTGTCAACACCTAGAGAAGCTGTGTAGACACTTGGAGAAATTATGTCAACACCAGGAAGGCAGAGTCGACACCAGAAGAAAAGTGTCGACACATACAGTCAGTGTCGACACACAGTGAAGAATTGTCAACATAATCTGTGTCGACACTTAGAGGCAGTGTTGACACCCAGAGAAACTTTGTCGACATCAAATGTGTCGACACCAGGAGGCAGTGTTGACACTCAGCAAACTTTAACAAAGTTAAAGTACTTGTGTCGACACCAGGAGGCTGTGTCGACACTCAGCAAGTTTCAACACATGAAGGTATGTGTCGACACAAAGGATATGTGTCGACACTCAGCAAGTTTCAACACATGAAGGCATATGTCGACACAAAGGAGATGTGTCGACACTCAGCAAGTTTCAACACAAGAAGATGTGTCAACACAAAGGAGTTGTGTCGTCACACAGCAGAATTCAACTAAGTATTAAAGAAGAAGTACTTGTGTCGACACACTCAACCAGAGTCGACACATTCAACAGAAGGCTTGTGTCGACACACAGAATCAGTGTCGACACATTCTGAAGAAACAGTGTCGAGAAGCCGTTACAACAACACAAGGAGTTATGTCGACACCATCAAGGCTAGTGTCGACACTTAGTCTACTTGTGTCGACACTTAGTCTATTTGTGTCGACACATAATGACTATCTGTCTCGACACTTTCAAACAGTGATAGTGATTTCAAGAAGTGACTAGATGAACTTGACAGCTGCCATTTCAACCGGTCAACTGCAACTGTCAAAGCCATCAGAAGGTTGTTAGAAACCGGATCAGCCGGTTACCTTGGAGGAAGACTATATAAATACCTTTCTCCTTCAACAGAAGATGTGGGATTACAGATTGATCACAATTAATCAAGAGATCTAACAACATAAAAGAAGAAGACCTTCAACAGAAGATCTAAGAAGTTGGAGAGAGAGAGAGAGCTCCTTCTAAGAAGAGCAGCTGCTGAACTAGGCTGCAAAGTAAGATTCAGATTGATATCTGAATCTCAAGACAGAAGTTGATTGAAGATCATCTTCACAGGAGATTCAACCCTACTGTGTTCTAATTCAAGAAGCTTTGAAGAAAGCCAAGGGAGGTTGATCTCTACCAAGTTCTTCCAAGAACTCATCAAGAAGCCAGTCAACTCATCTCTCTCTTTCAGAGTTGTGGTTAATTACTTTGTATAATCAAAATATCTGTAGGATCTTGTATAGATCTGAGCTGTAAGCCTATTTTATAAAGGCTGAGTGTAGGAGACTGTGTGCTCTGAGTGTAGGTCTTGTTGAAGACTGAGGTAGGGCCTTGTACCTGAGTTGTAGGAGACTTTGTTCTCTGAGTGTAGGTCTTGTTGAATACTGAGTGGTAGGGCGTTGTGCCTGAGTTGTGGGAGTGTGGACACTCTGAGATGTAGGAACCTGTTTGGGGTTCTGAGCTGTAAGATCTGAGGATCTGAGGAGAAGTGCTGAAGTTAGGCCAAATCTAGTACACTACTAGATAGGCGAAGGGGAAAAGTGGATGTACCCAGACCTTGGGGAACCACTATAAATACTGTATGCACTCTGTGTTTGTTTATTTCTGTGATTGCTGAGCTAGCTGTGCTGAATTGCTATAGAAACTTGCAAATATAGGTTGAATTGTTCAGTGTTTCTGCCTGAAATTTATAAAAAGATAAAGTTCACCTATTCACCCCTCCCCCCCCATCTAGGTGGTTAGGCACTATTTCTTTCAAGTGGTATCAGAGTGAGGTTACTCAAAAAGGGACATAACAGTCTGAGTAAGATCATGTAGGAAGATTCAGAACAATCAAGAATCAAGAAAATGGGTTCTAGTGAGAATCACAAAGAGCTGGGGTCCATGAAATTGACAATCTGTAGAAAAGAGATATTTGGCATTTGGAAAGAAAGGGTTAGACTCTTTATGGAAGCATCTGACCCAAGGATATACATTACAGTCAAAGAGGGCCCATATGTGCCAATGAAGATATCTATTCTGGATGCAAATCAGAAAACTCCCAAGGACTTTTCTGAAATGACTAAAGATGAAATTATTCTGGCCACTATGGACAAGAGAGCCCAGAATATTATTGTTAGTGCAATTGATGATGCAACATTCCAGAATTTAATTCATTGTAAAACTTCTAAAGAAATGTGAGACACCTTAATAGTTTACATGGAGGGATCAGAAGAAGTAAGACAAGACAGGAAGTCTTTGTTAAATCAGGAATATGAAAGCTTCAGACAAGGAAAGTCTGATAGCATTACTGAATGTTACAAGAAGTTCTATAGGATAGTCAATGAATTGATGTCTTATGGAAGAGAATTCAGCAACTATGAGCTGAATGACAAGTTCTTAAGATCCCTGACTAAGGACTGGGACACCAAGATTTGTGCCATTAGGGAAGTGTCCAAACTAGCTGACATACCTCCTCCAACTTTGTTTGGAAAACTGTTATCTTATGAGATGCAGTTATTGGCTAGAAAGGAGGAAGAGAAGACTACTAGAGTGGAGCACAAGAAAAGATCTGTGGCCTTCAAGACTGAAGCCACTAGGAAGTATAGAAGCAAGTCTCCATCTCCACCTCAAATAGTTGCTGAGGCTGTGACAGATAATTCAGAAAGCAAAAATTCAGATAGCAGTGAAAGTGATGAAGACTTTACAACTTTCACTTAGTATTTTCAAAAGTTTCTGAAGAAGAAGCAGTGGAGGTCTAAGCCTACCACTTCTCAGCCAAAAGATGACTACTATCAGAAAAGAAAGTCATCAAGGAATGACAGAAGCAGGTCCAAGCCAAGCAAAGCTACATCTTCAAAAATTATGTGCTATTGCTGCAATAGACAGGGACATATAGTAGCTGACTGTACTGAAAAGAGGAAGGAGTCAGCTGACAAAAAGAAGACTCAGTTTAAGGGCAAAAAGGAAAAGTCCTTTGTTGCTAAGAAAGACAAATGTCTGACAGATCAGTCATCCCTAGAAACAGAATCAGAAGCTGAAGCCTATATTGGATTATTTGCTGAAGAGGAAGAAGATGAGTTCATGCAGCTAATGAACTCAATTTATGAGCATGAGGACAATCAGTGCAAGGGACTGATGGCCTTATCTGCAGGAGACAAGATCCAGGATCAGCCTGGACCAAGTAAGGTACAAAGTTGTTCTTCTAGTTCAATTTCTAGTACTGAGTCAGAATCAAATACATCTGCATCAAGTGATGTGGGTGTTGGGTTTTCTCTAAGAGGATGGCGCAACACTTGTGCATGCAGCGGAAGAATAAAACATCAAGAAAACCCAAAAGAAATGGGATCGGGCCATGGAAGTTGAATCAAGAAGTTAACATGCAACTAGGCAAAAATTACCTCGGTGGCGTTGAGTCACAACTCAACGGAGATGCTCCAAGCTTCGTGTTCTTGCTGGTGGCAAGTTCTACGTGAAATGATGTCCACGTCTCTTGCTTCTCCACGGACTGCTAGGTCCGCGCCAGGAGGAGCAACACCAGCGACGATCACCGGAGAAGAGGTGGTCGACAGAGCGAGCACGGCGGCGGCGGAAAACTTCCGTCGGCGGCGGGATTCGGGATCGGCGGAACGAGCGGAACGGCGGAACACTTCCGTCGCGGGATTCAGTTCGATCGGCTGTCAAAAAGCTTATTTCCCGAAAACCCTAAGTCCCTTTTATACCGAAGGCATAAATAGACTTAGGTTTATCGCTATCCGCAGACCACCCAGAAATAGGGTTCCAGAATCGGCGAGTATCAGTCGGCGAGAATCGGCGACAATCGGCGAGAATCGGCGACAATCGGCGAGAATCATCAAGCAAATTCGGCGAGAATCAGTCGGCGAGTAACACCTAGGATCGGCGAGAATCAGAGTACAATACTCGACGATTCTCGCCGAACGCGGGGTGGACTATACTCGTCGACCGTCGACCTGCGGTCGACGATTCTCGTCGATCGTCGAGAATCAGAGAACCAATTCTCGACGATTCTCATCGATCGGCGAGAATCAGATAACCATTCTCGACGATTCTCGTCGACCTTCGGTCGACTATTCATACCAGTCCTCCAAGGCAACATTTGCCCAACCCGACGATCCTTTAAGGCAACACTTTGCCCATAACCCCATTCAGGTCGGTGATTGGTAACCTTTACCAACACAGTCAATCATCCAACTTCTCCACATCTCTTATGTGTGACCCTGCAGGCTCATATCGCGTTGGCAGTGAGATTACATGTTTGACCACTTCCAAATCACCATGGTAACTCCAACAGACTCCCACTTGATCTTGAAAGTATCAAACCAAAAACCTCACAAACAATGAGCGGCATCTAGCAATGTATCATTGCTCCCCAAGCAATAAGAGTTTATAACTCATAAGCCTTTATGACCAATGTATCAGCATTGTCTTTGTCCCTTTGTCCCTTACATCCAGAAAGAACTAGAGGCATGGACCGTGTCACCCTCGTAATAGCTCAATCCAAGTTTCTTGATCCAGGACGGACTTCCAGAGAATGGTGAGTCTAATATCACATATTGACTCAACCAAGCATGGCCATGCATTTCTCAGTCCAGTTCCATCAAGGGGCCCATGGATGCAACTCCTGTCATACAGAAGGACAAATCCCATATCTGCTCACACACAAACACCCAAATGATTCGTAACATGCCCAACAACCACCCTTATCATCAACCTTTCTCAAGGAAGACTTTAGATGGCATCAAAGCACGTTTTTCCTCACTTGATGAATGCTGTGACTTCAGGTCAAAGGATCACAACACCATTGTCAATTGAGACCTACTCGTGACACGATTGGATGACAATCCACAGAGTAGTCTCAGGTTGGGTCTGTCCAGTACAGCTTGTTCACTAACAAGTACCCACGTGATGACTTGATATCACAATATTATGACCTGTGAGAACCGATCATCAGTCAACGCACGTGCTAGCCTTCATGTACCATCATCACCCTTAGCTTCTATGATGATACTCGACCAGGGACCTTTTAAGAATGAAGCTTCAAATAAATCACAGGCTCTCATATTCAAGTCATGTACTTGATGTCCCATGGAAGCGAACATTCTAAGGGTATCTATTATATTAACATTTAACTATCATATATAAAAACTCATAATAAAAGAATTTGCCATTAATTGTAAGAGAAAAATTAGGTACACTGTTCATCATATGAACAAATAGCCAACAAAATACATGTTTACATGCAATCCACAAGATTCTCACTAGAGTTGATCATTTAGGTATTGTATACCCATTGATCTAGTATGACCATCATGCTTTCTCTACGCGAGAGGCTTTGTCAGTGGATCCACAATATTCTCCTCAGTCGGCACTCTGCAAATGTTTACATCTCCTCGTTCGACAATCTCACAAATAAGAAGAAACCGCCGAAGTATATGCTTGGAGCGCTGATGGGATCTAGGTTCCTTAGATTGTGCAATTGCACCATTGTTATCACAGTAGAGAACTACGGGACCAACAATGCTAGGAACTACATCAAGCTCGCCGATGAATTTCCTAATCCATACAGCCTCCTTCGCCGCATTAGCTGCGGCGATATACTCGGCCTCTGTTGTAGAATCAGCAACTGTCTCTTGCTTGGAACTCTTCCAGCTCACAGCTCCTCCATTCAGGCAAAACACAAAACCTGACTGAGACTTGGAGTCGTCTCTATCAGTTTGGAAGCTAGCATCCGTGTAACCACTTACAACGAGCTCTTCCTCTCCACCATACACCAAGAACACATCCTTAGTCCTTCTCACGTACTTCAGGACATTCTTGACTGCAATCCAGTGACACTCACCGGGGTCTGACTGATACCTGCTAGTCATGCTCAAAGCAAAGGAGACGTCGGGTCGAGTACATAACATCGCGCACATGATTGATCCAATTGCCGAAGCATATGGAATCAACTTCATGCGGTCCTTATCTTCACAAGACTTCGGACACTGGTCCTTAGAGAGATTTACACCATGAGACATGGGCAAAAATCCTTTCTTGGACTCAAGCATGTTGAACCACTTCAACACCTTCTCGATGTATGTACTCTGGGTCAAACCCAGCAACTTCTTCGATCTATCTCTATAGATCTTAATACCAAGTATATAAGTCGCTTCACCCAAATCCTTCATTGAAAAGCAGTTCCCTAGGTTGTTCTTAACAACTTTCAGGGTAGGAATATCATTCCCAATCAACAGTATGTCATCTACATACAATATCAGGAAGACAACAATGCTCCCACTGATTAGCTTGTAAACACAAGGTTCATCTTCATTCTTGATGAAACAATTGTTGTAAAAAGAGTTTTAAAGCACCATATACTCTATTCACCCCCCTCTAGAGTATATCAGATCTAGCTGCACTTTCAGGCATCAAGATCTAAAAAATTAGTATAAGTTATTACAGATAGTGGGGCTCACAATTCAGGGAAAGAAAATACAACAAGCAGAAGAATAGTTATTTCAATATGCGCGAGCTGGGGGACTGGGGGGGCGAGTGTCGGTAGGCTCAGTTAGGGAGCCATTTCCATCTACCCCGTCCTCACGTCCCCATCCCCGGAGCACGACACGGGTTATTGAACTCGCGGACCAGCTCCATATCCTGGTGGATGTACTGCATGCTCTCGCTGATCCTGTCCATAAGCGTGGTGGGGGACATCATCCCGCTTACCGAGTTGTGCTTCACCTCATCCGCGAGCAACACATAGTCCCGCTCTTATGCCTCCAGCCTCCACTAGCTGAGATCATTCTCCTCCTGGACCCTGCACAACGTGTGCCCCTGCTTCTTCAAGACTTCAATGACTCGCCTCCTCAGCTCGATAGAGTCTAGCGAGACGTCCAGGAAATTCTCTATCGTATTGGGGGAAGCATGTGACGAGCTGGATCAGAGGATTCTTCAGCCTCGAATTGACCGGGGAGATCTGCAAAGACAGTTAATCGCGGTGAATGTATAATAGGCGAGTTCTTCAAAAGAACTATGCGATATGGTCCTATGAAAGTAGAGCTTACGGGATGAGCTCGGCTGCCCTCGTAGGGTGTATGAAGGGGCCAAGGCAAGGTTCTTACCGCGACCCAGAAGTTGATTTCTTGGGGAGTTAAGCTCGAAGCTCCGAATTGGAATGAACCCGACGTCTCCCCCCGCAAGTACAGGAGCAGCTGTGGGTTGTCGAGAAGGTGTGCAAGCTAGCGACTTCATCCTCAGTGAGTCCAAACCTGTGCTCCCAAAAGGGGGACGGTTCTCGTTTACGAGTAGCAGGAGGAGTTTGAGTTCGTGAGTCATCATGGGGGGAGTCGACTCGTGGCGTAGAGGCTTCACTATCGGTCTGATGAACTTCCGGGTCAGCAGGAATCTCGATGATCCCTTTCCCATTTTGTTCGGGAACTGGCCCAGAGGAAGAAGCGAGTCCATGATTTGTGGTGGAGGCCAGATCGCGGTAGATCGACTCGGTAGTTTTTGGAGCTAACTTGGCCTTCTTGGCAGGCTGAGGATTTGGAGACTGGAGTGGCAAAGCGCTGGGAGATATAGTAACCAGGCTGGCAGCGTGAGTGATGTTGAGCCCGCAGGCACGGTCAAGCCTCTCTTGGAGCTTTTTGGAAAGAGGTATCTCGGCAAGGTCAGAGTAGGGGGAATGACAAAGGTTGCCCAGGTATGCATGCGCATATATATAGCTGTTGGTGGATCCTACCAAAAGATTTTCTCTAGCCCGCACTCGCAAGATTTTGTGGGGTTGGATGTTTCTTTCCGAGCTTGGGGCAACCACATAAAGAGCGTGGATCGTATACAACCCCATATCCGGCGAGTGATGATCGATAGGAACCAGACCCGCCAAGTCATCTTATTCAATTCCCAAGCGAGACAGGCCCTAGCGACGAGTCCACTCGACGAATTCGACTGGCATCGAGTCCACTAAACGCCTTCCGTCTTGCCATTGAGTGAGGCTTGTTCACTCAACGCCTCTTTCTTTGCATCGAATGAGATCTCTGCATCCCTGTTGGCTCACCCTGGTGGGGTGGAGTGGAATAGGGGCGAGTAGAGCAGCCGGCTCACACTTGCCTATGGCTCTCGGTAGGCAATTGACGAGTGGGGGTAGGTCTGTCCCGCACTCACCCAGGGGCTTAGAGAGACGACGAGTGCCAGCACTATCGAGGACTAGTCACCCCATGCGAGTGGAGGTTTTCAAGGGCCACTCACCCAGTGTTGTGTGATGTATTTTTCCATTTTGCCCCCGTTGGCCTGCCCATAGCCTTTTAGAACAGTAGAGGTTGGCTGTTGGCAGACCGTTTTCAGAAAACTATAAATAGACCCAAGGGGGTACCTCATAAGACATGCTAACTAGTGCCCTGGTCTTCTTGCGCTTTCTGAGGTATCCTTAGCTCAGCACTTTGCTAAGGAGGGGAAGCGCTCTATGATCTTCCGAGCGTGTGGTGGGACCTCAGTGCTGGAGCCTTGGGTCTGTTTCTTATTCTAAGTCTCTAGTTGTTTGAGTTTATGAGGGATAAGTAAGTGCGAGATCACCCCTTCCCCATGGGTTCGGACTCCACAAGAAGCCGGTTTTTGGTTTCAACAGACCAGTCCCACTAAAACTGCCCGAAAGGGAGCTACATTGCTCCAAATGGTTTGATTCAAGTCTGTAATTAAATTTAAAACATAGGGCTACAACTTTCATTCCTTGCATTTTTCATGAGTCTGTCTCTAGGAGGCATTAATTTCTGTTTGAAAATTCTGTCCTAAGTGTGACAGATTTAATGAAAAGTACTATTAAATTATATTAATATTTTCAAATCAAGGGCCCTAATTTCATCTTCCTCCTTGAGTTAATGGTCATGATAGGCCCGACCTGGAGGTTTTCCAAGGCCATTTGTCATCGATACGGCCACCTGCCCGGCTGGCCGCTTCCACTACCACCTCCGTTGAATTGGTGGCTAGCGCCGGGAGACGGCTCTGCCGCCGGGCAGTTTTCGACGAACCCGACGGGAAGAAAAAATCGAGATTTTTGGAGATATTGAGAATGGAAACCAGCCCAATTGGACTTGATTCTATTTCCTATCGATCTAATATACTAGCACAAGGGGAGAGGAGGAGAAATGAGACTTATTCCAGGCTTGGAGGCAGCTGCTTCGACGGGTGGCCATAATGGCGGCGGTTTCGGGCGAGCTTGCTCAATTCCTCAATCCTCCACCAAAAGCTTCGATCCAACACACTATTTCTACTCCTTGAGAGCTTCTGAAGATGATGAAAGGGTCGAATGGGGCTGAGGAGGGGTATTTATGGAGTTGCCATGAAAGGGGTGGTTAGGCCATGACCTTTAATAGCTCACCTTGATGGTGGCCGACTGGAATTGATAGGATTCTCCTCCCAAGCATCAGGGGAGATGAATGGTTGGCTTAGAGAAGAGGAAGGGTTTGCCTTATGGCCTCACTCCATTGATTTTTTCCTCCTCCATTAATAAATGGGAATTTCTTTATTTTTTTTAATAATTAATCCAATTAATTCCCTAATCAGAATAATTAAATTAATAAGCTTAGTGGGTTGTAGAATGTTCCTTGGTCCAAGCCTTAGCTCATAGAAAATGGGTTGAGCCTTTATTCCTCTCATTTAGACTCCACTTTGACCATGGTTGACTTGGGGGTGTTGACTTGGTCAACCAATGGGTTAACTGGTCCCATGGGTTAGTCTTGAGTCCTTTGAAACCTCCTTGTGCTGGTTGGGCCAATGTGGGACCACAATTGAGGCAATTTGTCCAAAAGGTGTAGGTTTGACAAAAATTGGCCTAGATTTGACTTTGGCCAAATTGGAGAAATTAACAACCTCATGATTGGGCTTTTGGTCCACTTGGCCCCTAATTATATTATAAACTAGGGGTGAGGTCAATTGGATCACAAGAAGTCTAATCAAGCCAATTCAGGTTGAGTTGACCTATGTTGAGCTAGGGTTGAATTTGGTTAATTTAGCCAACTTGGTTGACCTAGCCATGAGTCCATTGGTCAATTGGCTCCCCTTTAGGGTTAGGGAGATGTTAGGGAGCTTACTTGAGGTGTTGAACTTATTTGGGTGTAAATCAACCTAGGTTGACTTGTTCACATTGGGGGTGCACATAACAATTTTTCTTAGCTCAATGTGTTCTAAGGTTGTCTCCTTGCCCTAACTCGCCACTCAAACCCTAACACCAACAAGGGGGTCTAGATGGGCAAGGGATGTTACTGTTAGTCGCAACCTTGATGAGACAAGGAATGCCCATGTTATGAAAAAGACTATAATTGATGCACAAAACTGCGACATGCATCATTTTTGTTGGGTACATTGGAAACTGTGTACTTGACTTGGAGAAGTCTCACTTAACTCAATGATATTCACTAATGTTTATTTGATGGGATGTTGAGTTTTACTGTGCAGGTTAAGGAAATTCAGAAAAACTTTGTAAGTATAAGTGTCGACACTTTGGAAGGAGATGTGTCGACACCAGGAGCCAAATTATGTCGACACACAGGACTTGTGTCGACACTCAGAAATTCTGTCTACAACAAACTGTGTCGACACACAGGACTTGTGTCGACACAAAGAAATTCAGTCTACAGCAAACTGTGTCGACACACAGGACTTGTGTCGACACACATAAGTTCAGTCTACAACAAAATGTGTCGACATACAGGACTTGTGTCGACACACAGAAATTCAGTCTACAGCAACTGTGTTGACACACAGGACTTGTATCGACACACTCAAGAATTCTGTCGACACCAACTATGTTAAGATTGGAAGCCAATTGTGTCGACACACAGGACTTGTGTCGACACCATCTTCAGAAGCTGTGTCAAGAAAGTAAAGAAGTGTTGTGTCGATATACCTTGAGCTATGTCGACATCATCAAGATTTATGTCGACATATGTTCAACTTGTGTTGACGCATATGAAGTTTTATCTCGACACTTTCTGCTGAGATAAAAGTGGCCAAGGGTTCAATTGTCAAGAATGAAGACATGACAGCTGTCATAACTTACAAAGCTGTCACATCTATCAGAAGGCAGTTATAAACCGGATCAGCCGGTAACCTCAGATGAGATCTATATAAATACTTGTACTATCAAGGAAAGGGAGTAGAAGAAGAGAAAAATGATGGAGCTGCTTCATCCTAAAATTAACTTGTCTGCAAGAAGATTTCAGATCAAATTCTGAATAGAAGAAGGAAGCTGGATTGAGGATCATCTCAAACTTCACAAGAAGATCAACCTAACTTTGTTTAGATTCAATAAGCTTTGAAGAAGCTAAGACAGGTTGAATCTTAAGCAGTCAGATCAATCAAGAACTGATCAAGAAGCATTCACCCCTTTCTCTCTCTACCTGGGTGAAGGATTTATCTCTTTTATAATTAATTTTTCTATAAGATCTTTATAGATCTGAGTGTAAGAGAGTTATCTCTCTGAGTTCTAAGCCTAAGTTTATAAATGCTGAGGTAGGGCTGAGTGCCTGAGGTAGGAGATTGATTTCTCTGAGTTGTAAGCCTGGTGGAAGAGGCTGAGGTAGGGTTTGATTGCCTGAGTGGTAGGAGTGTGGACTCACTCTGAGGTAGGATTCTCTGATAGAATCTGAGTTGTAGGACTTTCTGAAGTCTGAGCTGTAGGTACCATTCTGGGTTCTGAGTTGTAAGATCTGAGGATCTGAGAAGGAAGAAGGGAGTTAGGCCGAATCTAGTATACTACTAGATAGGCGAAGGAGGAAAGTAGATGTACCCATCTCTTGGGGAATCACTATAAATTTGTGTGTATGCTGTGTTTGACTGTGTTTCTATTAATCTTTGCTATGATAGTTGTTGTATAGATTGTCTACTAGTAACATATATTATCCGCCTTAATAAAAAGAATTGAACCTATTCACCCCCCTATAGGTGTTTAGGATATCTTGAAACCAATTCTTTCAAGTGGTATCAGAGCAAGGTTTCTCAAGAATAGACTTAACAGTTTGAGTTGATCTCTAAGGCAGTTATCAGTTAGACAAAATGGGTTCAGGTGAAAATCACAAGGAACTTGGATCCATGAAACTACCTATATGTAGAAAGGAAATCTTTGGCATATGGAAAGAGAGAGTCAGATTATTCATGGAAGCTTCTGACCCAAGAATATACATTACAGTTAAAGAAGGACCATTCATTCCTATGAACATCTTAGTTCTTGATGCCAACCTAAGGACTCCAAAAAGTTACTCTGAAATGACAAAGGATGAGATCATCTTTGCCACTATGGATAAGAGAGCACAGAACCTAATAGTTAGTGCTATAGATGACTCAACTTTCCAAAACTTACTTCACTGCAAAACCTCCAATGAGATGTGAGACACTTTGATTGTCTACATGGAGGGATCAGAAGAAGTAAGAGAGGACAGAAAGTCTATGCTAAATCAAGAATATGAAAGTTTTAGACAAACCAAAATAGACAACATAACTGGGTGATACAAGAAGTTTTACAGAAAAGTTAATGAGCTAATGTTATATGGAAGAGTCTTTAGCACATATGAGCTCAATGATAAGTTTCTCAGATCACTAACCAAGGAATGAGATACCAAGATATGTGTCATCAGGGAAGTGGCCAGACTTGCATACACCTCTCCTCCAACCCTATTTGGAAAAATGCTATCATATGAGATGCAGCATATGGTCAGAAAGGAGGAGGAGAAAAGCAATAAGTCTGAGTATAAAGAGAAATCTGTGGCCTTTAAGGTTGAAGCCATAAAGAAGGACAAAAGGATGTCTCCATCTCCTCCTAGGAAAGCTGCTGAACTTATCTCAAATAATTCTGACAACACATCAGACAACCCGAATTCTGATGAAGACTTTGTTGCCTTCACAAGGTAATTCCAAAGATTCATGAAAAAAATAGTGGAGAACCAAGCCATCCTCCTCACAGTCCAAGGATGACGATTACCAGAAAAAGGAATCTTCTAAGAAAGACAGGTATGGCACTAAACTTAGCAAAATAACTTCTTCTAAGATTGTTTGTTATTGTTACAACAGGTCTGGACATGTTTTAGTTGACTGCCCTGATAAAAGAAAGGGATTTAATGACAAGAAGTATTAAAATAAGGGCAAGAAGGAGAGATCATTTGTTGCAAAGAAGCAGAAAAGTTGGACTGACCCCTCATCATCAGGTACAGAAGAAGAGGCTGAAGCTGAAGCCTATATTGGATTGTTCACTACTGAAGAGAATTCAGTAGAATCTAAATTCTTGCAAATGCTGGACTCTATAAATGGGATTGAAGATCATCATTTTAGAGGGCTGATGGCTTTGTTTAAGGAAGATCAGTGCCAGGATCAGCCTGGTCCCAGTAAGGTAAACAACCTATCTTTAGTTTCTGATTATTATACTGGATCAGAATCAGAAGCATCTACATCAAGAGATGAGGATTATTCTGAATCTGAAGGGGATGTTCATCAACTAATTGATGAGTATGGTGATCTGTTGCAAGCTATTAAGAGAAGCAGAATCCTTATCAAAAAACAAGCTAAGGAAATTGCATCTCTTAAATTGGCTGCATTAAATTCAGCAAAAATGCTGGATTTGAAGTTGAATGAAGTTGCCAAAATAAAAAAACATAACATTTATTCAGATTGGTATAATTACCTTCAAAAATGTTCACATCAAGAGTCTGGAAGTCAGACTTCAAAGGGAGAAGGATCTTGTGGCTAAATTCTCCAAGCCAAATTCAGTCTTACCCTTAATTGATAACTTCATCCTCTAAAAGGGTAAGATAGGATTAGGCTTCAAGGGAAGACACACAAAAGAGCGACGGGTGGCGTTTTGGGAAAGTGATGCAGCCTACTAACAGGTATTGCAACGCCCCGAAACTCAAAAGAGCGACGGGTGGCGTTTTGGGCCAAGTTTGGAACTTAGCAGGGGCATACGACCTAGGAAACGGGCGTGTCCCAGGGGCGTGTCATGCTCGGGCCGACGATCTGGCTGAGTGGTCGACAATTTTGGAGTCCACGATCATCGAGCAGCGAACATGGCCTACGACACGGGCGTGTCCCAGACCGTGTCCTTCATGGGATGAAGATGGACTATGGCGGGGGTGATACACAGGTCAGTGTCGGGTATACACGGGCGTGTCAAAATGCGACACGGGCGTGTCGAGTACCTGTCTCCCTTTCAGGGAATTTTCGGTCCTGTGTCGATGGAGGAACATGACACACTACACGGCCGTGTACTATATGACACGGGCGTGTCAAGTTTGACATGGGCGTGTCGGTTGCCCGTGTGTTTTCGGGACGTGTCGGTTTCGACGACGAATGGAGAACACGGCCCTGGATACGGGCATGTCACAGGACGTGTTCGGCCCAGATTTTGGATTTCAAGTCCAGATCGTGGCCGTCCGTTTCCTTATTTTGGGATCCCACGGCTGGGGGTTGTTCCTGCTGGGATATACCCGGGAATTCGGTTTCAAAGCCCTCATTTCTCTTACTTAATCTCTTTCTAAAGTTCTAGAGAGAGGGGAGAGCAAGGAAGAAGAAGGAGGCTAGATCCGGTCACCGACGGAGCTTCGGAGCTCCAAATCGTAAGCCTACTTCAGATCTACGGAGGTGAGGACAACGCGGTGCTTTTCATCCGCATAGATTTTCATGGCGCCAAGGAAAAATGCTATGGTAACGATTCTCATCCTAGGACATGCGAAGTCCTCTTTTCCTTGCATAGGAAGCCCGCTCTCGCGAGTTTGTGGTGAGTTTGAGGCGTTCCTTCTAGGTAGACATGAATAGTCCCTGTTGTGTACATGTAGAGTCCGTAATTGAGAATGGACATAGGCATGATGTGTAAAACCTATCCGGACAAGTTGGTCTAGATCGGTGATGTTGCATTGCATGAATGACCGAAGAAGATTCCGCACAAATGATTGTTTTTCGGGTTTTCTACGCGGTAGATTGCAACAGGGAGCCTTGGGGATTAACTCTACGCGAACAGAAAAGAGCAAACCGAAAATTTCGAGTAATGCAAATTTTATTATCCAAAAAAAGGTATATATTACAATGGTATAGCCTCCCTTTTATAGAATGGAGGAGATGAGAAAGATTACAATTAAGCAATGTGGGACTAAAAAATTACAAGGATATGCGGCTTTACAAAAAGATAAACCGGACAGGTCGTGTAGTTAGACAAGACGGCAAACTGCCCGGCAACCAACAGGAGGAGAGAGCAAGCCTCCACAGGAGACCGCTAGACCGCCCGGTATCCAAGTCTTCTGCGACAAGCCTCCTGACCGCTGGGATACCAAACAGTAATAGCCCGGCAGATAGACCGGATCGGATAAACCGCCAGACTGCCCGGTCTCCGAATAGCAACAGACCGCCCAACCTCCATACTGCAACACTCCCCCCTCAAGCTGGAGCATAGATATCAATCATTCCCAGCTTGTCGCAGATGTGGAAAAAGGAAGCAGATACCGGCTTGGTGAAGATGTCTGCCAACTCGTTGTCGGAATTGACAAATGGAGTGCAAATTTGTTTCCTCAAGATCTCTTCCCGAATAAAATGACAGTCGACTTCTATGTGTTTTGTTCTCTCATGAAAGACTGGATTTTTGGAAATGTATATCGCGGCCTTGTTGTCACAGAACATAGGAAGTGGATAGTTGTAGACCTCTCCTAAGTCAAGCATGAGACCCCATAACCATTTCAACTCACATGTGGTCGACGCCATACTGCGATATTCCGCCTCTGCACTAGACCTGGAGACCACAGACTGTTTCTTGCTCTTCCAACTCACAAGATTGCCTCCAACAAACGTACAGAAACTTGATGTCGACTTGCGGTCCCCTTTGTCATCAGCATAGCTTGAATCAAAGTACACTTCAACCCTTAGGTTACCATTCTTCTAAAAAAGGAGTCATTTCCCCAGAGCTGCTTTAATATACTCTAATATCCTCAGGGCAGATTGTAGATGACACTCCCTTGGAGCTTGCATGAACTGCCTCACCTTGACAACAACATAAGAGATGTCGGGTCTGGTTACCGTGAGATAAATGAGCTTGACCATCAGACTTCGGCACCTCGTAAGATCTGATAGAAGAGGCGAGTCATCTGTCCAAGTTTTGTCTTCTCCAGCAGCCATGGGACAACAGGCAGATTTAGCACCAGTCAATCCAGCCTCCTTTAGAAGATCAAGAGCATACTTCCATTGGGAAAGGACCATGGAGTTGAGCTTTCTAGAGATTTCAATCCCCAGAAAGTATTTCGGGGAACCCATATCCTTTGTGACCAGGTATTGTCGGAGGTGTTTCTTTGTCAACGTTACCCATCCTGGTTATCGCCAGTAAGAAGAATGTCATCAACATAAACCGCAAGAACTACCAGACTAGAGGCAGTTTTCTGAACGAACAAGGAGTGATCGGCTGAGCTTCTTGTAAAACCAATGGCCGCAACAATTCTACTGAACATGTGAAACCAGGCACGAGGACTCTGCTTGAGTCCATAGATAGCCTTCTTTAGCCGACATACTCGTGTCTCCCCTTGAGCAACATACCCAGGAGGTTGCTCCATGTAAACAACTTCCTACAGATCATTGTAGAGGAAAGCATTCTTAACATCCAGCTATGAAATTTGCCAATCCCTGTTGACAGCGACAGAGAGAAGGACCCAAATGGTGCTGAGATGAGCAACGAGAGAGAAGGTGTCGAAGTAATCAACACCATAGGTCTGAGTGAAACCTTTGGCCACCAGGCGGGCCTTGTAGCGATCCACACTGTCATCGGGATGGAATTTCACAATAAAGAACCAACAGCAGCCAACAACATCTCTGTCGAATGGAGGAGGAACCAGGGTCCAGGTACCCCGTTAAGTGAGAGTAGCAATCTCCTCATCCATGGCAGCTTTCCAATGAGGAATAGTAAAGACCTCTTGGTAAGAATGGGGGGTGGCAGTGGCCGAGATAGCCTGTGCAAAAGCTCTGCGAGAAGGGGTAAGATGAGCATAGGAGATAACTGCAGCAAGAGGTTGTTGGGTACATGCCCGAACCACTTTGCAAAGAACAATGTGGGAGATCCAGGTCAGCGGGTTCCTCAGTATCTGAAGCATCCGTGGTGGAGAAAGCTAGCCCGGGATTAGAGAGAGACGGTTGTAGAGAGGAGGGAGATATCGCAGGAGGAGGGCATGACAGAGGAGAGGGTGGAGATGGTGGAGATGGTGGAGGTGGCAGAGCATCAGTAGGAGCAGAGGGAATGGATGGGTTGGATGGAGAAGTAGGATCAGCAGAAGTAGAGGACTAAGAAGGAGAGAAGTAAGATGTATTTTCAAAGAAGGTGACATCCGCAGAGACGAACTACTTGCGGGTAACGGGGTCAAAGCAACAATGACCTTTCTGAGTGGTAGAGTATCCCAGAAAGACACATTTAGTGGCCCGTGGTGAGAGTTTGTCACGGGTGGCAGCGGGAGAGTGCACAAAGGCGGTGAACCCAAAGATGCTCAGAGTAAGAGGAAACAGATTCTTGTTCGGATAAAGAATGGAGAAAGGGGTCGCACCGTGGAGAAATGTGGAGGGAATGCGATTGATGAGATAACAGGAGAGGAGGACAGCATAGCCCCAATAGGAGCGAGGGACATGCATTTGAACCAACAGAGTGCGAGCGACATCGAGGAGGTGACAGATTTTGCGTTCCGCCACCCCATTTTGTTGTGAGGTGTAGACACAGTTAGTTTGATGAATAACACCATGATGCATACAGAAAGACGAGAAATCATGGTTAAGATACTCCTTAGCATTGTCAGAACGAAGGATTTTAATATACGTATCAAACTGAGTCTTAATCATAGAATAAAACGATGTCCAGACAGAGAACAGTTCAGAGCGATCCTTTAGAAGATACACCCACGTACATCGAGAGAAATCATCAATAAAGGTGACAAAGTATGAACTACCCTGACCGATGGTGAGGGTAAGAGCAGGACCCCATACGTTAGAGTGAATGAGGTCGAACGAACGGGAAGAGCCACGACTCGGCGTTGGGGGGAAGGATGAGCGGTGATTATTGCCAAGCTGACAAGCATCATAGTTTAGTGGAGGTTGATGAGGATGGAGGTGGGGTAGAAGCTGGCGTAGAAGGACGGGAGGAGCATGTCCAAGGCGAAGATGTCATTTGAGAAGATCTATAGAGGAGGAGGAGAAGGCAGATAGAGCAAAAACATTGTCGAGGAAGCAGAGGCCGCCGCTCTCAGTCCCAGTGGCAACCGTCCTTTGGGAGTTCGGATCCTGAAAAGAACAAGAAGTAGGAGTGAATGTGACGGAGCACCATAGTTGCTTGCATAGAGAAGTAACCGATAATAAGTTTCAAGGGAACTTGGGCATATAGAGGGTATCTGCCAGGCGAAGAGACAGAGTGACTTGAACCACGCCCATCCCATTGACCGTTGAGGAAGAGTCGTCCGTAACAAAGACTGGAGGAAACCGATCATGTGTTTCTAGAAGAGAAAAACACTGAGGATTGCCGGTCATATGATTGGTAGCACCAGAGTCAATCAACCATCTGTCATGAGTAACAATGTGGGCACTACCAGAAGATGTGACCACCAAGGCGGACTGCATGTAGGAGGTGGAGGCCATAGAAGAGAGGCCGCACGATTAAACAGGAGGCCGCGTGATCAAAACTGGGTGCAGAGAGAAAACAAGTCGCGGCGACAAAGGCAAAAACACCAAGCCGGGCGAACAGCAAGGAAGGCCGAAGCTAAGAGGCAAAGTAGAGGGAAAGAAGTCGCACGGCTAGAGAGGAGGTCGTGCGAACAGGAGACAGAGAAGACCACGTGAACTGGGATGAGGCCGCGAGAAAGGCAAACATGTCGTTTGACCAGTGCAGAGACCGCACGAACAGAAACTGACCGTGCGAATAAAGGGGGAGAGAAGAGGCAAAGAAACCGCAAAAATAGGTCGTGGAAAGAAAGAGACCGGACGTGCACACAAAGAGCAGCAACTAAGAGGAGGCAAGAGACAAACAAGACGCGAGAAGAAGTCTCATGAAGGAAACAAGTCACAAACAAGTCGCGAGAAGAAGGAGCAAGCCGCGTTGACTGGACACGCGGAAAGAGAAAGCTCACAGAATCAGGGGGAAAAGATCGGTGGGCTCTGATACCATGTGCGAATAGAAAAGAGCAAACAAAAAATTTCGAGTAATGCAAATTTTATTATCCAAAAAAGGTATATATTACAATGGTATAGCCTCCCTTTTATAGAATGGAGGAGATGAGAGAGATTACAATTAAGCAATGTGGGACTAAAAAATTACAAGGATAGACGGCTTTACAAAAAGACAAACCGGATAGGCCGTGCGGTTTGACAAGTCGGCGAACCGCCCAACAACAAACAGGAGGAGAGAGCAAGCCGCCAGAGGAGACCGCTAGACTGCTCGATCTCCAAGTCGTATGCGACAAGCCGCCTGACCGCTGGGATACCAAACAGTAACGGCTCGACAGACAGGATGGCTAGGATATAACCGCCAGACCTCCCGGTCTCCGAACAACAATAGACCGCCCATCCTCCATACTGCAACAAACTCCAAGGTGCAGCCGAAAACCTGGGCAGATGCGTGATTCTGCCAACTTGGTGGCCTGGGAGCCTAACTTGCACATAACCGGGTTATGTGAAGTGTGTGATCGAATTGGGACTTGGGGAAGTTTGACCCGCACCCATGTCTTAAGGTGACAGGGAGGTGTGAGCAACAGGTTAGGCGGAACCATATCCGCTCTATGTCGTTCGGTTAAAGAGACCTGAAGGTACTTGGCACTTGCCGTTGGCATAGATGGAGGGTCTTAGGCAGTGGCCAGAAAGACCAAATACGCACGAGTTATTGTCGTACAAGGGGCGGTGGTGAGACTGCGGTATTGACCGGGTTCACCGAGAATATGCCTTGAGAGCACGTGGCGTGTGGCCGTGCGTGCCCACGCCTGTAATGAAGGGTTGTAACACTATACTGCTTGGTTATGCTAACAAAGTGCAGGGAAAGAGCATCGCCCCCCAATTATCGGGGCGGGATCGTTATAATTTGGTCAGTATAGCAGACCGTATTGCTTTTGTTTGCCACCATTGCGGTGGATTGTTGCTTGCAGGTGCTGCGGAGCCGAGCGGTAAATAGCGGGCTAAAGCCCAAGTTGCTGAGCAGGCCCTCGAAGGCCAAATTTTGAGTGTTTACTTGTTTTATTCTTGTGTGACCGGCCTGTGTGCCGTGGTATGGAAAACACTGTAATTTGAGTAAACAATTGTAAGGCCTTAAGTCCATTGTACTTGTGTATTGTACCTTCATTCCTATTGGGTTTTGTAGCGGACATTCATGCTTATGGCTGGGTTCTTTTAATTGCAACTTTTAAATTGCTTCCTCTAAAATGTACTATGTGTAGGACGTTGATTCTGAGTTGGATGGTTTCCATTGAGTAACCTCCCGGTCTGTCTGTGGTATATGGCATCGGGCCAAGACCGGATCTACTGCTATATGTTATGTGACGGATAGGGAGTGTTACTAGTATGACCATGACATCACACATGCTCACTGTAAGCATGTTGATCAGAATGACAAGGGTGCAAATGCCAATAGGGCAGCCCATGAACAAACACACCATGTTCTTCAGGAATCATCAGTGTTCGATGCACCAGCCCCAACACTCAGTAAAAGGAAATGTCTATTGTCTAAATTTTGTGGGTGAGAATAAAGATTCTCCTGTTTTCCTAGTTGTAGATGAGAAAGCTTCTCATTGTGTCAAATAGCACAAGAGGCTAGCTCACCTTAACTATAAGAATATAAGTCTACTCTTTAGTAAAGAGTTAGTGAGAAATGGTCCTCAGGTCAAGAGCATCAAGGAGGGTGTATGTTCAGCATGTCAAAAAGGCAAACACACCAAGACCTCCTTCCACAGTCTTGATACCAAAAATTCAGTGAGGTGTTTGTACCTCCTGCATATGGATCTATTTGGTCTTATGCCAGTTCATAGTCTAGGTAGGAAAGTTTATACATTTGTGGTTGTAGATGACTATTCTAGATTTACATGGATTTTCTTCTTGAGGCAGGAATCTGAAACCCTACTGTCTTCCACAATTTTGTTAGGCAAATTCAGAATGAACTTAACAATTCAGTGGTCAAAATCAGAAGTGACCATGAGACTGAATTTCAGTCTGAATGCATGACAAGGTTTTGTGAAGAACTTGGGATTCATCAAGAGTTCTCCTCACCTAGAACTCCCCACCAAAATGGGATTGCTGAAAGAAAGAATATGACTCTTATTGAGGCCGGTAGAACACTACTAAGTGACACTTCTCTCCCAAGAATATTTCTGGGCATAGGCAGTAAACACTGCATATCTTGTTCTCAACAGAGCTTCCATCACCAAAATCCACAAGAAGACACCCTATGAGATTATGAAAGGTAGAAAACCAAATTTAGTCTACTTTAGAATCTTTGGTAGCAAGTGTTATGTTGTTAATAATGGCAAGCACTATTTAACTAAGTTTGCTGCCAAATCCCAAGAAGGGATATTTGTTGGGTACAACAACAGCAGTAGGGCATACAGGGTCTACAACTTGACTACTCAAGCTAATCAACTGTGAAATGTGTAGCACTTCTTGTAGCTCTATAGGTTTGAAGGAAAAGATGGACAAGCTAACCAATAGTGAAGACCAACTTGCAAGTCAAGATGAGGAAAATGATGGATGCTGTCCAGGGGGAGTACAAGACCCACAAGCTGATGATGAAGACAATGAAGTACAACATGGTGGGGAGATTAAAGGAAATCAAGTTGTGGATAGATTGCCTCCAGTAATAGGACATCTAAGGGATCATCCAGCACACCAAATTATTGGTGATCCAAGACATGGTGTTCTGACCAGGAGCAAGAACTTTAACACAGTTCTTTTCTCAAGTTTCCTGTCCCTGATGGAACCCAAGAAATTTGAAGAGGCCATACAAGACCCAAATTGGATTGATGACATGCAGGGAGAGCTGAATCAATTCAGAAGATGTAAAGTCTGAAAGTTGATTACTAAACCAAAGAATCACAATGTCATATGGACTAAGTGGATCTACATGAATAAGATAGATGAAAATGGAATTATTGTCAAGAACAAAGCAAGACTGGTAGTAAAAGGCTACATGAAGGAAGAAGGAATAGACTTTGACCAGACATTTACCCGAGTGGCATGGTTGGAAGCAATAAGGATGTTCCTTGCCTATGCAGCTTACCAAGGGTTCAAGGTATTCCAGATGGATGTAAAGTCAGCATTTTTGAATGGTGACTTAAAAGAGGAAGTTTATGTTGAAAAACCCTAAGGTTTTGTAGATCCTCTTTATTCTAACTATGTTTATAGGCTTAGGAAAGCTCTATATGGATTGAAATAAGCCCCCAGGGCTTGGTATGAAACACTGTCTACATTCCTCATTGAGAACAAATTCTCAAGTGGGAAAATAGACAAAACTCTATACCTAAGGGAATCAAAAGGCAAGATCATCCTAGTCCAGATATATGTTGATGACATTATCTTTGGATCAACTAAAAACAACCTTTGTGGAAAGTTTGCCAAACTTATGCAAGGGAAGTTTGAGATGAGCAGTATGAGTGAGCTGAAATTCTTCTTGGGACTCCAAGTTAGACAGACTGATGATGGCTTGTCCATATCCCAGTCTAAATTCACCAAGGAGTTAATTAAGAAATATGGCATGGAGTCATCCTCCATCGTGAGAACTCCAATGGGGTCAAGTATTCCTATAGGCAAAGGTGATGCAGGAAAACCTGTAGATGAGTCTTTGTATAGAGGGATAATTGTCTCCCTTCTTTACTTAACTGTTAGTAGACTAGACATCATGTATGCTACATGTGTCTGTGCTAGGTATCAAGCTTGCCAAAAGAATCTCATTATACTGCTGTCAAAATAATTTTGAGATATCTTAAGGTAACACCAAATCTTAGCCTTTGGTACCCTAAGAATAGAGATTTTCTACTAACAGGTTATTCAGATGCAAACTTTGCAGGATGCAAAGAAGATAGAAAAAGCTCAACTGGCACATGTCAGTTCCTAGATGGAAGATTGGTGTCATGGAGTAGCAAAAAGCAGACAAGTGTGGCTATATCCACCGTTGAGTCAGAATATGTAGCTGCAGGCAGTTGCTGTGCTCAGCTGTTATGAATACAATATCAACTTGAATACTATGACATCAAGGTAAGTAGAACTCTGTTATATTGTGATTCTACTAGTGCCATATCTTTTGCTAGAAATCCTATTTCACATATCAGAACTAAGCACACAGAATCAGGTTTCATTTCATTAGAGATTATGTTGAAAAAGAATACATAAGTTTAAAATTTGTCAACACTAATTATCAAATTGTTGACATGTTCACCAAACCACTGGATGAAAATAAATTCAATTACTTTAAAATTGAATTAGACATGCTAAAATTGGAATAGAATGATACATATGTTTAAGTAAATCTGGGTCGATACATAAAGAAATGTGTGTTGACACTTAGTAGTTGGTGTCGACACATAAGGAAAATTCTGTCGACACATCAAGAAGATTGTGTCGACACTCAGAATTTGGTGTCGACACATAGCTCTCCTGACATTTAGATATTGGTGTCGACACATACAGTCATCTATGTCGACACACAGAAATTAGTGTAGACTCTTAAGGTTGTCTGTGTCGACACGTCGCAATTGGTGTCGACACATAGTATTGTAATACGTTTAAATTCTCTGTCGAGACTTTAGTAGTCTGTGTTGACACCACCCCAACTGTGTCGACACAATAAGCAAATTTCCGCCTGCTTTTTTGCCTTCTCTATTTAGATATGTATAAATAGGTGTAAACAAGACCTTGTCGACTACGCTCTTAGAATTCTCGAGACCAAACCATTTGTGTCGACAAGACCTTAATCTTCCTTCTCCTCAATCTCTCTCTCTCTCTCTCATCCCTAATGACACCAAAAATGGAAGAAAACATGAACGAGGGATATGAAATGGTTCGCAATGCGTTTGAGTCTGCCACACAAGAAATCCAAGTCATGATTACTATAACACCCCCATCCGTCGCATGGCATATAACAGAAGATCTAGCTGGAACCTGACGTCATATACCACAGACAGTCGAAAGGGTTACATAAGAATATTCAAACTATCCAATCAAGACTACTCGTCCTACTCAGAGCATTCTAGCGGAAGTTTTTAAAGTTGAAAGAACCCAAAACTTGAATCCATAAAACATGAATGTCCACATCCACATAACAGGAATGAAAACCAAATACACTAAAAAGGTACATGGCCTTATGGCCTTACAATGGTTCACTTAATAAATAGTGTTTTCCATACATCGGCTCATAGGCCGGCCACACATGACAAAAGTAAAGTACAACTATTCGCTATGGCCTTCAAGGGCCAGCACAGCAACATGGGCTCCAGCCCGCTATTTTGCACTCGGCTCCGCAGTACCTGCAAGCAACATTCCACCGTACGGTGGCAAATAAGGCAACCGTCAACTAAAATACGACCAAATTATAACGACCCCGCCCCTTACTCAGGACGGTGGTGCTCTTTCCCTGCATAACATTAGTCCAGTAAAATAATAAAGCGCAATTATACTACGCCACAGGTGTAGGCTCGCACGACCGAACACCCCGTGCACTCAGGGCACCTTAACGGTGAATCCTGACACTTCAGCGTCTTCACCACCATCCCAAAGATGGCAAACATGTGAGCATTTTAGCCTTTCTGACCACCGTCTAAGGCTCCCAACTATGCCAACGACCAGTCCCCTTTTCGGGTCTCTCACACCGAACCACATTGCCTAGGTCCGATTCCACTTGCCCATTGCTCATGTCGCCTAGTCAATTTAAGTCCTATGCGCGGGCCAAGCTTCTCTCGGATCCCAAATTTTCCAAACAATCACATAACCCAGTTATGTTCAAGGTCGGTTCCCTGACCGCCAAGTTAGCAGAACAACGATTCCGCTCAGGTTTTCGGGTGCGCCTTGGAGCTAACCTCCAAGGATCCCTGCTGCATTCTACCGCGTAGAAACCCGAAAACCAAAAGCACGGAGTCTTCTCCGACAAAACATATCAAATGCAACATCACCGATCTAGACAATACACGTCCGGGTAGGCTTCACACACAATGTCTTTGCTCGTACTTCGATTCTGGACTATATATGCAACACAAGGGGGACTATTCACATCAACCCCAAGGAACACCACACACTCACCGTACACGCGCGGGAGCGGGATTCCCTATGCAGAAAGGAATAATTTCACATGCTCAAGTAGAGAATCGTTACCCTTGTAGTCCGCTTTGGCTCCATGGAAAGACTACACGGATGGAAGTATTCGCAACGAACTTTCCTCCACGGATCCGCTCTGAGATCTCTAAACGGTTCTCCGATGCTCCGCCGACGGCCGGAATCCCTTCCTTCTTCCTCCTCTTTCCAACTCCTTGAGAGAGAGAATGGTTGGAGAGAAATGAAGGATTAACTCCCCTATTCCCGGCCTTAACAGAGCAGGAAACCATCTAGGTCGTAGGATCCTATTTAAAGAAAACGAACGAATCAGATCCACTCAAAAATCTCCAAACCTGGGCCGAACACGGCTTGGCACACGGCCGTGTCCCCGACCATGTGCCTCGATCCAGGCACGATAGTCGAACGAAGGAAAGACACACAGGCAAAGACACGCCCGTGTCTCACCTAACACGCCCGTGTCGGGTCTCACAATACGCCCGTGTCCAGGGGCATGTCACATATAACCGCCACGCCAACCGACACGACCCAACTGAACACTGGTACGGACACTGGTAGGCACACACCCGTGTCAAATGACACAGCCATGTCATTTAGCCGTGTTCCTGGCTGTGTCCTTCTCGGGATGAAAACGACCAAAAAATCACCAGCTAGACACGACCTTGGACATGCCCGTTTCCTAGGCCATGGAACCCTATACAGGCACCAAAAATCCCTTTCTTTGCGACATACTCAAATACAACTTTCGGGGTGTTACAAATCTCCCGCACTTAAGGAATTTCGTCCCGAAATTAAGTAAAGGTACACAAATCTAAAAGTTACCTGAGTGGAATAACTCAGGATATTCCTCCAACATAGCTTGCTCTCGCTCCCATGAAAGCTCCTCATGTCCACAATTATCCCAACGGACTTTAACCATTCGGACCTCCTTGTTGCGGAGTCGCTTGACTGCAACATCTTCAATACGTACTGGTTTGACCCTGGTTGTCAACTCATAATCAACCGGTAATTGTTTGTCCGCAATGATCTGCGAAGGCTCTTGCACTGCCTTACGCAACACTGACACGTGGAACACGTCATGTAGCCCACTCAATTACGCCGACAACTTCAATCTATACGCTGCCTCGCAAACACGCTCCAGGATTTCAAATGGTCCAAGGTATCTCGGATTCAACTTCTTCAAGTGTCGAACCCGCGATACACCCTTGAACGACTTGATTTTTAGATACACCATGTCGCCAACACTGAACTCCACGTTCCTATGCTTGGCGTTGTAATACTTTGCCTGCCTGTCCTGGGCAACCTTCAACCATTCTTGAATTGTCCATATCACTGAGGTGGCATCTTCCACTGCTTGTCGTTTGTAAAGCTTCGACTCGCCCGTCTCTGTTGGGTACATTGGAATATATATACCAGATTTGAAGAAGCCTCACCCTACTCAATGATATACATCAAGGTGTATTTGATGTGCTTTGAGTTTATATGTGCAGGTTAAGTAACTGCAGGATTGTAGGAAAAATTCTAAGTCCATGTGTCGACACCTAGAGGTGAAGTGTCGACACTTATGAAAGCTTGTGTCAACACCTAGAGAAGCTGTGTAGACACTTGGAGTAATTATGTCGACACTAGGAAGGCAGAGTCGACACCAGAAGAAAAGTGTCGACACATACAGTCAGTGTCGACACACAGTGAAGAATTGTCAACATAATCTGTGTCGACACTTAGAGGCAGTGTCGACACCCAGAGAAACTTTGTCGACATCAAATGTGTCGACACCAGGAGGCAGTGTTGACACTCAGCAAACTTTAACAAAGTTAAAGTACTTGTGTCGACACCAGGAGGCTGTGTCGACACTCAGCAAGTTTCAACACATGAAGGTATGTGTCGACACAAAGGATATGTGTCGACACTCAGCAAGTTTCAACACATGAAGGCATATGTCGACACAAAGGAGATGTGTCGACACTCAGCAAGTTTCAACACAAGAAGATGTGTCAACACAAAGGAGTTGTGTCGTCACACAGCAGAATTCAACTAAGTATTAAAGAAGAAGTACTTGTGTCGACACACTCAACCAGAGTCGACACATTCAACAGAAGGCTTGTGTCGACACACAGAATCAGTGTCGACACATTCTGAAGAAACAGTGTCGAGAAGCCGTTACAACAACACAAGGAGTTATGTCGACACCATCAAGGCTAGTGTCGACACTTAGTCTACTTGTGTCGACACTTAGTCTATTTGTGTCGACACATAATGACTATCTGTCTCGACACTTTCAAACAGTGACAGTGATTTCAAGAAGTGACTAGATGAACTTGACAGCTGCCATTTCAACCGGTCAACTGCAACTGTCAAAGCCATCAGAAGGTTGTTAGAAACCGGATCAGCCGGTTACCTTGGAGGAAGACTATATAAATACCTTTCTCCTTCAACAGAAGATGTGGGATTACAGATTGATCACAATTAATCAAGAGATCTAACAACATAAAAGAAGAAGACCTTCAACAGAAGATCTAAGAAGTTGGAGAGAGAGAGAGCTCCTTCTAAGAAGAGCAGCTGCTGAACTAGGCTGCAAAGTAAGATTCAGATTGATATCTGAATCTCAAGACAGAAGTTGATTGAAGATCATCTTCACAGGAGATTCAACCCTACTGTGTTCTAATTCAAGAAGCTTTGAAGAAAGCCAAGGGAGGTTGATCTCTACCAAGTTCTTCCAAGAACTCATCAAGAAGCCAGTCAACTCATCTCTCTCTTTCAGAGTTGTGGTTAATTACTTTGTATAATCAAAATATCTGTAGGATCTTGTATAGATCTGAGCTGTAAGCCTATTTTATAAAGGCTGAGTGTAGGAGACTGTGTGCTCTGAGTGTAGGTCTTGTTGAAGACTGAGGTAGGGCCTTGTACCTGAGTTGTAGGAGACTTTGTTCTCTGAGTGTAGGTCTTGTTGAATACTGAGTGGTAGGGCGTTGTGCCTGAGTTGTGGGAGTGTGGACACTCTGAGATGTAGGAACCTGTTTGGGGTTCTGAGCTGTAAGATCTGAGGATCTGAGGAGAAGTGCTGAAGTTAGGCCAAATCTAGTACACTACTAGATAGGCGAAGGGGAAAAGTGGATGTACCCAGACCTTGGGGAACCACTATAAATACTGTATGCACTCTGTGTTTGTTTATTTCTGTGATTGTTGAGCTAGCTATGCTGAATTGCTATAGAAACTTGCAAATATAGGTTGAATTGTTCAGTGTTTCTGCCTGAAATTTAAAAAGATAAAGTTCACCTATTCACCCCCCTCTAGGTGGTTAGGCACTATTTCTTTCAAGTGGTATCAGAGTGAGGTTACTCAAAAAGGGACATAACAGTCTGAGTAAGATCATGTAGGAAGATTCAGAACAATCAAGAATCAAGAAAATGGGTTCTAGTGAGAATCACAAAGAGCTGGGGTCCATGAAATTGACAATCTGTAGAAAAGAGATATTTGGCATTTGGAAAGAAATGGTTAGACTCTTTATGGAAGCATCTGACCTAAGGATATACATTACAGTCAAAGAGGGCCCATATGTGCCAATGAAGATATCTATTCTGGATGCAAATCAGAAAACTCCAAAGGACTTTTCTGAAATGACTAAAGATGAAATTATTCTGGCCACTATGGACAAGAGAGCCCAGATTATTATTGTTAGTGCAATTGATGATGCAACATTCCAGAATTTAATTCATTGTAAAACTTCTAAAGAAATGTGGGACACCTTAATAGTTTACATGGAGGGATCAGAAGAAGTAAGACAAGACAGGAAGTCTTTGTTAAATCAGGAATATGAAAGCTTCAGACAAGGAAAGTCTGATAGCATTACTGAATGTTACAAGAAGTTCTATAGGATAGTCAATGAATTGATGTCTTATGGAAGAGAATTCAGCAACTATGAGTTGAATGACAAGTTCTTAAGATCCCTGACTAAGGACTGGGACACCAAGATTTGTGCCATTAGGGAAGTGGCCAAACTAGCTGACATACCTCCTCCAACTTTGTTTGGAAAACTGTTATCTTATGAGATGCAGTTATTGGATAGAAAGGAGGAAGAGAAGACTACTAGAGTGGAGCACAAGAAAAGATCTGTGGCCTTCAAGACTGAAGCCACTAGGAAGTATAGAAGCAAGTCTCCATCTCCACCTCAAATAGTTGCTGAGGCTGTGACAGATAATTCAGAAAGCAAAAATTCAGATAGCAGTGAAAGTGATGAAGACTTTACAACTTTCACTTAGTATTTTCAAAAGTTTCTGAAGAAGAAGCAGTGGAGGTCTAAGCCTACCACTTCTCAGCCAAAAGATGACTACTATCAGAAAAGAAAGTCATCAAGGAATGACAGAAGCAGGTCCAAGCCAAGCAAAGCTACATCTTCAAAAATTATGTGCTATTGCTGCAATAGACAGGGACATATAGTAGCTGACTGTACTGAAAAGAGGAAGGAGTCAGCTGACAAAAAGAAGACTCAGTTTAAGGGCAAAAAGGAAAAGTCCTTTGTTGCTAAGAAAGACAAATGTCTGACAGATCAGTCATCCCTAGAAACAGAATCAGAAGCTGAAGCCTATATTGGATTATTTGCTGAAGAGGAAGAAGATGAGTTCATGCAGCTAATGAACTCAATTTATGAGCATGAGGACAATCAGTGCAAGGGACTGATGGCCTTATCTGCAGGAGACAAGATCCAGGATCAGCCTGGACCAAGTAAGGTACAAAGTTGTTCTTCTAGTTCAATTTCTAGTACTGAGTCAGAATCAAATACATCTGCATCAAGTGATGTGGGTGTTCGGTTTTCTCTAAGAGGATGGCGCAACACTTGTGCACGCAGCGGAAGAATAAAACATCAAGAAAACCCAAAAGAAATGGGATCGGGCCATGGAAGTTGAATCAAGAAGTTAACATGCAACTAGGCAAAAATTACCTCGGTGGCGTTGAGTCACAACTCAACGGAGATGCTCCAAGCTTCGTGTTCTTGCTGGTGGCGAGTTCTACGTGAAATGATGTCCACGTCTCTTGCTTCTCCACGGACTGCTAGGTCCGCGCCAGGAGGAGCAACACCAGCGACGATCACCGGAGAAGAGGTGGTCGACGGAGCGAGCATGGCGGCGGCAGAACACTTCCGTCGGCGGCGGGATTCGGGATCGGCGGAACGAGCGGAACGGCGGAACACTTCCGTCGCGGGATTCAGTTCGATCGGCTGTCAAAAAGCTTATTTCCCGAAAACCCTAAGTGTCCCTTTTATACCGAAGGCATAAATAGACTTAGGTTTATCGCTATCCGCAGACCACCCAGAAATAGGGTTCCAGAATCGGCGAGTATCAGTCGGCGAGAATCGGCGACAATCGGCGAGAATCGGCGACAATCGGCGAGAATCATCAAGCAAATTCGGCGAGAATCAGTCGGCGAGTAACACCTAGGATCGGCGAGAATCAGAGTACAATACTCGACGATTCTCGCCGAACGCGGGGTGGACTATACTCGTCGACCGTCGACCTGCGGTCGACGATTCTCGTCGATCGTCGAGAATCAGAGAACCAATTCTCGACGATTCTCATCGATCGGCGAGAATCAGAGAACCATTCTCGACGATTCTCGTCGACCTTCGGTCGACTATTCATACCAGTCCTCCAAGGCAACATTTGCCCAACCCGACGATCCTTTAAGGCAACACTTTGCCCATAACCCCATTCAGGTCGGTGATTGGTAACCTTTACCAACACAGTCAATCATCCAACTTCTCCACATCTCTTATGTGTGACCCTGCAGGCTCATATCGCGTTGGCAGTGAGATTACATGTTTGACCACTTCCAAATCACCATGGTAACTCCAACAGACTCCCACTTGATCTTGAAAGTATCAAACCAAAAACCTCACAAACAATGAGCGGCATCTAGCAATGTATCATTGCTCCCCAAGCAATAAGAGTTTATAACTCATAAGCCTTTATGACCAATGTATCAGCATTGTCTTTGTCCCTTTGTCCCTTACATCCAGAAAGAACTAGAGGCATGGACCGTGTCACCCTCGTAATAGCTCAATCCAAGTTTCTTGATCCAGGACGGACTTCCAGAGAATGGTGAGTCTAATATCACATATTGACTCAACCAAGCATGGCCATGCATTTCTCAGTCCAGTTCCATCAAGGGGCCCATGGATGCAACTCCTGTCATACAGAAGGACAAATCCCATATCTGCTCACACACAAACACCCAAATGATTCGTAACATGCCCAACAACCACCCTTATCATCAACCTTTCTCAAGGAAGACTTTAGATGGCATCAAAGCACGTTTTTCCTCACTTGATGAATGCTGTGACTTCAGGTCAAAGGATCACAACACCATTGTCAATTGAGACCTACTCGTGACACGATTGGATGACAATCCACAGAGTAGTCTCAGGTTGGGTCTGTCCAGTACAGCTTGTTCACTAACAAGTACCCACGTGATGACTTGATATCACAATATTATGACCTGTGAGAACCGATCATCAGTCAACGCACGTGCTAGCCTTCATGTACCATCATCACCCTTAGCTTCTATGATGATACTCGACCAGGGACCTTTTAAGAATGAAGCTTCAAATAAATCACAGGCTCTCATATTCAAGTCATGTACTTGATGTCCCATGGAAGCGAACATTCTAAGGGTATCTATTATATTAACATTTAACTATCATATATAAAAACTCATAATAAAAGAATTTGCCATTAATTGTAAGAGAAAAATTAGGTACACTGTTCATCATATGAACAAATAGCCAACAAAATACATGTTTACATGCAATCCACAAGATTCTCACTAGAGTTGATCATTTAGGTATTGTATACCCATTGATCTAGTATGACCATCATGCTTTCTCTACGCGAGAGGCTTTGTCAGTGGATCCGCAATATTCTCCTCAGTCGGCACTCTGCAAATGTTTACATCTCCTCGTTCGACAATCTCACGAATAAGAAGAAACCGCCGAAGTATATGCTTGGAGCGCTGATGGGATCTAGGTTCCTTAGATTGTGCAATTGCACCATTGTTATCACAGTAGAGAACTACGGGACCAACAATGCTAGGAACTACATCAAGCTCGCCGATGAATTTCCTAATCCATACAGCCTCCTTCGCCGCATTAGCTGCGGCGATATACTCGGCCTCTGTTGTAGAATCAGCAACTGTCTCTTGCTTGGAACTCTTCCAGCTCACAGCTCCTCCATTCAGGCAAAACACAAAACCTGACTGAGACTTGGAGTCGTCTCTATCAGTTTGGAAGCTAGCATCCGTGTAACCACTTACAACGAGCTCTTCCTCTCCACCATACACCAAGAACACATCCTTAGTCCTTCTCACGTACTTCAGGACATTCTTGACTGCAATCCAGTGACACTCACCGGGGTCTGACTGATACCTGCTAGTCATGCTCAAAGCAAAGGAGACGTCGGGTCGAGTACATAACATCGCGCACATGATTGATCCAATTGCCGAAGCATATGGAATCAACTTCATGCGGTCCTTATCTTCACAAGACTTCGGACACTGGTCCTTAGAGAGATTTACACCATGAGACATGGGCAAAAATCCTTTCTTGGACTCAAGCATGTTGAACCACTTCAACACCTTCTCGATGTATGTACTCTGGGTCAAACCCAGCAACTTCTTCGATCTATCTCTATAGATCTTAATACCAAGTATATAAGTCGCTTCACCCAAATCCTTCATTGAAAAGCAGTTCCCTAGGTTGTTCTTAACAACTTTCAGGGTAGGAATATCATTCCCAATCAACAGTATGTCATCTACATACAATATCAGGAAGACAACAATGCTCCCACTGATTAGCTTGTAAACACAAGGTTCATCTTCATTCTTGATGAAACCAAACTCTTTGATTTTCTCATCAAAACGAAGATTCCAACTTCGAGAGGCCTGTTTCAGTCCATAAATGGACTTATTCAGCTTGCATATTTTAGTGGCTTCATCTGGGGATACAAAACCCTCGGGTTGTGTCATATACACTTCCTCAAGGAGGTTTCCATTAAGGAAAGCCGTTTTGACATCCATCTGCCAGATCTCGTAGTCATAATACGCAGCAACAGCAAGCAATATCCTTATGGACTTTACCATGGCAACAGGGGAAAAGGTCTCATCATAGTCAATACCATGAATTTGCTTGAAACCCTTAGCCACCAGTCGCCCTTTGAATGTCTGTACATTCCCATCCATGTCGGTCTTCTTCTTGAAGACCCACTTGCACCATATGGGTCGTACCCCTTCAGGTGGTTCCACCAAGTTCCAAACTTGGTTTGCATACATGGAGTCCATTTCGGATTTCATAGCCTCAGGCCATTTGTCGGAGTCTGCTCCATTCATAGCATCTTGGTAGGTTGCTGGTTCATCATCATGATCCATAAGCAACACATTACCTATTTGAGACACGAGAAATCCATATCTCTCAGGCTCAAACCTCGGTCTACCAGATCTACGTAGGACTTGTGTTCCCTGAGCAGGTTCTCTAGCTACAACATCTTGTAGTCCTGTCTCAAAATCCAATTCTGGTTCATTCACTACATGTGGTTCTTGAACTTCTTCAAGCTCTACCTTTTCAGTCTTTCTTGATAAGAACTCTTTCTCCAAGAAGACACCAGTCCTTGCGACAAACACTTTGCCCTCAGACGGTAGGTAAAAGTAATACCCTTTCGTTTCCTTAGGATATCCCACCAGATAACATTTATCCGATTTGGGTTCCAGCTTGTCAGGCATTTGACGTCTCACGTATGCCTCACAGCCCCAAATTTTAATGAACGACTTACTAGGACGCTTCCCAGTCCATATCTCATATGGTGTCTTCAGAACCGTTTTCGTTGGAGCGTGATTCAATGTCATTGCAGCAGTCTCTAAAGCAAAATCCCAAAAGGAAACAGACAAGTCTGCATGACTCATCATCGAACGTACCATGTCTAACAGAGTACGATTTCTCCTCTCAGACACACCATTATGTTGGGTGTTCTAGGTGGAGTGAGCTGTGATACAATACCACACTTTTTCAGAAGATCACGGAACTCATGACTCAGGTATTCGCCACCTCGATCAGATCGGAGTGCTTTAACCCTTTTACCCAACTGGTTTTCTACTTCATTCTTGAACTCTTTGAACTTTTCAAAGGTCTCGGATTTGCACTTCATAAGATACACATATCCGTATCTACTGAAATCATTAGTAAATGTAACAAAGTAGAAATACCCACCTCTAGCCATGGAACTCATGGGTCCGCATACATCACTATGTACAACACCCAAGAGATCCTCAGCCCTCTCAGTATAACCAGTGAAAGGAGCTTTTGTCATCTTGCCTAACAAACAAGATTCGCATCGCTCAAATGATTCATAATCAAATGAGTCCAAAAGTCCATCTCTATGGAGTTTGGATATGCGCTTCTCGTTGATATGGCCCAAACGACAATGCCAGAGAAACGTAGGGTTCAAGTCATTTGTTCTTAGTCTTTTATTATTTTCTACATTACAGATCAGATGGTCCAGGTTCAAAACATAAAGACCATTAAACAATTGGGCTACAGCATAACAAACATCATTCTTAAATATAAAACAACAGTTGTTCTTAATTATAAAAGAAAATCCAATCATGTCCAAACATGAAATAGATATAATGTTTCTAGTTATGGCCGGAACAAAATAACAATTATCTAGTTCTATTACAAGCCCACTGGGCAAAGAAAGACGGTAAACCCCTACGGCTACAGCAGCAACTTTTGCTCCATTGCCGATGCGTAGGTCCACCTCCCCTTTACTCAGCAATCTTCTCCTTCCCAGTTCCTGCACATTTGTACAAATGTGAGAACCACATCCGGTATCCAATACCCAAGATGAAGGAGCAGAAAGGTTTATCTCTATAACGTAGACATTTGAAGCGGAAGTCATACCTCACTTCAATTTCTGCAGACCTTCAATGTACGAAGGACAGTTCCTCCTCCAATGACCAGCCTTGCCACAGTGGTGGCATTTCCCTTCCTTCACCGTGCTTTTCTTTTTTATCAGTGCTGAAGACTTGGGCTCAAGGTATGACTTAGGTCCCACCTTCATCTTCTTAGAGCCCTTGGCCTTGCCCTTGCCCTTATGCATCATCAGTATGGGGCTGGCAAGCTTGGCCTTTTCATATTGATTTCGGCAGTTCTCAACATGCCTAGGAGTTCGGGCAGTGTCTTGTCTATTTCATTCATGTTGTAGTTCAAGACGAACTGCTCATAACTGTCCGACAATGATTGCAGGATCAGATCTGTGGCCAACTCTTGACCAAGAGGAAAACCCAGCCTTTCAAGGTTCTCTATATACCCAATCATCTTGAGTACGTGAGTCCCTACTGAGTCTCAAACTCCCATCTTGCACTGAAACAACGCTTTTGTGACGTCGAACCTCTCTTGACGAGCTTGCCCTTGAAACATTTTCTTGAGATGCTCATCAATCTCCTTGCACCCGATGTTCTCATGTTGCTTCTGAAGCTCAGAGTTCATAGTGGCAAGCATAAGGCATTCGACATCTAAAGCATCATCAGTATACTTCTTATAAGTATCCTTCTCAGCACGGGAAGAGTTCCCGGTCGACACCTCGGGGGTTCTTCTTCCAAGACATAGAACTTTCGCTCTTGCCTGAAAACAATTCTCAGGTTCCTATACCAGTCCATGTAATTAGTCCCACTGAGCTTATCCTTCTCAAGGATGGCTCTCAGAGACAAAGTGGAGTGTGAAACAATTGCCATGAAATTCTACAAGAATTTATGCAGAATAAAATCAGTACCAAAATTTCAAATACAATTTATTTTAATTTGGACTTCAATTAAAACACTCCCACTATTTTATTCGAAATGATAACCCTCACTAACAATTCAGAGAGTTCATGCGAGCTACTCTCTTAGTGGACAAGATCCGTATTTCACCAACACAATGAGTCAGCTTTGGCTTTCCTCTCACGATGCGGTTATTTAGGTAGGCAACGCTTGCCAATTGCATCCTCATGCAATTCTTGTATGATTGGTGAATAACTCCTTACTCGCATCCATCATATGGTGCATGCCAACCCTATGCCTCTAGGCACTCAACCTTTGAGGTCACCTAGTTAAGTTGGACCCGATGTCGACAGCGGGATATCACAATTATCCGCTCACACCCTTACCAAGATAGATTAATGCACCTTGCTTTGGCAAGCCCACACTTCATCGATCGAGGCAGGAAGAGTGTCATCCATAGGAAGGCATCCGAACACTTAATATTTGATGAAGGGATTTTGATTATAGGTTAACAGTTAACCATGATCAACATTTGATCAATGTGCACATCCAAAGAAAAGCAATTTTTCTAAAACCACATGCATCCCTTATGTGCACAACCTGACGCCATCAACATTTGATAGAAGGAAGGGCTAAATCTTAACATCCGGAAATTTCCAAATCCTCAGATTTACATGCATTGGACAAAGGCAAAGACAACTCAACTTAAAACAGTAGACAAGCTCATCTCTCTATGTTGGATTCAAAATCCAAAACAAACTCGAGGCATGGTTACTGCTAAGGAGACTACAATTTCTAACAATTAGAAATTTCCACGAAATTCCAGAAGTTCTTAGCGGGTTACCAAGACTAAATCTAGACATTTAGAACACTTCTAAATCCATAGGTTTACACGCACTGGAATAACAAAACTTCCAATACAACAATCATGGCCGGAACCTGGCTCTGATACCACTGTTGGGTTTTCTCTAAGAGGATGGCACAACACTTGTGCACGCAGCGGAAGAATAAAATATCAAGAAAACCCAAAAGAAATGAGATCGGGCCATGGAAGTTGAATCAAGAAGTTAACATGCAACTAGGCAAAAATTACCTCGGTGGCGTTGAGTCACAACTCAACGGAGATGCTCCAAGCTTCGTGTTCTTGCTGGTGGCGAGTTCTACATGAAATGATGTCCACTCTCTTGCTTCTCCACGGACTGCTAGGTCTGCGCCAGGAGGAGCAACACTAGCGACGATCACCGGAGAAGTGGTGGTCGACGGAGCGAGCACGGCGGCGGCGGCGGCGGAACACTTCCGTCGGCGGCGGGATTTGGGATCGGCGGAACGAGCGGAACGGCGGAACACTTCCGTCGCGGGATTCAGTTCGATCGGCTGTCAAAAAGCTTATTTCCCGAAAACCCTAAGTGTCCCTTTTATACCGAAGGCATAAATAGACTTAGGTTTATCGCTATCCGCAGACCACCCAGAAATAGGGTTCCAGAATCGGCGAGTATCAGTCGGCGAGAATCGACGACAATCGGCGAGAATCAGTGACAATCGGCGAGAATCATCAAGCAAATTCGGCGAGAATCAGTCGGCGAGTAACACCTAGGATCGGCGAGAATCAGAGTACAATACTCGACGATTCTCGCCGAACGCGGGGTGGACTATACTCGTCGACCGTAGACCTGCGGTCGACGATTCTCGTCGATCGTCGAGAATCAGAGAACCAATTCTCGACAATTCTTGTCGATCGGCGAGAATCAGAGAACCATTCTCGACGATTCTCGTCGACCTTCGGTTGACTATTCATACCAGTCCTCCAAGGCAACATTTGCCCAACCCGACGATCCTTTAAGGCAACACTTTGCCCATAACCCCATTCAGGTCGGTGATTGGTAACCTTTACCAACACAGTCAATCATCCAACTTCTCCACATCTCTTATGTGCGACCCTGCAGGCTCATATCGCGTTGGCAGTGAGATTACATGTTTGACCACTTCCAGATCACCATGGTAACTCCAACAGTGGGTTGGTCTGAATCTGAAGGAGATATTCATCAGTTAATTGATGAATATAGGGACTTGTTGCAGGCCTTGAAGAAAAGCAAAACCTTGGCCAAAACTCAGGCAAAGGAGATTGCTAGTCTTAAATTGGCTGATGTTGATTCAGACAAGTTGTTTGATCAGAAACTGAATGAAATAGCCAGGCTGAAGAACATTACTGTTATTCAGATGGGTACTATTATATTTAAGAATGATCAAATTAGAAATCTGGAGGCTAGACTTCAGAAGGAGAGTGAGATTGTAGCATGCTTTTCTAAACCAAAATCTGTTTTACCTTTGATAGATGAGTTTGTACCTCAAAAGTGTAAGACTGGATTGGGGTTTACAAAACCTGCCTGTACAGCTAGGTCCAAATCTAAGGGCAAAGCCCCAGCACTAAACAAGAAGTCTGCAGTAGATAATTCAGCCAGGGTTGTACCTAAACAAAGGTACAACATGTTTGAGTGCTGGTGTTGTGGCAAGATAGGCCACTTTTCCATAGATTGTTGGCACAATTCAAGTGTCAAGGAGAGTAGCAAACTACCTGCTAGAACAGCTACAGGTAGTTTTGTTAAAGGTCAGACTAACCTGCACCAAGGACCCAAGAATTATTTGGGTTCTAAGGTTAAGTAATCTGTTTTGCAGGTGAGTCCAAGTGGCCATGCCCCTTTATGGTACTTGGACAGTGGATGTTCCAGGCACATGACTGGAACTAGGGGGTTGCTGAAGGACTATAAACCTATCAAGGATGGCCCTAAAGTTACCTTTGGTGGTTCAGAAAAAGGAATCATCAAAGGCTTTGGTAACATTTCTAGTAACCAAATTACAATTACTCAAGTGGCTTATTTAATGGGTTTGAAACATAACCTCATTAGCATAAGTCAGCTGAGTGATTTAGGATATGACATCTCATTTGTCAAGGATGGTTGTCATATCAAAAGGGTAAGTGATCAAAAGATCATTCTGACTGAATATAGGAAGAGAAATGTCTATTGTCTTGACTTTGTATGTGAGAACAATGTTTCTCCTATTTGTCTTGTAGCTGATGAGAAAGTCTCACATTGTGTAAAATGGCACAAGAGGCTGGCTCATCTTAACTATAAGACAATTGGCCAACTCTTTAGCAAAGAGTTAGTGAGGAATGGTCCTCAGGTTAAGTGTATAAAGGATGGGATATACTCAGCTTGTCAAAAAGGCAAGCAGACCTGTTGATGCGCGAAAATGGCACCGGGGGGACAGCTATCACCGAGGGGGTGACTGGCCTCACAGGCTAGGTGCGGAGGAAGGAGAAGGTTGCGGAGGAAGGGAGAGGCTTGAGAGAAGAGGCGAGCCTTGATCAACAGAGAGGGTTGATCAAGAGGGGAAGAGGAGGGAGACCGGGAACGGTCGGGCAGACAGTAATCGCAACGGTTACACTTGCAGGTTGAAAGCCGAGGAGAGCTGAGCTGAGCTGAGGGCAAGGCTTACTGAGCAGAGGAGCAAGGCTTGCTGAGCAGAGGAGCAAGGCTTGCTGAGCAGAGGAGAGAAGAGGGGGCCGCTAGCAGCGGCAACAACACACTTCGCCCGTCGCGGCCTAAATGCCACTCCTGCGATGGGCTTTCCTTTTATTAAAAGCTAGAGGTTACAATCTTACAAGTACACCTTTACAACAAATCAATAAAAGTGGTACAAGGAGAAGCTGGCGGCTAAGAGAGAAGAAGTTGCCAGCAAGCAGAGAAGAGAAGCTGCCAGAGACTAAGTAAAATAGTCTGCTAGCTGCTGGAGGACTGGGAAACTGAGTCTGCAGAGTCTGCTGGCAAGCTGCTGAAGAGCTATGGAGGACTGCGCGGACAGGAAACTGAGTCCGCTGAGCTTACTGGAGAGGTGATGACGGACTGGAAAACGGAGTCCGCAGGGGCTGCTGGCAAGACTTGTCTCCACCCCCAGGATCCCTGAATGAGAGGCTTCAGGGGGTATTTATAGGCCCAGGGAAGTTCTTGAAGAAGCGGGGCCCAGTGACATCAGCATGACGACCTGCGCGGACTCCGCGGACTGAGATTTTGCGTCCGCCACCTTGACTGATGTAGCAAGCGGATCCTCCTGCAGAGAACTGGAGGTCGCCCCCTAGCGGGCGACCTGGGCGGACTCCAGGGGGAGTCCGCCCGGCGGGACGCCGGGGCCGCCCCCTAGCGGGCGGCCTGGGCGGACTCCAGGGGGAGTCCGCCCGGCGGGCCTGGCCGCCCCCTTGCGGGCGGCCTGGGCGGACTCCAGGGGGAGTCCACCCGGCTGGTCGCCGGGGCCGCCCCCTAGCGGGCGGCCTGGGCGGACTCCAGGGGGAGTCCGCCCGGCTGGTCGCCGGGGCCGCCCCCTAGCGGGCGGCCTGGGCGGACTCCAGGGGGAGTCCGCCCGGCGGGCCTGGCCGCCCCCCTTGCGGGCGGCCTGGGCGGACTCCAGGGGGAGTCCGCCCGGCTGGTCGCCGGGGCCGCCCCCTAGCGGGCGGCCTGGGCGGACTCCAGGGGGAGTCCGCCCGGCGGGCCTGGCCGCCCCCTTGCGGGCGGCCTGGGCGGACTCCAGGGGGAGTCCGCCCGGCTGGTCGCCGGGGACGCCCCCTAGCGGGCAGCCTGGGCGGACTCCAGGGGGAGTCCGCCAGGCGGGCCTAGCCGCCCCATTGCGGGCGGCCTGGGCGGACTCCAGGGGGAGTCCGCCCGGCTGGTCGCCGGGGCCGCCCCCTAGCGGGCGGCCTGGGCTGACTCTAGGGGGAGTCCGCCCGGCTGGCCTGGCTGCCCCCTTGCGGGCGGCCTGGGCGGACTCCAGGGGGAGTCCGCCCGGCTGGCGGGCAGAGGCCGCCCCGGGTGGGCGGCCTCGACGGACGGCGGCAGGAGGCCGCCGCCTCTCGGGCAGCAGGGAGGTCGCCCTTGGTGGGCGACCCTGACGGATGGCGGCAGGAGACTGCCGCTCCTTGGGCTGATTAGGAGGTCGCTCCCGGTGGTGCTGTTGTCGAACTCCTGCAAGGAAAAGCACTGCACGATTAGCGGACCTAACCGCATGTCCCGCGAGGGTGAGCCATGGGAACAGCCCGCCGTCCCACAGGGCACGCGGTTGCTAGGAAACCTAGGCGGACAGGGAAAATTGTCCGCATACGCTGGGACCCATCGCGATCAAAAGTGAGAATCTAAGGGTCACGATGTGCCAGCTGGCCACCTTGGGAAGGATCGCCGATTTCTGGGTTAACATAATCCCCGCACTTTTTCAAGTTCCGAAAAGAACTTCGAAAAAGTTGGAGACCCACGAAAATCGTGATCCACCCCAACGGAAGAGAGGGGGAAGCAAGGAGAGATAGAACCTGAAGCCTCTCCTTACAAGCTTGGTGTTTCCTATTTTATTTTCCTGCAAGAGGAAAATTAAGGGTAAGCACGTATGAGTGGTACATCGAGTGTGTACCTGAGTTTGATTTTGCAAAACGAAGAAGGCGCTTCTCCTGTAAAGTTCTGCAAAACAATAGTGAGGGAAAACAGAAAGGCATAATAACTTGCAAGTACCTGATAGAGGCTTGCAAGCACCTGTCATTCTCTGCAAAAAGAGAAGGGAAAAGAGTATACAAGGACAGAAAAAATGAGTTACAAGTACCTGAAAGGAACTTGCAAATCTTTGGTGGTCTCTGCAAGAGAAAAGTTAAGAGTATGCATAGTACATGAAAGTAACTTGCAAGTACCTGAATGGAGCTTGCAAGTGTTGGTGACTTCTGCAAGAAGAGAGTTAGAGGCAGATATTGTATATAGAGATAAGCTGCAAGTACCTGAATGACTTGCAGATGTCTGCTAACCACTGCAAAGTGAAGAGTAAGCAGCAGAGATAAAATAATGATTTAAACTGCAAGTACCTGGATGAGGTTTGCAGGTGTCTGTTGTTCTCTACAAAGGGAAAAGTTAGAAGCAGACAATTTGCATATGAATGGAGCTTGCAAGTACCTGTGGAGAAGGCTTGCAAGGGTTTGCTAACCTCTGTGAGGAGAGAGATTAGAAGCAAATAAGACGCGAGGATAACCGCACCAGAACCATACCAAAAATGTTGATATGACTCGATTAATGTTTGACGCCATTAGACTTTGGCAAGAATAATGAGTAGCTCTGTGAATCTCCATATGGTAGAGCTTGAGCAGGCAAAGTATATGAGGTGAGCATAAGCAAAGTGATTGCTGAAAATCTTTTTGAGATAACCCATGAAGGTTGATGAGATAGGGCCGATATGACCAAGTAGCAAGAGAGATGCCCGATGAACATTATCACGAAGTCCAGATTAATGAATCGAGCACTAGCTGTTGACATGGCTGGAAATCCTTTTGGCAGGTTGGATTAACCTGTTCACCTGTGAAAGGAGGGAAGAGAGAAAAGGAGGTCTGTAACCGGAATGACTAAAGAGGTTGAATGCTGCCACAGGTGTTCCCCGTGGGCCTTATGCATCACTTGCCCGAAAAATCATCCCGAGTACAGTCCTACTCAAAGCGGGCTGGCCGCGCATCCTCAAGGAGGGGGGAAAAGGAAAAAGAGGTCCATGCTCGGAATGACTAAGGAGGGTTGAATGCTGCCATAGGTGTTCCCCGTGGGCCTTATGCATCACTGGCCTGAGAAAATCATTCCGGGTATGATCCTGCTCAAAGCGGGCTGGCCGCGCATCCTCAAGGAGGGCACAAAAGAGGAAAGCAAGGGAAAGGTCCTGAGAAGGACCGCTAGAAGGACCGCTCTCTCTCCTTGGGTACAAGCATCACTGATCAACGAGACGGGTTGCGCCAAGAGGCCTATCTTGTCTGTGTATTGATCAGTGGAGTTGCGAACCCGAGAAGGCACGGATCGAGGATACCGGAGAGTGCTTCGGCCACCACAGTTGAAGTATGAGCAAAGAGACAAGGCTACGCTTGATTGCCATTGCTAGTCCAGCAAAGATCATCCTAACCATAATGTATCCTATAAGACGCACAACAGAGCTAACACATGGGGCTCCCCTAGCACACACTCTGTGTCAGATGTTGGCTAGGATCCTAAGTCTGAAGCCCATTCCCGTGATTGAACTGCTCCCACTGCACACATGGGTATACTCCCGCCATGTGTGGTCGAAGCGGTAGTGCGAGAACAAACTACGGAGGGAACGTTTCAGGCTCGGCAAAATCTCATTGGCGTAACGATCCTAAGAGAGGGAGAAGAGAGGAAGGAGCAACACAAGAAGGGAACTGTGTCAGTACGGGATCCCTGAATAAAAGCTTTGCTAGAAAGCAAGTAAAGAACACTGAGAAGTGTTGTAATGAAAATGTTTGAAAAGGAGAGAGAGTAAGGGTTGAGATAACCCCTGTAGGTTGCAAGGAGTTCCGGAGGACTGTGAAGTCCGTCGCTAGCATTGAATCCTCCCCAGCACACCCTCGTCGTTGGCATCGAAGCATTCGACTTCTCTGTTAACAACGAGGAGAGGAAATTCTTCGACTTGGCTCACCCCTCTTGAGGAGTGAGGAGCGTCTGAAAGTTCTTTGCCCCTTGAAGTTGCTGGATCAGGGCGATCTTCTTTAGGAAGCAAGTCATGCATCTTGCCTCGCCGGAGCATCCTTTGCACAAGCTGGCGGAATGCTCGGCAGTCTTCTGTTCGATGGCCTGACTCTTTGTGGAATTCACAATAAGGCTCTGAGTTTCTAGACCTCTGATCGGTCGGCCGATAGGGCTTCTTGTAGTTGGCCCTGTCTTTCATTATTTGGATCACTTCTTGCACGACGTCGTCGAGGTCAGACTCATGCAAGTCATCGTCTTGCTCTTGTTGAACAGTTGCTGTTTGAGAAGGAGCTAGCGGCAGCAATGAGTCTTGAGCATTGTCTCGGCTTGGGAAGGAGTATCGCTGGCGATGAAGCCTTCTCTCCTTCCTTGAGTAAGTTGGGGCGTGATTGTGAGGAGACCTTGAAGGATGCTTGCGGGAGGGATCCTCCTCGGATAGAAGTTTGGAGACGAAGCCTGGATTGCTCTTTTCGCCTCGGATGTATGAGTTGGCCAGAGCAATCAACTCTTGATAAGTCCTTGGAGCACGGACGTTAGCTTAAAATTTGAGAGGCCCTTCACGAAGACCGTGGATAAGAGCCACTCGGTACATCTCTTGGTCAGTAACCTCGATGTACAAAATCTCTCTTTGGAATCGATCCACAAACTGAGACCAAGTCTCATTTCCGCGCTGCTTGATCTCAAAGAGGGCTTCAGGACCGCCCTTTCTCTTAGTTGACGTAGAGAATCTGAGAAGAAACTCCCTTCGAAGATCAAGGAAGGAAGCGATGGAGTGAGGACGGAGGCCATAGAACCAGTCCCTCACTTGCCCATCAAAAGAGGTAACAAGAAGCTTGCACTTGGTTGCATCTGAGAGAGTCTTGAGAGCAACGGCTGACTCAAAAGCTTGGAGGTGCTTTACTGGATCTGTCTCTCCAGTGTAGGTTGGTAGTCGAGGCTCTCTGAAGTTTGCTGGAGTTGGCTCATGGCGGACACTCTCCGCGAATGGTGAAGGTTCTTCTTGCTCTCCTACAGCATAGGGAAAGAAAGGAGCATAAGCTGCAGCTGCAAAAGGAGCATGAGGATAACAAGGAAAAGCTGCTGCAGGAGGAGCAGGGGCAGGAGCTGAAGGGTAGGGATGACTTCCCTGAAAGTTGAGAACTCTAGCTGGACTTCCCCGGGCTGCTTCCCGGAAGAAGTTATGGCGAGCAGCGAACTCTTCATCTTGAGTCCGCAAAGGAGCTGCAGGCCCTTGCGGAAAGGTTGGAGTGTACGGGGGATAGAACGACGGGCAAGCTTGAGAGTAAGCTTGCTGACGCTCTGCTGTTGGTGTTGGGTTGATTGGAGCAGCTGCTGGTTGAGCATCTAATCGCTGCGTTATAGCAGCAAGAACTTTGTTGATAGCTTGGAACTGTTGAGCATTCTATCGACGCGACTGCTCAAAGGCTTCCCAGAGAGGATCTTCACTGGGACTTGGAGCATGGTTCTCGGCTGACTGATGGTCTGACATGATTAGCTGTTGCTTTCACTGCCTGTTCTGATCTGAAGGTTTGCGCGTGAGCTGTTCGGGTCCACGCTCACCGCACCAAATGTTGATGCACGAAAATGGCACCGGGGGGACAGCTATCACCGAGGGGGTGACTGGGCCTCACAGGCTTGGTGAGGAGGAAGGAGAAGGTTGCGGAGGAAGGGAGAGGCTTGAGAGAAGAGGCGAGCCTTGATCAACAGAGAGGGTTGATCAAGAGGGGAAGAGGAGGGAGACCGGGAACGGTCGAGCAGACAGTAATCGCAACGGTTGCACTTGCAGGTTGAAAGCCGAGGAGAGCTGAGCTGAGCTGAGGGAAAGGCTTGCTGAGCAGAGGAGCAAGGCTTGCTGAGCAGAGGAGCAAGGCTTGCTGAGCAGAGGAGCAAGGCTTGCTGAGCAGAGGAGCAAGGCTTGCTGAGTAGAGGAGAGAAGAGGGGGCCGCTAGCAGCGGCAACAACACACTTCGCCTGTCGCGGCCTAAATGCCACTCCTGCGACGGGCTTTCCTTTTATTAAAAGCTAGAGGTTACAAGCTTACAAGTACACCTTTACAACAAATCAATAAAAGGGGTACAAGGAGAAGCTGGCGGCTTAGAGAGAAGAAGTTGCCAGAAAGCAGACAAGAGAAGATGCCAGAGACTAAGTAAAATAGTCTGCTAGCTGCTGGAGGACTGGGAAACTGAGTCTGCAGAGTCTGCTGGCAAGCTGCTGAAGAGCTGTGGAGGACTGCGCGGACAGGAAACTGAGTCCGCTGAGCTTGCTGGAGAGGTGATGACGGACTGGAAAACGGAGTCCGCAGGGGCTGCTGGCAAGACTTGTCTCCACCCCCAGGATCCCTGAATGAGAGGCTTCAGGGGGTATTTATAGGCCCAGGGAAGTTCTTGAAGAAGCGGGGCCCAGTGACATCAGCATGACGACCTGCGCGGACTCCGCGGACTGAGATTTTGCATCCGCCACCTTGACTGATGTAGCAAGCGGATCCTCCTGCAGAGAACTGGAGGTCGTCCCCTAGCGGGCGACCTGGGCGGACTCCAGGGGGAGTCAGCCCGGCGGGACGCCGGGGCCGCCCCCTAGCGGGCGTCCTGGGCGGACTCCAGGGGGAGTCCGCCCGGCGGGCCTGGCCGCCCCCTTGCGGGCGGCCTGGGCGGACTCCAGGGGGAGTCCGCCCAGCTGGTCGCCGGGGCCGCCCCCTAGCGGGCGGCCTGGGCGGACTCCAGGGGGAGTCCGCCCGGCGGGCCTGGCCGCCCCCTAGCGGGCGGCCTGGGCGGACTCCAGGGGGAGTCCGCCCGGCGGGCCTGGGGCCGCCCCCTAGCGGGCGACCTGGGCGGACTCCAGGGGGAGTCCGCCCGGCGGGCCTGGCCGCCCCCTTGCGGGCGGCCTGGGCGGACTCCAGGGGGAGTCCGCCCGGCTGGTCGCCGGGGCCGCCCCCTAGCGGGCGGCCTGGGCGGACTCCAGGGGGAGTCCGCCCGGCTGGTCGCCGGGGCCTCCCCCTAGCGGGCGGCCTGGGCGGACTCTAGGGGGAGTCCGCCCGGCGGGCCTGGCCGCCCCCTTGCGGGCGGCCTGGGCGGACTCTAGGGGGAGTCCGCCCGGCTGGTCGCCGGGGCCGCCCCCTAGCGGGCGGACTCCAGGGGGAGTCCGCCCGGCTGGCCTGGCCGCCCCCTTGCGGGCGGCCTGGGCGGACTCCAGGGGGAGTCCGCCCGGCTGGCGGGCAGAGGCCGCCCCGGGTGGGCGGCCTCGACGGACGGCGGCAGGAGGCCGCCGCCTCTCGGGCAGCAGGGAGGTCGCCCCTGGTGGGCGACCCCGACGGATGGCGGCAGGAGACTGCCGCTCCTTGGGCTGATTAGGAGGTCGCTCCCGGTGGTGCTGTTGGCGAACTCCTGTAAGGAAAAGCACTGCACGATTAGCGGACCTAACCGCATGTCCCGCGAGGGTGAGCCATGGGAACAGCCCGCCGTCCCGCAGGGCACGCGGTTACTAGGAAACCTAGGCGGACAGGGAAAACTGTCCGCATACGCTGGGACCCATCGCGATCAAAAGGGAGAATCTAAGGTTCACGATGAGCCAGCTGGCCACCTTGGGAAGGATCGCCGATTTCTGGGTTAACAAGACCAAATCCACCTTTCATATCCTTGAGAACAAGGATTCTGTGAGGTGTCTATACCTCTTCCATATGGATCATTTTGGTCCTATGCCAGTTCACAACATAGGTAGGAAGGTCTACACATTTGTGGTTGTAGATGACTATTCAAGGTATTCCTGGGTGTTCTTCCTTAGACAAAAATCTGAAACCCCCGGTATCTTATATAGTTTTGTTAAACAAATTCAGAATGAATTGGACAGTACAGTGGTCAAAATCAGAAGTGACCATGTCACTGAATTTCAGTCTGAAAGTATGACAAAACTGTGTGAAGAGTTTGGGATTTTTCAGGAATTTTCTTCACCAAGAATGTAACAGTCCAAATTTCTGAAACAGGAATTTTTGGGTGATATGGCCTGGGACACGGGCGTGTCCCAGGGCGTGTCAGAGGACACGGCCTGCGACACCTCAGCAAAATGGTATTGCTGAAAGGAAGAATAGAACCTTGATAGAGGCTGGTAGAACCCTATTGAATGACACTTCTCTCCCAGAATATTTCTGGGCTGAGGCAGTAAATACTGCTTGCCATGTGATCAATAGGGCAACTATCACCAAGAGCCACAAGAAGACCCCCTATGAGATTGTGAAGGGCAGAAAACCAAATTTATCATATTTCAGGATCTTTGGTTGCAAGTGTTATATACTTAACAATGGTAAGTCTTATCTAACCAAGTTTGCTGCCAAATCCTAAGAGGGGATCTTTGTTGGATACAACAATAATAGTAAGGCTTATAGGGTCTACAACTTGATCACTCAAGTTGTAGAAGAGTCTGTCCATGTAGTTTTTGATGGAGCAAGACTCAATAACTGTGAATTGCCAAGAAGTGTTTGCAGCTCTACAGGTGTAACTGAGAAGATGGACAAGCTTACCATTGCAGAAGGTTCTACTGCAAGTCAGCAAGTGGAAGATGGTGGCTGCTATCCAGGGGGAGTACAAGATACTCCTGATGTTGAAGAAGACCAAGAGGTGCAGCTAGATGAAGAGACTGAAGGTGTACAAACTGAAGATAGGCTGCCTCCAGCAAATAGACACTTAAAGGATCATCCAGCCAATCAAATAATTGGAGATCCCAGACAAGGAGTGCAAACAAGGAGCAGGAATCTAAGTACAGTTTTTTTACTCCAGCTTCCTATCCGAAGTGGAACCAAAGAAGTTTGAAGAAGCAATCCTAGACCCTCATTGGATTGAGGCCATGCAAGAGGAGCTGAATCAATTCAAAAGATGCAAGGTCTGGGAGCTAGTTCCTAAACCCAAGGACCACAACATTATTGGAACTAAGTGGATCTTTAGGACAAGTTGGATGAGAATGGAATCATCATAAAGAATAAAGCTAGACTTGTTGCAAAGGGATATAGGCAGGAAGAAGGTATTGATTTTGATCAAACCTTTGCTCCAGTATCAAGACTGGAAGCAATAAGGATGTTCCTTGCCTATGCAACATATCAAGGGTTCAAAGTATATCAAATGGATGTTAAGTCAGCTTTTCTGAATGGAAATCTGAAGGAAGAAGTCTATGTAGAGCAGCCATCAGGTTTTGTTGATTCTATTAAACATGATTATGTTTATAGACTTAGGAAGGCTTTGTATGGGTTAAAACAAGCCCCAAGGGCTTGGTATGAAACCCTGTCTAGTTTCCTCATTGAGAATAAATTCTCAAGGGGGAAAATAGACAAGACTCTATTCCTTAGGGAATCCAGAGGCAAGATTATCTTAGTCCAAATATTTGTAAATGACATAATATTTGGGTCAACAGAAAGTAGTCTTTGCAGAAAGTTTGCAAAACTTATGCAAGGACAATTTGAAATGAGCAGTATAGGGGAACTTAAGTTCATCTTGGGTCTCCAAGTTAGACAGACTGAAGATGGCTTGTCTATATGCCAGTCTAAGTTCACCCTAGAGTTGATAAAGAAGTATGGTATGGAATCATCCACTACCATGAAAACTCCTATGGGGTCAAGCATGTCTCTAAGCAAAGATGATGCAGGGAAACCAGTAGATGAGACTTTGTATAGAGGGATAGTTGGCTCCCTACTGTATTTGACTACTAGTAGACCAGATATCATGTATGCTACATGTGGCTGTGCTAGGTACCAAGATTGCCCTAAAGAATCTCATCTGATAGCAGTCAAAAGGATTTTGAGATATCTTAAGGGCACACCTTATCTAGGCCTTTGGTACCCTAGGAATGGAGATTTTGTACTGACAGGTTATTCAGATGCAGATTTTGCAGGCTGCAAGGAAGATAGGAAGAGTACTACAGGAACCTGTCAATTTCTAGGTGGAAGGCTGGTGTCATGGAGCAGCAAGAAGCAGACCAGCGTGGCCATCTTCACAGCTGAGTCAGAGTATGTGGCTGCAGGAAGTTGCTGTGCATAACTCTTATGGATTCAACACCAGCTAGAAGACTATGGTATTCAAGTAAGTAGAACACCTTTATTTTGTGATTCTACTAGTGTCATTTCTATTGCAAATAATCTTGTCTCACATAATATGACTAAGCACATAGAAATTAAATACCATTTTCTAAGAGAACATGTAGAAAAAGGAGACATTTCCCTAGAGTATGTTAAGACAGATAATCAGTTAGCTGATATGTTTACTAAGCCCCTAGATGAAACCAAATTCAATAAGTTTAAAATTGAATTAGGAATGATAAACTTAGAATAGTTTAAAAAATTGGCTAAGTAAAATGGTGTCGACACACAGAGTTGTCTGTGTCGACACATAGAAGTGGTGTCGACATTTCAGAGAAATGGTGTCGACACATCTAGACAGTCAGTGTCGACACTTTAGAGAATTAGTGTCGACACATGCAGAGTAGGTGTCGACACATCCAGGGTGTTGTCGACACTTAGGATTTACACAGAATTCGTCGAGTAGAGTCTCGACTAATCGTCGAGCTGAGATGTATAAGTGTCGACACATATATTCTGTCGACTATATTTATGTCGACACATAGTTGTCGAGACATTAGAAGTAAGTGTCGACACTTTTTCAACAGTGTCGACTCATTTCAAGTATTTTGACGCGCCTTTTCATCTTCGATTTTAGAAAGGTATAAATAGGTCTTCACCATTGTTTGTCGACACGCTCACCGTAGTTTCGAGACCAAACTTGTGTGTCGACATCTCTCTTCTCTAAATTCAAAATTTCTTCAAACCCTAATGGCGCCCAAGCTAGAAGAGAACATCAATGAAGGTTATGAGCTCGTGCGACATGCCTTTGATGACGCGGAACCAGAAATCCAAGGTGTGGAAACCCTAGTTGCAGAGACTGGCTTAGAGTATCTTGTTTCAGAACCAATCAAGATATGGAAGAAGGAAGTCCTCGAATTCTTTAATGCAGCAACTCTTGATGAAACTGGACTCAAGATTAGGTCCAAAGTCCATGGGACAAAGGTGAAGGTCACCCAGAAGAATCTAAGAAAAGTTCTACATCTCTCTAGAACTAAAGAAGAAGAAGATATACCTGCATCAAAGACACGGGAGGCACTGACATGGTTTGGACTTGATTCAAGCATGAAGATTGGATCAGTTTTCAATAGGAAAGGCATGAACATGCAGGGCAAGTTCTTGTCTGAAATAGTTGGCAAGCTAATTCTGAGCAAGCCTGGTGGGCATGATAGAATATCAGCTCACATGTTCAGTTTGATGACCAGGATAATTTTCCAACTTAAAACTGATTGGTCAGTAGTAATGTTTGATAAGATAAAGGAAAGTCTGAAGAAGCCCAATCTGGGTAGGATTCTGAGTTTATACTTAGCTGGAAGTATCCCTGAAGTGATGAACCAAGCTACTGGATCTAAGATAAACCATATAAGGAGAATGGATGTTAGAATTATCTCAAGGTGGGATAGAGTGTTGACAAAGGAAATGCCAACTCCAGAAAAGGAAACACCTCAGAAGAAGCAGAAGAAGAAAGCCATTGTGGCTCCTGAATCCTCAAGTAGCTCAGAGGAGCAGGTGGTTTTTAGTTCTGATGATGGAGAAGATGGCAATGCTGAACAGTCACCAACAAGACAAGAAGATGCCCAGAGGCAGGGGGAGCTACCATCAGCTAGCCCTATTCACCTGGATCCACTCCAGGGGGAGCCTCAACATGTGAATGAGCCAACTCAATTAGATAGTGAAAGGGCTACCCAAACAATTCTTGAGGTAATCAATGAAGTTAATCAATCTATTTTAAATATTGAGGATGAAGTATTGACTGAATCATTACTTGTTGTTGATCATCCAACTCAGATACATAGTCAACCATAAGATGTTGTCATGGAAGACACATCAGTTGCTGATAATGCTACAGAGATCAGAGATTCTCCAGTTCAACCTCAACATGAGTTTACACTAGAAGAGCTGTTCCCTGATCTTTTACAGACTGACTTTGAGGGAGAGAAAGCAGCTGTTGAGGGGGAGCAGGTAGACCTTGAGGGGGAGCATGTAGAGGAAACTGCAAGAAAAGAGACTGAGGAGCAAAGGAATGCTGAGGAGCTACCAAGGACTGAGAAGGATTTACCTCCTAGTCCTAAGGACAGGGTATACATTGCCAGTACTTCTGTCTCAGAGGATGAAGAAGCTGCTAGAGCCAAGAAAAGAAAGTTACAGGTCTTCAAGAGAAGAAGCCAGACCTACAAGAAAGCACTGCAAACCATTGTTCCACAACAAGCCCCAACTACTGACTATAGTTCTTTGTTGGTGGCTTTGCAAATCAAGATGGATGAGCAAAGGAAAGCTCTAGAAAAGTATATGAATGAAGGCCATAAATCACTTCAATTTGATCTAGCTCAAGACATAAAATCTATAAGATTTGAAGTGAATCAAAACAAGAAGGAAATGACCGATTGTTTCAATAAAGGAGGCAATGCAGTGGTCTATCTGGCTACTCATCAAGAGAATATAAAGAAACAGGTTGATGACATGGCAGTAAAACAAGGATATGTCCTAGAAAATCAGATTAGGATGAATGACAATTTGACTGCTTCTCATAATGCCATTGTCAGTGAAATGAAAAATATAGCTACTGCCCAGACTGCTGTCAGTGCTACTGTCAAAGAAGCCTTTGATAATCAATTACAAGAAAGCCTCACTGCTATTAAAACTGCTATTGAAGATTCTCAAAAGGCTATCACTGAAAAGCTCCAAATGTTAAAACATTTTTATAAAGATGGAGTTAACTATTTGAATACTCAAATCAGATTTCAGAAGGATGATCTTAGGGATCATATAGAACGAGAAGTCATAAAGGGGGAGAGAGTATTAGTCAAAGCAGGCTCTGACCATGCTAAATGGATTTCCAACAGCATCAGAGCTACCCTTGGATATCCACCCTTGTGTGATGATGATAATGTAGCAGAGTCTGGAATAAATCCTGCATATTTTGAAGGAGAGCAAGCTGAAGTAGCTCAGGTGATCTACCCTCCTGCTGATTTTGAAATGATACACAAGGAGGTACAATCTATATATAGTCCTCCTGAGGGTAATCAGAATATTATTATTGAGAAAGTAGTACAGCATGTGCTAGAGGCAATATTAAAAGAGCAAGAGGCATTATTAAAGGAGCAAGAAGCTCAATTATCTAAGAAGATGTTCAGAGAACAGGCAGAGTTAAGGCCTGATTTTGAGCAATGGAGCCCAACCTCTAGGAATATCATATTAACTGCTTGGAAGGCTGCTAAGGATAATTTCCTAAAGAGGGGAAAATGGTATTCTGACCAGGAATGGAAAAAACATGAGGCTAGGCAAGAGGCCATAGTACAATACAGAAGGAAGGCTAAATTAGGGAAGCTACCTCCTAATGCATAGGAGCCTAACAAGTATTTCCCTAAGCCTTATCACTATTTTGAGAGACAGAAGATAAGGGCTGAAGAACAGAAAAAGAAAGATCTTAAGGGAAAAAAGCCTGCTGATGACAATGATGCTCCAGTTCAAGCAAAGATTCAATCTGGAAAGGGCATTGTTATCAAGGAGCCAGAGCAGCCATAGGATAGAATTTTCTTAAGTTTACAACCTTGTAATCATTTGCATTAAAATTCATGTAAACTTTTGATTAATAAAACTTTTGGAAGTTGTAAAAATAATGTTTAATGTTCAATCTATTACATTGTTATTCTGAGATAATTGTTTATACATGTTTTGTTTATACATGTTTAGTATTTACCCTGTCATATAATACTATTTTACATCATATTGAGAATTTTTTATGTATGGTGTATATCATTGACTAAGGGTTATGACTTCTCCAAATAGGGGGAGATTGTTGGGTACATTGGAATATATGTACCAGATTTGAAGAAGCCTCACCCTACTCAATGATATACATCAAGGTGTATTTGATGTGCTTTGAGTTTATATATGCAGGTTAAGTAACTGCAGGATTGCAGGAAAAATTCTAAGTCCATGTGTCGAAACCTAGAGCTGAAGTGTCGATACTTATGAAGGCATGTGTCGACACCTAGAGAAGCTGTGTCGACACTTGGAGTAATTGTGTCGACACCAGGAAGGCAGAGTCGACACCAGAAGAAAAGTGTCGACACATACAGTCAGTGTCGACACACAGTGAAGAATTGTCAACATAATCTGTGTCGACACTTAGAGACAGTGTCGACACCTAGAGAAACTTTCTCGACATCAAATGTGTCGACACCAGGAGGCAGTATCAACACTCAGCAAACTTCAACAAAGTTAAAGTACTTGTGTCGAAACAAGGAGGCTGTGTCGACACTCAGCAAGTTTCAACACATGAAGGTATGTGTTGACACAAAGAAGATGTGTCAACACTCAGCAAGTTTCAACACATGAAGGCATGTGTTGACACAAAAGAGATGTGTCGACACTCAGCAAGTTTCAACACAAGAAGATGTGTCGAAACAAAGGAGTTGTGTCGACATACAACAGAATTCAACTAAGTGTTAAAGAAGAAGTACTTGTGTCGACACACTCAACCAGTGTCGACACATTCAACAGAAGGCTTGTGTCGATACACAGAATTAGTGTCGACACATTCTGAAGAAGCAGTGTCGAGAAGCTGTTACAACAACACAAGGAGTTGTGTCGACACCATCAAGGCTAGTGTCGACACTTAGTCTAGTTGTGTCGACACTTTGTCTATTTATGTCGACACATAATGACTATCTGTCTCGACACTTTCAGACAGTGACAGTGATTTCAAGAAGTGATTGGATGAACTTGATAGCTGCCATTTCAACCGGTCAACTACAACTGTCAAAGCCGTCAGAAGGTTGTTAGAAATCGGATCAGCCGGTTACCTTGGAGGAAGACTATATAAAGACCTTTCTCCTTCCACAGAAGGTGTGAGATTACAGATTGATCACAATTAATCAAGAGATCTAACAACATAAAAGAAGAAGACCTTCAACAGAAGATCTAAGAAGTTGGAGAGAGAGAGCTCCTTCTAAGAAGAGCAGCTGCTGAACTAGGCTGCAAAGTAAGATTCAGATTGATATCTGAATCTCAAGACAGAAGTTGATTGAAGATCATCTTCACAGGAGATTCAACCCTACTGTGTTCTAATTCAAGAAGCTTTGAAGAAAGCCAAGGGAGGTTGATCGCTGCCAAGTTCTTCCAAGAACTCATCAAGAAGCCAGTTAACTCATCTATCTCTTTCAGAGTTGTGGTTAATTACTTTGTATAATCAAAATATCTGTAGGATATTGTATAGATCTGTGCTGTAAGCCTATTTATAAAGGCTGAGTGTAGGAGACTGTGTGCTCTGAGTGTAGGTCGTGTTGAAGACTGAGGTAGGGCCTTGTGCCTGAGTTGTAGGAGACTTTATTCTCTGAGTGTAGGTCTTGTTGAAGACTGAGTGGTAGGGCTTTGTGCCTGACTTGTAGGAGTGGGGACACTCTGAGTTGTAGGAACCTGTTTGGGGTTCTGAGCTGTAAGATTTGAGGATCTGAGGAGAAGTGCTGAAGTTAGGCCGAATCTAGTACACTACTAGATAGGCGAAAGAGGAAAGTGGATGTACCCAGACCTTGTGGAACCACTATAAATACTGTATGCACTCTGTGTTTGTTTATTTCTGTGATTGCTGAGCCAGCTGTGCTGAATTGCTATAGAAACTTGCAAATATAAGTTGAATTGTTCAGTGTTTCTGCCTAAAATTTATAAAAAAGATAAAGTTCACCTATTCACCCCCCCTCTAGGTGGTTAGGCACTATTTCTTTCAGTCTCCAACCAAAACAACGGCGTACGACACTTCCTCCCGTACAAGGTCTCGAAAGGCGCCATTCCAATACTTGCTTGAAAGCTGTTGTTGTACGCAAACTCCACCATATACAGATGATCCTCCCAATGCTTTCCGAAATCTAGGACGCACATGCGAAAAATGTCCTCCATAGTCCTGTTGACCCTCTCGGTCAGGCCATCTGTCTACGGGTGAAAGGCTGTGCTGAACTTTAGCTTAGTACCCAACAGACTATGCACTAACCTCCAGTCATTCGACGTGAAGCGTCCATCTCGATCACTAACAATACTGCGGGGCATACCACGCAATCATACAATATTCTCCACATAGAGATTGGCTAACTTTTCCACCGGATCTTCCTTACTGACCGGGATAAAGTGTGACACCTTTGTCAACCTATCTACGACCACCCAAATGGCGTCGTTTCCCTTCTGCGATTTCAGCAAACCATGCACAAAATCCATAGATATGCCATCGAATTTCCATTCTGGGATAGGTAGGGACTTCAAGAAACCTCTGGGCTTCTGGCATTCTGCCTTCACCAATACACAAGTACGTCACTTGGCCACATAAAGTGCTACATCCTTCTTCAATCCTGGCCACCAGAATAATTTCTTCATGTCTCTATACATCTTCGTGCTTCCCGGGTGGATTGAGTACTTCGTATGATGAGCCTCATACATCAATTCCTCCCGAAGATTATCCGCACTAGGAACGCATAGGCGACCGTCCTTTCTTAGCAACCTGAAGTAGGGATTCGTCGGATTAAAATAGCGTACGGATTTTCTTACAACTCAAGCTACGTAACACGTTCTAACGCGCCCTAACACAAACATTCTAGCCGCGCGATTCACCGTCATCCCGCACAAACACGCGGAGGGGAGTGGACTAAAAGTGACGATCTAATTAAAGTCCAATCCTTCCCACCGAAGATCGAAAGCAAAGGTCGCCCCACCTTTTTGAGAGGAAGATCAATAACTATATGTCAAGATCTTCCTCAAGCAAAAGGATCCACCCGATCCGGCTTCTTGCAAGGTTTCGAAAATAAGCGCAAGAAGGTTTTCGATTAAATCCAAAAGATCGTATTCAAGATCGCGGATAAAAAGCCATTGCATCCATTCCAAATCTCACAAGAACTCACAAAGGAAAGATGTAGATATTACCCTCCCCAAGATGGGGTGAAGATCACACAAGGAAAGTGGAAGAGTCACACGTCCACGCACCACCGGCGTCACACCGAGCGGCAACCTTCTTCTTCGCCGGAGTCACACCGAGAAGCATCCGCCTCCGCGTTTCACAAGCCTTGGATCACCCAAGCGATTGGCTAACAAGGAGGAGAAGGAGGATGAGGGGGCGGCAATCCCAAAGGGAGGTGGCCGAAATTCTCAAGAGAGGATTAATTTAGGTTTTCAAATAGCATGCCTTCATTTCTCATCAATGAAGCCTATATGTAGGCAAGTCCCAAAACAAGCAAAATAAATCTAGCCATCCAATTTAGCATCTATTGGATGGCTATGAGCACACCAAAAATTAAACATGTCCAAAATAAAATACAACATGAAATAATGATAACATTAAACTAGGAAAATAAAGGTGCAAATAAGGAAAGGGCTTAAGCCCGCCGCGAACGAAGATTGTAGCCACCAAGGTCATGAGTCATGGTAGAAGGTCGTCGAGCATCTTTATGTTGTACCGCATCAACTTGGTCACGAGCAACTTGATCATCATCCACAACAACTTGATCACGTGCACTCTTAGCATCAACGGGCAAGGGGATGGGAGACGAGCCGGCATCAATCCTCCCCCCTTAAAGTCATTCAACACCGATGAGTGGGCTGCAAGGTAGCGGCGGAGGAGGTCCTCATCCAAGCGAAAGAGATCCGACTCAATAACCCAGGAGTCGTCGGAGGGCGGACGATCACGCCAACGAACGAGGAAGCCGCGATGGCCGCCATCAGCTGGAGAAGTGTAGCCATCTGCAAGTACCTGAGCTGGGACAAGAAATGTACGGGGAAATCTAGGAAACATATCAACATGTGGAAGCAAAGTAGAAGACTTACCACCCGGCGCTAGGCCTGTAGGTGTAATGGAAGAATGACTCACGGAACTACCACTCACCAACCCAGAAGAGACATTTGTGGAGGAAGAAATATTGGGGGAAAAAGAAGGCGTAGAAGTCAACTCAGTTGGAATGGAAACATACGACGTTAAATCCGAAACATTGAAAATGGGTGAAATACCCCAATCCGTCGGCAAATCCAAAACAAACACGTTATCTCCTAGCCTCTTAATAATTCGAAACGGGCCGGCTCGCTTTGGTGCCAACTTCTTAACGGTGCCAGAAGGCAGCCGCGTGGGAATAAGGCGCACTAAAACAAGATCGCCAACTTGGAAGTTAGACTCCCTCCGATGTAAATTCGCTTGGGATCGATACGACTCATACGTGGTAGCTAAAGTTGTTCGTATTTAGGCGTGTAAGTCATGTATATGCTCAGCAAAAGATTGTGCAAATTGACTTGTATGATAAGATGGAGGTAACAGAATCAAGTCAATGGGCACATTCGCAAGGTACCCGTGCACTACTTCATTTGGTGACATACCCGTAGACCGATTGGTAGAGTTATTGTATGCTAATTGGTCTTGGGGGAGGAGCAAATCCCAAGTGCCTTTGTGGTCACCCACAAGACAATGCAACAAGTTTCCCAAACTCCTATTTACCACTTCCGTCTGCCCATCAGTTTGTGGGTGATAGGCGGCGGAAAACAACAACTTCGTTCCCATTAATGTCCAAAGCGTCTTCCAAAAATAACTTGTGAATTTAACATCGCGATCCGAGACAATGGTCTTAGGAACGCCGCGGTGACTCACCACCTCTTTAAAATATAATTTTGCAATGTGAGACGCGTCATTAGTCTTACTACAGGGTATGAAATAAGCCATCTTAGAGAACCTATCAACCACCACAAAAATGGAATCGTGTCGTCGCTGGGTTGGAGGAAGCCCCAAAATAAAGTCCATACTCACGTCCTCCCAAGGTCTAGATGGGATAGGCAACGGAGTGTATAGTCCCGCATTAGTCTTTCCCCCTTTAGACACTTGACAAACCCGACAGATACTCACGATTTTCCCAACTAAAACGCGAAGTTTAGGCCAATAGAATTTCTCCTCGACTAAGGCTACCGTTTTATCCCGCCCAAAATGGCCGCTCAACCCGCCACTATGTAGTTCCCATACTATGTGATGGCGTAGGGAGGTACGGGGAATACATAGCTTAGCGTGCCGAAATAAATAACCGTCTCTCAATACATATGCTGACACTATCGTTGGTGAGTCATCGTGTGCCGCTAGATACGCTTCTCCAAAATCAAGACACATGGCATATTCATCCTTTATTCTCTCAAATCTGACAACCTTTACTTCCATGATCGACAATAAAAGTGTCACTCTACTAAGCGCGTCGGCCACACGATTTTCAGTGCCCTTAAGGTGTTTTAAGGTGAACGAAAACTCTTGCAGATAAGATACCCATTTTGCATGACGGGGGCTGATTTTAGATTGCCCATTAATGTGCCTAAGTGTATCATGGTCAGAGAGAATCACGAACTCCTTGGAAAGGAGGTAGTGTCTCCACTGGTGTAGGCATCTAATGATGGCATAGAACTCTCTATCGTAATTGGAATAATTAAGTTTTGCACCCGCCAATTTCTCGCTAAAATAACTTATTGGGTGTCCCTCTTGGCTTAAGACACCTCCTACTCCTACTCCGGATGCGTCACATGTCAATTCAAATACTTTATTAAAATCTGGTAAGCGCAAAATAGGAGCCTCAGTTATCATCTTCTTAATGTGTTGGAATGTCTGGGTAGCTGCTGGCGTCCATTTAAACTCACCCCTTTTCATGCATTCCGTCACGGGAGCCATAATAGTACTAAAATCCCGAATAAATTGTCTATAAAATGAGGCTAACTCGTGGAAAATCCTAACGTCTCTCAAGCTTGTGTGTTCGGGCCACTCCAGAATGGTTTTCACCTTACTGGGGTCTACCTTTATTCCCTCAGATCCAACCAGGTAGCCCAAAAATTCCACTTCCTTTTCATAAAATATACACTTCTTTAAATTTAAATATAATTTTTCGTCCTGAAGTGTAGATAGAATAATCCGTAGGTGAGACACATGTGAGTCAAAAGTGGTGCTATAAATCAATATGTCATCAAAGTACACTACCACAAATCGTCCCATGTATGGTTGGAATACGTGGGTCATCATGCGTGAGAAGGTGCTTGGAGCATTTGACAACCCAAATGGCATGACCAACCACTCGTAGAGCCCGTCCTTAGATTTAAATGCAGTTTTCCATTCATCCCCATCACGTATCCGAATCTGATGGTAACCACTCCGCAAATCCAATTTCGTGAAGATCGAGGCACCAGAAAACATATCCAAAAGATCGTCCAATCTAGGGATGGGAAACCTATACTTGATAGTGATCTTATTTATGGCTCTACTGTCTACACACATACGCCACGTACCATCCTTTTTTGGAGCCAACAAAGACGATACCGCACACAGACTCTTGTTGTTCCTAATGAACCCCTTCGCCAATAAATCCGAAATTTGGGCTTGGAGCTCCTCATGGGCTGCGGGTGCAACCTATAATGGGGCTGATTAGGCAATGAGGCGCACGACATAAAGTCAATGGCATGTTGGATATCACGTAGAGGGGGCAACGTAGGGGGCAACTCGTCCGGGTAGACATCCTTATACTCTTCCAGCAGTTTTTTTAATTCTTTGGGTAAATCTTCTAAAACCCCATTTTCTTTATTATTATTCAAAAGAACCAATGCATAAATAATCCCATCCACAAAGGGGTCCCTCTCAAATTTTCTCCTACCCATTAGGCTTACCAATTTCTTCTCGACTGGGATTATGGTATCCGTACTCGGGCTATTGGGTTCCTTTGGGTCCATGGGTTTTAACGTGACTACTTTCCCATTATATTTGAACTCATAAGTGTTTGCCCTCCCGTAGTGGGTGACATCACGGTCATAGAGCCAAGGGCGACCTAACAACACATGACAAGCATCCATAGGGATGACATCACACCACACCTCATCCGTATATGACTTGATCGTAAGTGGAACTAGGCAATGCTTGGTGACCGGGATGGTTACCTTGTTGACCCAAGCCACTTGGTAAGGGGTAGGATGAGGCTCGGTAGCCAAATGCATCCGCATAACGGCATTCTCGGAAACAACGTTCATGCAGCTGCCGCTATCAATGATGAGCTTACAATATTTGTCCCCACTCTTAAAGATGAGGGAGAAAATAGTGGACCTCTTCCAATCGTCAAACTAGCGAGGGGTCGTCAGGATACAACGCATAACGCTAAGTAGGTGTCCATCCTCCATATCACTAGGCACACCATCCGTCTCATAACCCTCATCTGCCTCAATCACTAAATCTGCAAAGTCACTAGTGGGCTCGACTAGAAGAGCTAAAGTAGCCTTGGCCTTGGTGGGGCACTCATAGGCATAGTGTCCTTGAATACCGCAAGAGTAACACGTGGTGTTATCCTTGCTCACCTTGCCAATAGGGATTCTCTCACTATTAGGCTGTCTAGGGTTTCTCGCAGTCACGACAATTGGTTTGGACTCCCCAACCTTCGCCTTACCCTTATCATAATAAGTGGAGGAAAGGGCGCCTATGGGGGCCTTTCCCTTTTGTTGGGAGTAACGGGGTTGGGTTTTCATGGCCAGATGTTTTTCAATGTCCAAGACGGCATTGAAAGTAGTATTAATATCAGTGTGGCCATATCGAAGAAGCTTCTTCTGAATGTCCGGATTAAGTCCCTTACGGAACCTAGAAAGCGTAACCTCTGGCATCTCTTGGATCTCACACCGCACCATCTTATCCTTTAACTCACCCATGTAATCAGCCACCGATTTTGGACCTTGCCGAAGGGTGGCAAGATCGTCGAACATTTGAGTTCGGTGGTAAGCGGGCACGTATTGGTCGGTGAGCAAATTTTTCATAACCGTCCAACCAACTAGGGGTACACCATGACCGGTCCATAAACGTCGCTCCTCATTTAACCAAAAGGTCTTGGCCCTCCCGTTTAATTTCATACGAGCTACTTGAACCTTTTGCTCATCGGTAAGGTGATACCAATCAAAATAGCATTCTATGTCAACCACCCATGTAAGGAAGACTTGGGGGTCTCCCATACCATCGTAAGAGGGGGCTTCCATACGAATCGCTTTTGTTATATCGAACTCTCTTTCCAGATCGGGAACTTGACGGGCTGCTCCGGGGAAGTACCCATCATGTTCCGCAACATGCACCGAGGGTGGTCGGGGGGCTTGTCCATGGTTAGGTGGTGGTGGTGTTTGAGCAGCTTGGTTCGCCAAAAGTTGTGTCAGCAAACCCCTCAACTCTCCTAATTCTTGCCTAAGCTCAGTGATAGCCATAGGATTAGTTTCCTCATCAGGGTGTTCAGCCATAGTGGTGGTAGACGGGTTCGTGTACTCCGTACCGTGCCGACTACGCATTAACACCCTAAAAACCAAAGGCTAGAGCGCAGTTTTCTCTTTGTTTTTTTGAATTTTGAAATTTGAAACTTTGAATTTTGAAATTTTGAAATTTGAAATTTGAATTTTGAATTTTTTGAAATTTGAAATTTAAAATTTGAAATTTTGAAATTTGAAATTTGAAATTCGAAATTTGAAATTTGAAATTCGAAATTTGAATTTTGAATTTTTTTTTGAAATTTGAAATTTAAAATTTGAAATTTGAAATTTGAAATTTGAAATTCGAAATTTGAATTTTGAATTTTTTTTTGAAATTTGAAATTTAAAATTTGAAATTTGAAATTCGAAATTCGAAATTTGAAATTTGAAATTCGAAATTTGAATTTTGAATTTTTTTTTTAAATTTGAAATTTAAAATTTGAAATTTGAAATTCGAATTTTGAATTTTGAATTTTTTTTTTTGAAATTTGAAATTCGAAATTTGAATCCCGAAATCTGAAATTTGAATTTTGAGCGGGGGAGGAGTGCCAATTAGGAAACTGACGAGAACCTCCCTCTGATACCAAATTGAAGTAGGGATTCGTCGGATTAAAATAGCGTACGGATTTTCTTACAACTCAAGCCACGTAACACGTTCTAACGCGCCCTAACACAAACATTCTAGCCGCACGATTCACCGTCATCCCGCACAAACACGCGGAGGGGAGTGGACTAAAAGCGACAATCTAATTAAAGTCCAATCCTTCCCACCGGAGATCGAAAGCAAAGGTCGCCACACCTTTTTGAGAGGAAGATCATTAACTATATGCCAAGATCTTCCTCAAGCAAAAGGATCCACCCGATCCGGCTTCTTGCAAGGTTTCGAAAATAAGCGCAAGAAGGTTTTCGATTAAATCCAAAAGATCGTATTCAAGATCGCGGATAAAAAGCCATTGCATCCATTCCAAATCTCACAAGAACTCACAAAGGAAAGATGTAGATATTACCCTCCCAAAGATGGGGTGAAGATCACACAAGGAAAGTGGAAGAGTCACACGTCCACGCACCACCGGCGTCACACCGAGCGGCAACCTTCTTCTTCGCTGGAGTCACACCGAGAAGCATCCGCCTCTGCGTTTCACAAGCCTTGGATCACCCACGCGATTGGCTAACAAGGAGGAGAAGGAGGATGAGGGGGGCGACAATCCCAAAGGGAGGTGGCCGAAATTCTCAAGAGAGGATTAATTTAGGTTTTCAAATAGCATGCCTTCATTTCTCATCAATTAAGCCTATATATAGGCAAGTCCCAAAACAAGCAAAATAAATCTAGCCATCCAATTTATCATCTATTGGATGGATATGAGCACACCAAAAATTAAACATGTCCAAAATAAAAGACAACATGAAATAATGATAACATTAAACTAGGAAAATAAAGGTGCAAATAAGAAAAGGGCTTAAGCCCGTCGCGAACGAAGATTGTAGCCACCAAGGTCACGAGTCGCGGTAGAAGGCCGTCGAGCATCTTTATGTTGCGCCGCATCAACTTGGTCACGAGCAACTTGATCATCATCCACAGCAACTTGATCACGGGCACTCTTAGCATCAACGGGCAAGGGGATGGGAGACGAGCCGGCATCACAACCCATCTTCAACCACAAACTAGGAATTTGACCCATCCAAAGATTCATCCAAGATCTGCTTCATGCTGCTATCCTGAACCAAAGCCCGCCGAACTCTATCAGCTAGGTCACACTGCACCTCTGTTTAAAATATTTTCGCCTCAGCACTAGACTGCTTGTTGATGCAAGATATCTCCAAAGCCTCCAACTCATGGACCAATCTCTCATCATGTACCGATAACCAGTTGGCCTGCGCCGGAGTCCTATGACTCAACGCATCCGCCACTACATTTCCCTTCCCAGGCACATAATGTATCTTGAAGGTGTAGTCCCCTAAGAACTTCATCCACCTCTGCTGCCTCATGTTTTGATCCTTTTGATCCAGCGGGTAGTTCAAGCTCTTATGATTGGTGTAAATATCGACCTTCACACCGTACAGATAATGCCTCCAAAGCTTTAGAGCAAATATCTCGGCCGCTAACTCTAAGTCATGGACCGGATAATTTCTCTCATGAGCCTTCAGTTGTCGTGAACCATAGGATATCACTCTCCCATGCTGTAGTAGGACACAACCCAAACCACAACCCGAAGCATCACTATAGATCTCGAATCCTTCAGTTCCACTTGGCGAACATAAAATAGGCGATGTGGTCAACCGCCTCTTCAACTCTTCAAAAGCCTGCTCGCACTACAGCGATCACACAAACTTTTGATCCTTCCCTGTCAACATCGTGAGTGGAAGTGCTATCCGTGAAAAGTTCTCTACGAAGCGCCTATAGTAGCCGGCAAGCCCCAGAAAGCTCCGGACTTCTGCCACCGTAGACAAAGTAGGCCACTCCCGTATCGCCACTATCTTCGCCGGATCCACAACTATCCTCGCCGGATCCACAACTATCCCTTCTCCACTGACAACATGACCAAGTAACGATATCGAGGATAACCAGAATTCACACTTGGAGAACTTAGCATATAACTGACTTTTTCTCAATGTCTCCAACACCATGTTTAGATGCTTGTAGTGATCCTCCTCGCACTGCAAATACATTAGTATATCATCGATATATACTATCACGAAACGATCCAGGTACTCTCTGAACGTCCTGTTCATCAGATCCATAAACACAGATGGCGCATTAGTCAAACCAAACGGCATGACCGTGAATTCGTAATGCCCAAACCGCGTACTGAATACTGTCTTTGGGATGTCGCTCTCCCTTATCCTCACCTGATAGTAACTGAATTTCAGATCTAGCTTCGAATATACCGTTGACCCAACCAAATGATCAAATAGATCGCCAATCCTCGGGATTGGATATTTGTTCTTCTCCGTAAGTTTGCACAATTCCCGGTAGTCGATACAAAGCCGCAAGCTCCCATCTTTCTTCTTAACAAAGAGAACTGGTGCGCTCCTAGGAGACGAACTTGGACGCACATAACCTTGCTCCAACAACTCCTGCAGTTGCACTTTCAATTCCGCCATCTCTCTTGGCGCTATCCGATACGGAGAGCGTGACACCGGTTTGGCACCCGGTACCAGCTCAATGGTAAAATCAATCTCCCGTTGAGGAGGGGCTCCTGGGAGATCATCTGGGAATACATTTGGATACTCGGACACGACTGGAATACTGTCAAGACTTGGCTTAGGCGTCGAAGTCTGCACTAATGTGACAAACAGCTCTACCCCAGACCGAACTGCCTTAATCACCTGAAGGGTCGACATCAAAATCTTACCCGACCCCTTCATGCCCGCAAAAGTAGTCTCCCGATCAGTGTTCAGACCCAACTTAACTTACTTACGGTTGCAATCAATGCATGCACCCAGCTCACAGAGCCAATCCATACCGAAGATTACGTCGTACTCTGCCAACAGCAAAAGCGACGCTCACAACTCAAATTCCTGATCCCCAATCCGTATCTTCACAACGCAGACCCTATCCGCACACATTGAGCACCCATTGGGCAACAACACATCGAATTTGTCTTTTGCCATCGAGGATGGAATCCCGATGCGCGATATGAATTTTTCGGACAAGAAGGAATGCGATGCTCCCATATCAAACAGGGCTCTTGCAGGAAACTCAAAGATCAACACAAAGCCTGTCACCACATCCGCTTGCTTTATGGCCTATTGCAGGCCAAGGTTGTTGACTCTAGGCTAGGCTAGAGCATGGTGGGATACAATTGACTCCACCGCCTTCCCTTTCTCCTCATAAGTCGCTCCAGGCTTCCTCTCAGACTTTGAACGTCCGCTCCAACACTCACGAGCAAAATGCCCCGTCTTCCCATAGTTGTAGAAAGCTCCTGGGACTCGACTTGTAGTTGCCCCCGACGCACCAGACTGAGGGGCTGAGTTCGAAGTCCTCTGTTTCTTGTTCCCCCTACGGAAACTTGACTTGGCATTTGACACCTTGAACTCAGAGTTCTTTTCTCCTGGGTCCTTCTTCTCTTGAACTTTCTTAACGACCTTCTCCAACGAACGGGCCGAATTGACCAAGGCTAGGAAGCCTTGCGCCTTAGGCCCATCATGTAGTAACTGTAGGTCGCCACGTAGACCCTCATAGAATCGGTTGGTCTTTCTCTCTTCTTCCATAAACGTAGCACCAGCATAACGACCCAACCGTGTGAACTCATGGAGATACTCGTCCACACTTCTGGCTCCCTGAGTCAACCCAAGAAATTGGTTCTCCATCTCGAGCTTCTGAGCAGAGGGTACAAATCTGGCTAGGAACAATCTTGAAAATTCCTCTATAGGCACATCGGCAAGCTGCCTACCCACTAAGAGATGAAACTCCAATTCATCCCACCACAGCCTCGCTTCCCCCACCAAATGAAAAGTTGCTATGGTGGTCTTCTGCCACTCCTCAGTTAATGTGGCTGTCAACACCCTCTTTATCGAAGAGAGACAGTCTTCAGATTGAGCTGGCGTTCCAACCCCATCGAACCTCGAAGGATTACAGCCCATTACATGCTTTAACTGCTTCTCCGTAGCTCTCCTCGGCTCTACCAGATCGACTGCTGCGTGCTCCACCACTCTCGGCTCTGCCGCCCTAACTGGTTCTTGCTCATTCGCAGGAGGTGTGCGATGCATTAGCCCTGCAGGTTGGGCATTTATCATCGTAAATACGGCTTCAGCCACCATCCTGATGGTTTTCCCTGAAGGAGGAGTAGTAGGCATTTCTCTTGGTGCACTACTTTTCGCCGATTGCGGATGCTCTGACTGACCAGCACCACTCCTAGCTGCCTATAGTAGCAAAGGCACACGATTAGACGACAATCAAATTACTAAAAGCAATCATTGGAACACTCAGATTCCATAAAACAAGTGTATTTTTCATTCCTAAGTGGACATTCATGGGTTCTTTTTCATGTTATAACGATGACGCACACATGTGCTCACCACCCCTTAAATGAATTCGCCCACGAATTCATTTAAGCCTGACCATAACTAGAAGTCTGAAACCAAATTATAACACCCCCATCCGTCGCATGGCATATAACAGAAGGTCCAGCTGGAACTCAACGCCATATACCACAGACAGTCGAAAGGGTTACATAAGAATATTCAAACTATGCAATCAAGACTACTCGTCCTACTCAGAGTATTCTAGCGGAAGCTTTTAAAGTTGAAAGAACCCAAAACTTGAATCCATAAAACATGAATGTCCATATCCACATAACAGGAATGAAACCCAAATACACTAAAAAGGTACATGGCCTTATGGCCTTACAATGGTTCACTTAATAAATAGTGTTTTCCATACGTCGGCTCGCAGGCCAGCCACACACGACAAAAGTAAAGTACAACTATTCGCTACGGCCTTCAAGTGCCAGCACAGTAACATGGGCTCCAGCCCACTATTTTGCACTCGGCTCCGCAGCACCTGCAAGCAACATTCCACCGCACGGTGGCAAACAAGGCAACGGTCAGCTAAAAGCCGACCAAATTATAACGACCCCGCCCCTTACTCGGGATGGCGGTGCTCTTTCCCTGTATAACATTAGTCCAGTAAAACAATAAAGCGCAATTATACTATGCCACAGGTGTAGGCTCGCACGGCCGAACACCCCGTGCACTCAGGGAACATTAATGGTGAATCCTGACACTTCAGAGTCTTCACCACCATCCCAAAGATGGCAACCATGTGAGCATTTTAGCCTTTCTGACCACCGTCTAAGGCTCCCAGCTATGCCAACGGCCAGTCCCCTTTTCAGGTCTCTCGCACCGAACCACATAGCCTAGGTCTGATTCCACTTTCCCATTGCTCATGCTTCCTAGTCAATTTAAGTCCTACGCGCGGGCCAAGCTTCTCTCGGATCCCAAATTTTCTAAACAATCACATAACCCAGTTATGTTTAAGGTCGGTTCCCTGACCGCCAAGTTAGCAGAACAATGATTCCGCTCAGTTTTTCGGGTGCGCCTTGGAGCTAACCTCCAAGGATCACTGCTGCATTCTACTGCATAGAAACCCGAAAACCAAAAGCACAGAGTCTTCTCCGGCAAAACATATCAAATGCAACATCACTGATCCTGACAATACACGTCCCGGTAGGCTTCACACAAAATTCATATGCCCGTACTTCGATTTCGGACTCTATATACAACACAAGGGGGACTATTCACATCAACCCCAAGGAACACCACGCACTCACCGCACACTCGTGGGAGCGGGATTCCCTATGCAGAATGGAAGAGCTTCACATGCTCAAGTAGAGAATCGTTACCCTTGTAGTCCGCTTTGGCTCCATGGAAAACTACACGGATGGAAGTCTTTGCAATGAACTTTCCTCCACGGATCCACTCTCAGATCTCTAAACGGTGCTCCGATGCTCCGCCGGCGGCCGGAATCCCTTCCTTATTCCTCCTCTTTCCAACTCCTTCAGAGAGAGAATGGTTGGAGAGAAATGAAGGATTAACTCCCCTATTCCCTCCCTTAACAGAGCAGGAAACCATCTGGGCCGTAGGATCCTATTTAAAGGAAACGAATGGCTCAGATCCACTCAAAAATCTCCAAACCTGGGCCGAGCACGGCTTTGCACACGGCCGTGTCCCCGGCCGTGTGCCTCGATCCAGGCACGATCGTAGAACAAAGGAAAGACACACGGGCAAAGACACACCCGTGTCTCACCTGACACGCCTGTGTCGGGTCTCACGACACGCCCATGTCCGGGGGCATGTCACGCATAATCGCCACGCCAACCGACATGACCCAACTGAACACAGGTACGGACACGGGTAGGCACACGCCTGTGTCAAATGACACGCCCGTGTCATTTAGCCATGTTCCTGGCCGTGTCCTTCTCGGGATGAAAATGACCAAAAAATCACCAGCCAGACACGGCCTTGGACACGCCCGTGTCCTAGGCCGTGTACCCCTATACAGGTACCAAAAATCCCTTTCTACGCAACCGACTCAAATACAACTTTCGGGGTGTTACAATTACCCTAATCACCGATAATGGATTGGAGTACTTTGTCTCAGAACCTACCAGGATATGTAAAAAGGAGGTTCTTGAATTCTACTCGTCGGCATCAATGGATTTGAAGGGCATGAAAATTAAATCATCTGTCCAAGGAACTAAAGTAAAACTCACACACAAGAGTTTAAGTAAGTCACTTCAGCATCCCAGGATTAAGGAAGAAGATGACATAGCATCTTCCATGACAAAAGATGCTCTCCAATTGTGTGGACTGGATCCCACTACCAAGTTTGGATCTTCAATGAATAGGAGGGGAATGAATTCCCAGTGCAAATTCCTGTCTGAGATTATAGGCAAGGTAATTCTGTGCAAATCAGGAGGACATGATAGGATTTCAGCCTATATGTTCAATTTCATGATCAGAGTTATATTCAAGGTGAAAACTAACTGGTCTGCTGTTGTCTTTGAAAAGATCAAAGAAAGCATCAAGAAACCTAATCTGGGCAGAATACTAAGCTTGTATCTGGCTTTAAACATATCAAAGGTGATGAATCAAACTATAGGTTCTAAGATTAAAAATATGAGGAGAATGGACATAAGAATACTATCCAGATGGGATAGGATTTTGACCAAGGATGTTTCTACACCTCAGAAAGTCATGAAAAAGGTTCAAAAAAAGAAGAAACCTCCACACAAGACCATTGAATCTTCCAGTGATTCAGAGGAAGAAGTTATTTTCAGCTCAGATAGCGATGGACCAGAAAGGACTAGAAAATCACATACTCTAGAAACTGTAACTGATGGTCAGGTGCAGGGGGAGCAGATTCCTGCAAGCAACATCTCAGTGGATCAGGTCTAGGAAGAGCCTCTTCAAGGGGGAGCTAATGAGCTTTTTTCCAGTTCCAGCTCAACAAGTATCATAACCTTCGGGGGGAGCTCATGAGCAAGATCCAAATGTCCAAACAGATGCATTGTCTAGTGAAACAGCCACTCAATTTATACTTGAGGTCGTAGAAGATATAAATCAAGATGCTATAGGCACTGAGAATGATGCACTAGACGTGCTCATGAATGATGTTGATCAAAATAACCAAGACGGAGTTTCTGGAAATGACCTAACCATGGAAGAAACTTTTGAATTTGAAGGGGGTCCATCTGCTGAGAAAGAGAAAGTTATTCCACAAGTTCAAATGCAATAAGTGATAACTTTAGAAGAATATTTCCTGACTTACAAGGAGCAAGGACTGAGGGGGAGATGCCAATTATTTCCTCTAGTCCAAAAGATAGAGTGGATATAGTCACTTCATCTGATTCTTCTGAAGATGAAGAAGCCACCAGGGCAAAGAAAAGGAAACTTGTGGAGTTCAGGAAAAGGAGCTCAGGCTATAAGAAAACCATGAAAAATGCCCCACAAAGTCAAGCTCCTGTACTAGATTTCAGTTCACTTTTAGTGACACTGTAATTGAAATTGGATGAGCAAAGAGTTGCTCTTGAGAAATATGTCAATGAGAGCAATAAAGATTTGCAATTTCAATTGGCCCAAGATATCAAATCTATCAGATTTGAAGTTAATTTGCATAAAAAGGAGATGACAGATTACTTCCATAAGGGAGGTAATGATGTAGTATATTTGGCCAAGCAACAGCAGGAGATAAAGACTCAAATAGCGGACATTGCAGTGAAACAAGGTTATGTTCTGGAAAATCAAATCAGAATGAATGATAATCTCACAGAATCCCATAATGTTATTGTTACAGAACTCAAGAATAAAGCAACAACTCTCACTGAACATATGGTTACAGTAAAGTCCGAGTTTGATAAAAAAAATCAAAGTGGATTTAGCTACTGTCCACACTGCTATTCAGGCCTCTCAAAAGGCAATTTCTGATCAAATGCAGAAATTCAAATTCTATTATAAAGAAGGAATAAATTATGTAACTGATCAAATAAGATTTCAGAAGGATTATCTAAGAGCTCATATCGAAAGAGAAGTCATAAAGGGGGAGAGAATATTAGTCAAAACAAGCTCAGATCATGCTAAATGGATAACCAATTCTATTAGAGCCACTCATGGTTATCCACCCCTTTGTGACGATGACAACACTGATGAATCAGGAATTCAACCTGCTTACATTGAAGGGGTTCAACAGGAAGTAGCCCAAATCATTTATCCACCTTCAAACTTTGCTGAAATTCAGCATGCAGTACAACAAATGTATAGTCCTCCCCAGGAGGCACAAAATGTTATTATTGAAAAGACTGAAGTGTCTGAAGTTGCTTTGAAAAGAGAGCAAGAAGCACAAAGAGCTAGGGATTCTCAAAAAGAAGCTCAACTATCTAAGAAAAGGTTTAGAGAACAGGCAGAATTAAAGCCTGATTTTTAACAATGGAGTCCAACCTACAGGAATATTATTCTCGCTGCTTGGCAAGCTGTTAAAGATAATATGCATGATAGAGGCAAGTGGTATTCTGAACAGGAATGGAGCAAATTTCAGAAGCAGAAAGATTTCATATACCTGTTCAAAAGAGACCTCAAAGCTGGGAAAATACCTGCTAACTCTGAGGAGCCTAGCAAATATTTTCCAAAGCATTATAATTACTTTGAAAGGCAAAAGACCAAGGCTGAAGAGATCAAAAAGAAGGATCTGAAAGGAAAGAAGCCGGATGATGACACAAAAGCTAATGTACAAGCTAGGATTCAGTATGGCAAAGGAATTGTCATCAAGGAGCCTGATCAATCCTAGGATAGATTGACTAGGTTTAGAACTATGTAATCTTTAATTCTAAAATCCTTGTAATGTAACAAAAACACTGATTCTTGTTTACTGTATTTTATCATATTTTGTGATAATATTACATGTTATTTCGGTTTATGAGTTACCATGTCTGGGTAATGCTTTTATACATCATAATCTTTGTTTTATTTTAAGTGATGTATATCATTGACTAAGGGTTATGACTTCTCCAAATAGGGGGAGATTGTTGTGTACATCGGAGACTATATACCTGATTTATAGAAGCCTCACTTAACTCAATGATATTCATCAATGTATATTTGATGGGATGTTGAGTTTTAATGTGCAGGTTAAGGAAATACAGAAAAACTTTGTAAGTACAAGTGTCGACACTTTGGAAGGAGATGTGTCAACATTAGGAGCCAAATTGTGTCGACACTCAGAAATTCAGTCTACAGTAAATTGTGTCGATACACAGGACTTTTTTCGACACACAAAAATTCAGTCTACAACAAACTGTCTCGACACACAGGACTTGTGTCGGCACACATAAATTCAGTCTACACCAAACTGTGTCGACACACAATACTTGTGCCAACACATAGAAATTCCGTATACAGTAACTGTGTTGACACACAGGACTTGTGTCGACACACTCAAGAATTCTGTCGACACCAACTATGTCAAGACTGGAGGCCAATTGTGTCGACAGATATGACTTGTGTGGACACCTACTTTAGAAGCTTTGTCAAGAAAGTAAAGAAGAGCTATGCCGACATACCTTGAGCTTTGTCGACATCATCAATATTTGTTTTGACACATGTTCAACTTGTGTTGACACATATGAAGTTTTATCTTAACACTTTTTGCTGAGATAAAAGTGGCCAAGGGTTCAATTGTCAAGAATGAAGACATGACAGCTGTCATAACTGACAAAGCTATCACATCTGTCAAAAGGCAGTTATAAACCGGATCAGCCGGTAACCTCGGATGGGATCTATATAAAGACTTGTACTATCAAGGAAAGGGAGTAGAAGAAGAGAAAAATGATGGAGCTGCTTCATCCTAAAATCAACTAGTCTGCAAGAAGATTTCAGATCAAATTCTGAATAGAAGAAAGATGCTGGATTGAGGATCATCTCGAACTTCACAAGAAGATCAACCTAACTTTGTTTAGATTCAAGAAGCTTTGAAGAAGCTAAGACAGGTTGAATCTTAAGCAGTCAGATCAATCAAGAACTGATCAAGAAGCATTCACCCCTTCTCTCTCTACCTGGGTGAAGGATTTATCTCTTTTATAATCAATTTTTCTGTAAGATCTTTATAGATCTGAGTGTAAGAGAGTTATCTCTCTGAGTTGTAAGCCTAAGTTTATAAAGGCTAAGGTATGGCTGAGTGCCTGAGGTAAGAGATTGATTTCTCTGAGTTGTAAGCCTGGTGGAAGAGGCTGAGGTAGGGCTTGATTTCCTGAGTGATAGGAGTTTGGACTCACTCTGAGGTAGGATTCTCTGATAGAATCTGAGTTGTAGGACTTTCTGAAGTCTGAGCTGTAGGAACCATTCTGGGTTCTGAGTTGTAAGATCTAAGGATTTGAGAAGGAAGAAGGGAGTTAGGCAGAATCTAGTATACTGCTAGATAGGCGAAGGAGGAAAGTGGATGTACCCATATCTTGGGGAATCACTATAAATTTGTGTGTATGTTGTGTTTCTATTAATCTTTGAAGTGATAGTTGTTGTATAGATTGTCTAATAGTAACATATATTATCCGCCTTAATAAAAAAGAATTGAACCTATTCACCCCCACCCTATAGGTGTTCAGGATATCTTGAAACCAATTATTTCAAGTGGTATCAGAGCAAGGTTCCTCAAGAATAGACTTAACAGTCTGAGTTGATCTCCAAGGCAGTTATCAGTTAGACAAAATGGGTTCATGTGAAAATCACAAGGAACTTGGATCCATGAAACTACCTATATGTAGAAAGGAAATCTTTGGCATATAGAAAGAGAGAGTCAGAATTGTGTCGACAGACAGGACTTGTGTTGACACCTTCTTTAGAAGCTATGTCAAGAAATTAAAGACGAGCTGTGTTGACATACCTTGAGCTATGTCGACATCATCAGGATTTGTTTCGACACATGTTCAATTTGTGTTGACACATATGAAGTTTTATCTTAACACTTTCTGCTGAGATAAAAGTGTCCAGGGGTTCAATTGTCAAGAATGAAGACATGACAGCTGTCGTAACTAACAAAGCTGTCACATCTGTCAGAAGGCAGTTATAAATCGGATCAGCTGGTAACCTCAGATGGGATCTATATAAAGACTTGTACTATCAAGGAAAGGGAGTAGAGGAAGAGAAAAATGATGGAGCTGCTTCATCCTAAAATCAACAAGTCTGCTAGAAGATTTCAAATCAAATTCTGAATAGAAGAAGGAAGATGGATTGAGGATCATCTCCAACTTCACAAGAAGATCAACCTTACTTTGTTCAGATTCAAGAAGTTTTGAAGAAGCTAAGACAGGTTGAATCTTAAGCAGTCAGATCAATCAAGAACTGATCAAGAAGCCTTCACCCCTTTCTCTCTCTACCTGGGTGAAGGATTTATCTATTTTATAATCAATTTTTCTGTAAGATCTTTATAGATCTGAGTGTAAGAGAGTTATCTCTCTGAGTTGTAAGCCTAAGTTTATAAAGGCTAAGGTATGGCTGAGTGCCTGAGGTAGGAGATTGATTTCTCTGAGTTGTAAGCCTGGTGGAAGAGGCTGAGGTAGGGCTTGATTTCCTGAGTGGTAGGAGTTTGGACTCACTCTGAGGTAGGATTCTCTGATAGAATCTGAGTTGTAGGACTTTCTGAAGTCTGAGCTGTAGGAACCATTCTGTGTTCTGAGTTGTAAGATCTAAGGATTTGAGAAGGAAGAAGAGAGTTAGGCCGAATCTAGTGTACTGCTAGATAGGCGAAGGGGGAAAGTGGATGTACCCATCTCTTGGGAAACAACTATAAATCTATGTGTATGCTATGTTTGGCTATGTTTCTATTAATCTGTGTTGTGATAGTTGTTTCATAGGGTGTCTACTAGTAACATATATTATCTGCCTTAATAAAAAAGAATTGAACCTATTCACCCCCTCCCTCTAGGTGTTTAAGATATCTTGAAAGTAATTATTTCAATGTTGATGATCAAATAGTTGAAAGATATGGTACCTAAACACCTAGAGGGGGGGGGGGGTGAATAGGTGACCTAATCCTTTTCTAACTTTGTTGGCAGCCAAACAGTTATATCACAGATTTCTAACTAGTTTATTACAACAATCAGCAATAATCAAACAAACACAGATCATCCACAGCACAGCACACAGTGTTTTATAGTGGTTCCCCAAGATATGGGTACATCCACTTTCCCCCTTCGCCTATCTAGCAGTGTACTAGATTCGGCCTAACTTCTCCACTGTCTCAGAACCCAAATTGGTTCCTACCTCAGGCCCAAAGCCTTACACCTCAGCTTTCTCCAAAGCCTACACTCAGCCACAAAGGCCTACACTCAGCCACCCAGGCCTACACTCAGCCAATCAAGGCCTACACTCAGAGTTCTTTAACTCCTACACTCAAGCTATCAAGCCCTACCCTCAGCCTTTATAAATTTAGGCTTACAATCACTCAGATCCAATGGATCCTACAAGTTAAAATAGTATTACAACAAATAACTCAACAACTCAGAAAATAAGAGAGGAGTTGAGAGTTTCTTGCTGAGTTCTTGGAAGAACTCAGATAGATCCAAACTGACTTAGCTTCCTTCAAAGCTTCTTGAGTAGAACTGAATAAGTCTGAATCTTCTGCAGTTGTTCCTTGACCTTTGCTTCTTAAGATCCAGATGCTTCTGAATCCTTCTTCTCAGCCTAGTTCCAAAGACTGAATTCTTGATTGGAGCTCTCTCTCTCCAACTTCTTAGATCTGCCGTTGGACAGCAAGATCTTCTTGATTTGTATCACTTGGATAACTTGATCAGCAACCACTTGAACAAATCTCTTAGATTAATCCTTTCAACAACTGTTTCTGTAAACTGTGGGTGCCTATTTATAGGCCTTCTTCATGGTAACCGGCTGGTCCGGTTCATAACTGACTTCCGACATCTCTGACAAGTGTTGTAGACCGGCTGGATCGGCAGCTGTCATGTCAACCAGTCACTTCTTGAAAATCTCTAACTGTTTATAAGTGTCGAGACTTTCTGTCTTTAAGTGTCGACACTTATAGTCCAAGTGTCGACACATGTTGTGTAAGTGTCGACACAAGTCTACAAGGTGTCGACACAATTCCTTGTATGTCTCGACACAAATTCTTCTGCATGTGTCGACACTAAAATTGAGTGTCGACACAAGGACTTGTTCTTCTATCTTCAACTGTATTCTTCTAAGTGTCGACACATCTCCTTTGTGTCGACACATCTTCATGTGTTGAAACTGTCAAGTGTCGACACTGCGTCTTGGTGTCGACACAAGTCTTCAGTATAGATTCTTCAGCTGAGTGTCGACACATTCCCTTAGTGTCGACACTTGTACTTAGAATATTTTTGTAGATATTTCTGTTCTTTGCTAAGTGTCGACACAGCTCCTTGTGTCGACACTTTCTTTGAGTCTTCAACTGAGTGTCGACACATTGTGCTGGGTGTCGACACTTTCTTCAAGTGTTGACTCTTCTGGTTGTGTGTCGACACATTCTGTTGAGTGTCTGAAAGGGGAAACTAGATCTGATATACTCTAGAGGGGGGTGAATAGAGTATATGGTGCTTTTTGAAACAAAAAAAAAAACTTTTGTAAAGCTTTACAACAATTGTTGTAATGAGTGTAAGCAGGGAAGCAGAAATAAAACTAATCACAACACTAAGCTATGCAGAAACTAAGCACAAGAAAATCTAGGCCAGAAACAAAAAGAAAACATGCAAAACCAGATGACACAAGGAATTATAGTGGTTCCCCAACTTGGGTACATCCACTCTTCTACCACCCTAGGTAGGAATCCACTGCAGGATGAGTTGATCAGGTGTCCTGGGCACCAATGAGCTTTTGATAAGGTGCTCAAAAACCAAGACAGATTTTTTGATCAGGTGTCTTGCCACCAATGAGCTTTTGACAAGGTGCTCAAAAACCAGATTCAAACTTTTGAAGGGAGTTTGAAAAACCCTTTACAGAGTGGGGGTGAGAGAGTGATGGCAGTCTTCTCTTTCTCAAACAACTGAGAAGACTAAGTGGATTGATGTCAAAGCTCCCCCTGAGTCCTTGATCTTCAGGAAGAAGAGCTTTGCATGAGGGTGATAGGCCTTCAAATGTAGAACTCCAGCAATAGATGATTTCAGCAAGCTGAAATGTTGAGTGTCTGGAGTCTTGAGGTGATGTTGGCCTTGAACACTTTGAAAGCTGAGGAGATCTGATGATTTTTGAAAACTTGATCTCTTTGAGAAGTGTTCTTCAGAATTCTTGTTGACAGAAGATTGAGAGAGTCTCTGTATTCTGAGTTGTGTATCCTCTGCTTGTCAATCTCTGTATTTCTTCCTGTTTCATTCAAAAACATTCTCTCTTTTATTCTCTGTGTCTGAATAGGATATCACTCTGTCAAAGATAGCCGTTGGTCTGCATTGATTACAGCCTTAATTGCATAATTTTTTCTGAAGGAAAGTCCACTGAATTGTTCCTTGAAAAATCCCTTGAAACTTGCTCCAGAAGTAAATGAAAACGGCTGGCAGATCTTCTGAATTAAATGCAGAATAACTTCTATCTGATTTGAATTTGAATTCTGAAATATAACTAAAATCGTCGAACTGAGCTCTGCTATCGTCGAGCTGAGCTCAGCGAACTGGAAAATGCAAGCAGCAAAGAAATCGTCGATCTGAGCTCAAAGATCGTCGAACTGAGCTCAGAGATAAGGATCCAATGCAGAGATAAAATCGTCGACCTGAGCTCAGCGATCGTCGAATAGAGTTCGACGATATTGAGAAGTTGAGCTCAGCGATCGTCGAATGGAGCTCGACGATCTGTCGAAGTTGAGCTAGACGATCGTCGACCGGAGTTCGACGAAACGTCGTGCTGAGCTCGACGATTAGACTTAGTCTCCAGAAAAACTTGGTCTTCAGGGCAGCTTCCAATCCTAGACTTCTAACCCTTAGACTCAATTCTAATTGACCTATTAAGCTATACAAAAGGTCAAACACAGATTCCTAGAGACATAGTGATCCTGACCCAAATTAGTAATAGGGTGTTCCAACAATCTCCCCCTATTTGGGTTAGGAAAACTATTTATAGACTTTGGAAAAAATCAAACAACATCATACAATCAGAAAAACACAAAAACAATAGTAGCTAGACATTACAGAACCATCACAGAGATATATATATATGTCATCCAGATATCAGTCAGAAAAACCAAGAATTGTCACCTTACAGAGTTACTCTTTCTCTTTGCCTTTTACCAACTTGATTTCTCTGTTAGGATTTAAAGCTTCCTGTTTGGATCTGGTGTCATCAGCTGCACCCAAATAAATTTGCTTTGATGTCCTGGGAACCACTGCAGCTGGATGCAACTCCATGTACCTGTCTGCATCAAAAAATTTACTGGAGGCATATCTTTCTAGTTCTTTCTGTCTTTGTTCTGACATTGTAGATATATTAGAGGTGTCTAGGCCTTGCTCTTTGGCTTTCTTTATTTGATCTAATGCAGTCAACTCTTTCATTCTAGCAGTCCAAGCAACAGGATTCTTCTCAGGGTCCTCAAATGGAACAGGTGGCTCATACCTGTTGGAAGAAGTATCTTGAGGAGTCCTGGCAGTCACAGTTTCTCTGAGCTTATAGGGGAATGGACCAGAAGATGTATCAGAAGAAACATGTCCTCCCCTGGAATAAGGGTGCTGCCTGGAATGCCCTTTGGAGTAAACCTGAGTCTCTCTTTGATTTCCCCTATATCCTCCCCTTCTAGAGTAAGAGCCCCTACACTGGCTTTCCCTTTGATATGTTCTAGCATGAGGTTGGTAGGAAGTCTGGCTTCTAGCTGGGCCTGAACTTGCAGAGCTGCCACCTGCACCTGCATCAGGTGGAGGTGGTGGAGGAGGATGAGGGTGCTTGGACTGGGTGGAACCTTTCTCATACTTCCTTTTCTTCTTCATAGCCTTTAGCTGATTTTTGGAGTACTGCATCCAATGTTCAGAAATTGGGCAGTTGTGCAGAATATAGTAAGGAACATCATTATCATATCTAACTTTGGCAGGTGGAACCCTTTTCATTGCCTTACTTCTTGCCTTTCTTTTCCTTGCAATGGTGGCAGCAGAGTCATCAGAATCTGTCTTAAACTCATCAGAGTCAGAGCTCTGGGCATCATATATAGCATCTATCTTCTTCATAAGATCTTTCTTCAGTTGCATTGCAGCAGATGGGGCAGAGGCAGAAGCAGAAGGAGCAACAGAGACAGATACAGCAGCAGATATAATAACAGATACTGGAGAAGCAGTAGAAACAACACTGGTAATTTCAGGAATTATGGCAGCAACAGGTTCAGAAACAACAACAACATCTACAGCAGGCTCAAAAACAACAGCCTCTGTCATTAGAGAATCCTGGGAAATGGGCTCATCAGAAACAATTTGATTTTCAGCAGCAGTTGGAACATTGTCTTCAGCAGCAGCAAGAACAATTTCAGAAACAGATTCAGCCTTTTCTTTATCAGCAGCAGCAGCAGTCATCACTGAGAGTACAAAGGATGAAAGAATGTTGGGGTCACAGCCAGAGAGAGGCACCAGTGCCTTGGACAAATCCTCTGGGGGCTGGACAGCATGAACTTCTGGCAGACAGCTGTAGAATGCAGTATCAAATGCAGATAGTAAAGACCTTAGGTCTATTGCTAAGACTGGAGTAGGCACAGCAACTGGAGCAGAAGATACAAGCACAGCAACAGCAGCAGCAGGAGCAGAGGCAGCAGCAACAGCAGCATGAAGGCTGGCTTCATAGGGCATCTCCCCCTGCCTGGATGCAGATACCTCTGTATCAAGGCACACTGCTGGAGGTGCTGCTTGAGGAATGAGAGAGGAAAGCCTGGCAGACAGGGCTGCCACTGACTGTTGTAGAGGAGCTAAGGAGGCCTCCATGAGAAGAGAGAGCCTGGGGGCCAGTAGCTCATACAACTTGTCAGCTAGGGCTGGCAGATCTACATGCTCAATGGCAGGAGCAGAGGTAGAGGGTATTGGGATGGCTGAGGATGCTGGAGGTGGAGGGCTGAATGGTGAAATGAATGGCTCAGGAGAGGGGATTGTGGAGATGGAGGACAATGGGATGGATATGGAGGGAGTGAAAGTGGGTTGGTCAAGGATGTGGTGGAGGAGATCTTGGAAAGATGTTGAGGAGGAGGGGAAGTCTGGAGGAGAAGAGGGGGAATCATCCATGTAGGATTCATCCAGAAGGGTGAATGATGGTATGGATGGAGATGAGGTGACATCTGGTGGTGGATAGGAGAACAATGGGTGGAATTGGTCTACTGGAGGGGATGAAGTGGTTGTTGGAGATGGAATTGAGGTTGGAGATGGGCTGGATATTGTAATGAGGGATGAAGCTGGAATGGTGGATGGAGCTGGAGGTAGGGTTGAACTTGGAGGAGGAGGAGAAGCAGCACTAGCAGTAGGCAGGTCTTCTGCAGGAGCAGAGACCTGGGGGGGAGTGACTCTTGGAGTCCTGGTGCCTGAAGGGGCAGTTGAAGAGGGCCTGCTGGGCTTGCTAATTTGCCTGTCCCATTTCCCAAATAGGGCACAGGTGAGTCTCTTGTAGGCATTGATGTGCACTCCAGAGGAGACCAGCAGAGCAGGGCACCTTGCCTGAAGGAAAACTCCAAGGATTCTTCCAAAATTTACAAAGCTTTTATTAATCTTCTTCTTTATCAGGTCAAAGAAGACCTCTCCCCAGTTTAAGCTTTTCCTATCTACCAGAGCTCCCATAAGGCAGATCTGATGTCTGGAGATGGTGTCATGTGCAGAATGTTTTGCCAGCAGGACCTTGCCTACAACATCTGCCAGGAACCTATATTCAACTGACAAGTTCCTCTTAAACAACTTGCTAGGGTTTCCCTCTGGATGACCCATCCTGGCAAGTATATCAGAAAATTCTTCTCCAGAGAGTTCAGCAGTGTCTTCACCATTTCTTAAACCAAAAACTTCTGTTAAAACTGTTGGGGTCAGAGGTACCTGGGTGCCAGCAATAGATCCAACAATGGTGTTGTTGTCAAGGTTGTGTGCAGTATATACCCATTCCTTTATTTCATCTGAGGCAAGTTTGATTCTTGTGGTCATGAGGGCAGATAAATGCTGATCTTTGAATAAACTCAGGATGTCCTGGAAGACTTGATCAGTGGTGTTGAAGGAGTCCAAATCAATGTCAAACCCTGCATCAAATTTCATTGCGGCGAGGACAGCAACTGAGACGGCCATTGTACCTGCAAAAACTTAACAAACAAACCGAACAAGCGTAGAACTGTTTGGAGGGAAGAAAATTCTTGCAGAGAAATTGAAAGCGCAAGAGAGAACGACGGCGAAAAATGAGTTTTATATTAGGGTTCGACGCAGAAATGGAAAGATCGTTGAACTCAGTTCGACGATCGAGGCTTCTAAAGGAATCTGAAGAGACTCCAACATCGTCGATCTCCGTTCGACGATCTGGAAATGCGTCGAGCTCCGTTCGACGATCGTTCAGGGAACAAAATCGTCGAGCGCCGTTCGACGATCGTTGACCGAAGGAGACAGTTCATACTGTCTGAGGGGCGCTGAACTCAGTTCGACGATTCTGGAAATCGTCGATCTCCGTTCGACGATCTTTGGGGAAATCGTCGAGCGCAGTTCAGAGATCAGAAAATTCTAGACACTAAGGAAAATCAGAATTTTTGCCTAGTCTTGGTCAATTTTTAGCTTTCAAAATCTTGGGGATTATTTAAGACTTCCTCCATCTAACATTCCTAACTGATTTAGGAAGAAGGTGTGTTTCTTTTCATCCAAGGGCTTGGTGAAAATATCTCCCCTTTGTAAATCAGTTGGGATATATTGCAGTTCAATTTTATTCTTTTCAACATTGTCCCTTAAGAAATGATGCCTAATCTCTATGTGTTTTGTCCTACTATGGAGGACTGGATTTTGAGCTATGGAAATAGCACTTGTATTGTCACAAAAGATTTTTGACTTCTCTAAGTTGTAACCATAGTCTAGGAGTTGGTTTTGAATTCACAGTATTTGTGAACAACAACTGCCTGCAGCCATATATTCAGCTTCAGCAGTTGAAGTTGACACAGATGTTTGTTTCTTGCAAAACCAGGAGACAAGTCTATCACCAAGGAACTGACAGTTCCACTGGTGCTTTTCCTGTCAATTCTGCATCCAGCATAATCAGCATCAGAGAATCCAGTTAACTCAAATGCTGAATCTTTTGGATACCAGAGACCTAGATTTGGACAACTTTTAACATACCTAAGAATCCTCTTTACTAATGTGAGGTGTGACTCTCTAGGGCTTACTTGGAACCTAGCACATATACATGTAGCAAACATTATATCTGGTCTACTAGCTGTAAGATACAGTAAAGAGCCAATCATTGCTCTATATGTTGTCTGATCAACAGGTTTCCCATGTTCATCAGCATCCAATACAGCATTGGTAGGCATGGGTGTTTTCATACAAGATGCCTCAGACATGCCAAATTTCTTAACCAGCTCATTAGCATATTTGGTTTGAGAAATAAAGATGCCTTCAGCATGTTGTTTGACTTGCAATCCTAGGAAGAAGGATAGCTCACCCATACTACTCATCTCAAATTTAGAATGCATCAGGTTAGAAAACCTTCTGCACAATTTTGAGTCAGTAGAGCCAAAAATGATATCGTCTACATAAATTTGTACTAGTAGGGTATGGGACTTATGGGTTCTAATAAAAAGAGTTTGGTCTACTCTACCCCTTATAAAACCATTTTCCAAGAGAAAGCATGCTAAGGTCTCATACCATGCTCTAGGAGCTTGCTTGAGACCATATAATGCTTTATTTAATCTAAAAACATAATCAGGATAAGTTGGAGAGATAAAACCTGGAGGTTGTCTGACATAGACTTCCTCTTTGATGTCTCCATTCAAGAAGGCACTCTTGACATCCATCTGATAAACCTTGAAGCCTTTGTGAGCTGCATAAGCTAGAAATATTCTGATGGCTTCCAATCTTGCAACAGGTGCAAAAGTCTGGTCGTAGTCAATTCCTTCTTCTTGAGAATATCCTTGGGCAACTAGCCTTGCCTTGTTCCTTATTATTACTCCTTGATCATCCAGTTTATTTCTGAATACCCATTTTGTTCCAACAATGGAATGATCCTTTGGCTTTGGCACTAGTTCCCATACTTTGTTCCTCTCAAATTGATGCAACTCCTCTTGCATTGCAATGATCCAGTGTGGATCTTGCTCTGCATCTTGAATGGACTGAGGTTCAATTTGAGAAAGAAAGCAGGTGTGCAACAGGTTTTGGTTGACCTGATTTCTGGTTTGCACACCAGCTGAGAGTTCTCCAATTATTTGGGTAATTGGATGGTCTCTTGATGTTACTAAATCAACAGGGGGTGTTGATTGTTCACCAACCTGTGTTGTTGTTTCCTCTTGTGGTACAACAACTGGCTCTTCAAGTGGTGGTTCATTATGTTGAGCATTGCTTTCATCTTCACTGCTTTCTTCTTCTTGAGCAACCTGTAGCTTGTTCATATCTTCAACTAGAGAGAGTTCCTGCAAAGGTTCTATGGTAGAAGAAATTTTCTCCTTGAAAGACATGTTAGTTTCATCAAAAGAAACATGAACAGATTCCTCAATTTTCAATGATGATTTATTATATACCCTATAGGCCTTGCTGATCATGGAGTATCCCAGAAACACTCCTTCATCAGCTTTGGCTTGAAATTTTGCTAAATATTTCTTATCATTATTGTGAATATAGCAAGTGCAACCAAAAATTCTGAAATAGTCAACTTTAGGTTTCTTCCCTTTGAGTAATTCATAGGGAGTCTTTCCCTTCAGTTTATGTATCAGACTTCTGTTCAGCACATAGTTGGAGGTGTTCACTGCCTCTGCCCAGAAGGATAGAGGTAGATGAGCATCTGACAACAATGTAGTGGCAGATTCAATAAGGGTTCTATTTTTCCTTTCAGCTACCCCATTTTGTTGAGGAGTTCTAGGAGCTGAGAAAGTATGCCTGATCCCTTCACTCTGACAGAACTCTTGCATAAGAAGAGAATCAAACTCTGTCCCATGATCACTTCTGATCAGGGCAATGTGAGTATTGAACTCAATCTTTATACATTTGAGAAACTCTGTCAGACACTTAAAGTTATCAGACTTCTTCCTTAGAAAGAACACCCAAGTGAATCTAGAGAAGTCATCTACAATCACCAAAGTGTAGGATTTCCCTCCTAGGCTTTGTACTGTGATGGGTCCAAATAGATCCATGTGTAACAGATACAATATCCTAGGTGAATCACTCTTATTAAGTGACTTGAAACTATTTTTAGTTTGCTTGCCTAATTGACAAGCCTTGCAGAGTCCTTCCTTCTTGTAGGGGCCAGAAGGTAGTCCTCTAACAAGGTTGTCCTTGGATAGCCTAGCAATAGTTCTAAGATTTAGGTGTCCTAGTCTCTTATGCCATAAAACATTTGGTCTACAAACTGAATTGAATAAACAGATATCTATAGTAGTTGAAAGAAAATCTACTAGGTAGATGTTACCTTTCCTTTTACCTGTCAACACAGTTGTGTTGTCCTCTGACTTGATTTTGCATAAGGTTTTGCTGAAGGTCACCTGGTAGCCTTCATCACATAGCTGACTGATGCTGATCAGGTTGTGCTTCAGTCCTTCCACATATGCTACCTTCTTGAAGGTTACAGAACCAATCTGGACTGCTCCATAACCTTTAGTTTGTCCATAGTTGGAATCACCAAAGATAACTTTGGGTCCAAGCTTGGCTTTAAAGGAATTGAGGTTGTCCTTGTTCCCTGTCATGTGTTTGGAGCACCCACTATCCAAATACCATTGCTGGTTAGATGTTGGATAGGTCTTCACCTGCACATGAAACAATTTACTTATTTTTGACCCAGTTTACCTTGGGCCTAGGTTGATAACCTTTAAATTCAGAAATGAAGCATATCCCTGGCTGACTCTTATATCCTTCAGGATGATATCTCCTTGGAGGTATAATCCATTCAGTATAAGGGTTAAAGGTTTGGGATGAAGAACCCTCAGGATTCAATTTTGATTTGCCTTTGAGAAAATTTCCAGAGCTCTGACCTCTGTTCGACGATCTTGGAGCTGAGTTCGACGATCTTGGGTCAGATCGTCGAGCTCCGTTCGACGGTCGACTATGGGTGAGGTCAGGTATTTGAGATCGTCGAGCTGCGTTTGACGACTTTGGCTGAGATCGTCGATCAGCGTTCGACGATTTGTCCTGAGATCGTCGAGCTGCGTTCGGCGATCGTCGATCTTCATTCGGCGATCGTCGAGCTTCGTTCGACGATTTCTGCTGGGACTTAAATTTCTGAGGCAGATCAGAATTTTTCCTGGCAACCTCTACAACTCCCTTTCCCTTGTCAGAAATGAACTTGATAGGGGTTGTTAGAACAATAGGTTGGCTGGATGAGGCACCCAAGCCCAGTGTACTGTTAAGTCTAGAGTTCACTGTGCTTGTGATGTCCATCAGCTTGATGCTTCTCCCATTAAGGGATTCTTCAAGCTTCTTGGCTTCAGAGAGCTCACTTTTCAGTGTAGCTATCTGTTCCCTATAGTTCTCCAACTCCTGAGAGAGTTTGAGGTTTTCTGACTTTAAACCATTGTGTTCAGATAATTGATTTCTGAGAGAGATAATCTCTTTCTCAGACTTTAACAGATCTAAACACAATGCTTTAAACTCAGATTTAAAATCTTCTGAAGTAAAATCAAAAGAACTAATTACCTGATCTTCTTCAGGTTGAATCTCTGAGTCTGACTCTGACTCCTCTTCCTCTGAGTTGTGTTGTGAGGCATTGATTGCCATCATGCAGAACTCCTTTTCCTCTGCATCATCCTCATCATCACTTGAGCTGGAAGAGGCTTCTGACTCCTCTTCAGTCTCACTCCAGGATTCAGCAACAAATCCTTTCCTTGTATGCTTATTTTTGCTGGAAGAAGGTTTGCTATTGCCACTCCTTTTGGAGTCTTTCTCCTTTCTTCTCTCTTTTCTGTCCCTTCTGTCCTTGTTCTTGTTTTCTGGACAGTCAGGAACTATATGCCCTGGTTTCCTGCAACCAAAGCAAATAATGTCTTTGTTATTGCCAATGGACTTGTCATACCTTGGCTTGTCCTGCTCCTTGTATGATCTTCTTCTGAAATCCTTTCTGGCCATCTTATAGAATCTTTTGGCCAGCAAGCTGAGAAGTTCATCATTGCCTGTTCCTTTTTCTTCAGGCAGATCCTCAGTTGCCTTGAATGCTATAGTCTTCTCCTTTCTTGTGGCTGGTGAAGCAGCCTTCTGTTCTTCCTCTCTGTTCTTGATGAGTAGCTCATAAGATTTGAGCTTACCCAGCAAGGCTTCAGTGGTGATCTCATTCAGACTTCTGGTATCTTTAATTGGCCAGATTCTTGAATCCCAAGTGTTGGGGAAGCACATTAGGATCTTGTCATTAAGTTCTGTCAGTGAGATCTCTTTGTCTAATGTCCTCAGTTCACTGACAATTAGACTCAGTCTGTTGTACATGTCTCCCACTGACTCTGTTTCTCCCTTCTTAAAGTTCTCATATTGGGAGATGAGATGGGATCTTCTGTCCTTTCTCTCATCAGCTAAGCCAGAGACAATTTCTGAGAGCTTGTCCCAAATTTCCTTGGCTGAATTGCATTCAGCTACTTTTTGAAAAATGTCATCTGACATTGTCTAAGCTAGAATGTTCATAGCCTTGGCATCAGCTACTTTCCACTTTTTGATGTCAGCATCTGTTCCTGATGGAGGTGGAACAGCATTTGTGCTTGTGCTTTCTGGGGGTCTTGGACACACTGTCAAAACAGAATTAAATATATCTTCATCAATAGAATTCATGTAGAGTCTAATCCTTGCTTTCCAAAGTGCAAACTTTGACAGATTGCACACTGGAGGTCTGGTGCTAGCATAATCTTTGTTTTGGGCCATGATTTGTGCAAACAAAATCTAATAATAGAATATAAAAGAAAAACAGATCTAGTGAAGGATCTTGGGGTTCAGGTGTTAGCCTGTACAACCAATCAGGTATGGTATGTTTAACCAACCTCCCTCTGATACCAATTGAAAGGGGAAACTAGATCTGATATACTCTAGAGGGGGGTGAATAGAGTATATGGTGCTTTTTGAAACACAAAAAAAAAAAAAACTTTTGTAAAGCTTTACAACAATTGTTGTAATGAGTGTAAGCAGGGAAGCAGAAATAAAACTAATCACAACACTAAGCTATGCAGAAACTAAGCACAAGAAAATCTAGGCCAGAAATAAAAAGAAAACATGCAAAACCAGATGACACAAGGAATTATAGTGGTTCCCCAACTTGGGTACATCCACTCTTCTACCACCCTAGGTAGGAATCCACTGCAGGATGAGTTGATCAGGTGTCCTGGGCACCAATGAGCTTTTGATAAGGTGCTCAAAAACCAAGACAGATTTTTTGATCAGGTGTCTTGCCACCAATGAGCTTTTGACAAGGTGCTCAAAAACCAGATTCAAACTTTTGAAGGGAGTTTGAAAAACCCTTTACAGAGTGGGGTTGAGAGAGTGATGGCAGTCTTCTCTTTCTCAAACAACTGAGAAGACTAAGTGGATTGATGTCAAAGCTCCCCCTGAGTCCTTGATCTTCAGGAAGAAGAGCTTTGCTTGAGGGTGATAGGCCTTCAAATGTAGAACTCCAGCAATAGATGATTTCAGCAAGCTGAAATGTTGAGTGTCTGGAGTCTTGAGGTGATGTTGGCCTTGAACACTTTGAAAGCTGAGGAGATCTGATGATTTTTGAAAACTTGATCTCTTTGAGAAGTGTTCTTCAGAATTCTTGTTGACAGAAGATTGAGAGAGTCTCTGTATTCTGAGTTGTGTATCCTCTGCTTGTCAATCTCTGTATTTCTTCCTGTTTCATTCAAAAACATTCTCTCTTTTATTCTCTGTGTCTGAATAGGATATCACTCTGTCAAAGATAGCCGTTGGTCTGCATTGATTACAGCCTTAATTGCATAATTTTTTCTGAAGGAAAGTCCACTGAATTGTTCCTTGAAAAATCCCTTGAAACTTGCTCCAGAAGTAAATGAACACGGCTGGCAGATCTTCTGAATTAAATGCAGAATAACTTCTATCTGATTTGAATTTGAATTCTGAAATATAACTAAAATCATCGAACTGAGCTCTGCTATCGTCGAGCTGAGCTCAGCGAACTGGAAAATGCAAGCAGCAAAGAAATCGTCGATCTGAGCTCAAAGATCGTCGAACTGAGCTCAGAGATAAGGATCCAGTGCAGAGATAAAATCGTCGACCTGAGCCCAGCGATCGTCGAATGGAGTTCGACGATATTGAGAAGTTGAGCTCAGCGATCGTCGAATGGAGCTCGACGATCTGTCGAAGTTGAGCTAGACGATCGTCGACCGGAGTTCGACGAAACGTCGTGCTGAGCTCGACGATTAGACTTAGTCTCCAGAAAAACTTGGTCTTCAGGGAAGCTTCCAATCCTAGACTTCTAACCCTTAGACTCAATTCTAATTGACCTATTAAGCTATACAGAAGGTCAAACACAGATTCCTAGAGACATAGTGATCCTGACCCAAATTAGTAATAGGGTGTTCCAACAGTGTCGACACATACTTAATATGTTGACTCTTCTGGTTGAGTGTCGACACATTGTGCTAGGTGTCGACACTTGCACTTAGTCTCTGCAGAATTTTACTGAGTGTCGACACAACTCCAAGTGTCGACACTTTCTGATGTAGACACAGCTCTTCTAGGTGTCGACACTTCTGCTAAGTGTCGACACTGCTTCTCTGCATTCTTCTTCACTGAGTGTCGACACAGCTCCTTGTGTCGACACTTTCTGTCTGGTGTCGACTCTTCATCCCGGGTGTCGACACAATGACTCCAAGTGTCGACACTGCTTGTCTGGGTGTCGACACAAGCTTTCTCAAGTGTCGACACTTTCCCTCTGGGTGTCGACACATGGACTTAGAAAGTTTTAGCTTCAGTCCAGTGAATACCTAACCTGCACAAGTAACTCAAACATACATCAAATACATTATGATGTATATCATTGAGATGGGTGAGGCTTCTTCAAATCAGGTACATTTGACCAATGTACCCAACAATCTCCCCCTATTTGGAGAAGTCATAACCCTTAGTCAATGACATACACCATTCATAATTAAAAATTACAAAATGATGAAAAGCAGATTATAATCAGCAGGGTTAACATGAACATGTAAAACTTCACACATATACACATTCAACATTCCAGAACAAATAAGAAACAAACACATTTCAGAACAATCATACTATATTTATCATATATTGTTCTAACATTGTTCCTTATACATTTTCAATGTTGTACAAAAATGTTTTTCATTTAAAAGATTACAACAAGCTTCAAGTTTAATTCCTAATCTATTTCTGATCAGGTTCTTTGATAACAATTCCTTTTCCAGCTTTAACTTGAGCTTTGACAGCAGCAGTAGCAGTAGGCTCAGCATCAGCAGGCTTCTTGCCTTTTGAGTCCTTCTTCTTTTGTTCTTCAGCCTTGATTTTCTGTCTCTCAAAATAATGATATGGCTTGGGGAAGTACTTGCTAGGCTCCACAGCAGTAGGAGGTAGCTTTCCCATCTTAGCCTTCCTTCTATATTGTACTATAGCCTCCTGCCTAATCTTATGCTTTCTCCATTCAGCCTCAGAGAACCATTTATTCCTTTCATGAGCATTGTCCTTTGCAGCTTTCCAGGCAGTAAGAATTATGTTTCTAGAGGTAGGGCTCCATTGTTCAAAATCTGGTTTTAGTTCAGCTTGTTCCCTAAACCTCTTCTTTGACAACCTTGCCTCTTCTTCTTTGTCTAAGGCCTCTTGCATAGCTGCTGTTATAGGTTGAACAACCTTTTCTAAATGGACATTGTCCTTGCCCCCAGATGGGCTATACATAGTGCTCACCTCTGCATGAATCATTTCAAAATCTGGAGGTGGATAAATGACTTGAGCTACTTCTTGTGGCTCACCTCCAAAATAGGCAGGGTTCAGTCCAGATTCAGCAACTTCATTGTCATCACACAGGGGAGGATATCCAAGTGTAGCCCTGATTGAATTTGAAATCCATTTTGCATGCTCAGAACTGGCCTTGACTAACACTCTCTCCCCCTTTATGACTTCTTGGGCCACATGGTCTCTTACATCATCCTTTTGGAATCTAATCTGACTATCCAAATACCTGATTCCATCCTTAAAGTAGGGTTTAAGCTTTGTAAGCTGTTCTGAGATGGCTTTCTGGGAATCCTGTATTGCAGTTTTGACAGCAGTAAGCTCAGCTTGAAAGATTTTATCAAAATCAGCCTTGGAAGCATCAGTAGAGGTAGAAGGTTCAACAGACTTATTCTTCAATTCAGTGACTATAGCATTGTGGGAGGCAGTTAAATTATCATTCATTCTCAACTGATTCTCCAGCACATAGCCTTGCTTCAGTGCTATATCATCTACTTGAGACTTTATCTTCTCTTGGTGGGTTGCCAGATAGACCACTACATTACCACCCTTGGAAAAACATTCAGTCATCTCCTTTTTATTAAGGTTCATTTCAAACCTTATGGACTTGATTTCCTGTGCCAGATCAAATTGTAGGGACTTGTGCCCTTCATCAACATAAGTCTCTATAGCCTTCCTTTGCTCATCCAGCTTGATCTGTAGTGCAATCAGTAAAGCACTATAGTCAGCAGTTGGAGCTTGCTGAACTATAGGCTGTGGGGCAATGGATTGTAGGGCTTTCTTGTAGCTCTGACTTCTTCTCTTGAATACAAAGAGTTTCTTCTTTTTAGCCCTAGCACTCTCCTTATCTTCAGAGGCAGAAGTGCTGGCAATATCAACCCTGTCCTTAGGGCTTTCAGGCCTTTCAGTCTGCACAGCAGGTGCTTTCTCAGTGTCTAGCCTTAAAGGCTCTTCCAGAACTGCCATGTGCTCCCCCTCAGCAGCAACATTCTTATCTTCAGCAGCAGCAGTCTTGTCCATGTCAAAATCATCTTGATCTAGATTTAGAAACAGATCTTCCATTGTATATTCATGAGGGGACTGTGCAGGAGAAGTACTTGGTTCTTCAACTACTTGAGTAGTATCTGGAACATTTTGCACAACAGCAGATGTGTCTTCAGGAACAACATCTGGAGCTTGGCTAGGTAGCTGAGTTTGCTGAGGAACATCAGACAAATCAGCATCTTCAATAAGATATTCTGAAGTTTTTAAGTCAGTGAGTACCTCTTGAATAATGGTGGTGGCTTGCTCACTGTCCAGAGTAGATGGTTCTTCTACGGCTGGAAGCTCCCCCTGGCTGTGATCCCTATGGATGGGGCTAGCTTGAGGCGCTCCCCCTGGATCTCAGCTACATCTTGAGGAGCATGGGTCTTGACTACTGTCTCCTCTTCTTGCTCATCAGGTGTGAACACCACCTGTTCTTCACTTTCAGAACTGCTTGAAGACTCTTGTGCCATAACAGCAGTTTTTCTCTTCTTCCTGGGAGGAGTAACTTTCTCAGATACTGGCTTCTCAGGGGTAGGCATGTCCTTTGACAACACCCTTTCCCACCTAGAAAATATCCTAGAATCCATCTTTCTCATATGATTGATCTTGCTTCCAGCAGCTGTGCTCATTACCTCTGGTATTGTACCAGCCAGGTAGAGACTTATAATTCTGCCCAGATTGGGCTTCTTCAGACTTTCCTTGATCTTTTCATAAATGACCATTGACCAATCTATTTTTAGGGTGAAGATGATTCTTGTCATGATATTGAACATTGAGGCTGACAGCCTGTCATGCCCTCCAGGTTTACTGAGAATCACCTTTCCCACTATTTCAGACATGAATTTCCCTTGATTATTCATGCCTTTCCTGTTAAAGACTGATCCTACCTTCATCTTTGGATCCAGTCCACACCAAGTAAGAGCTTCCCTGGTCTTTAAAGCAGTTACTTCCTCTTCATCATGTGCTTTAGGTAGCTGGAGTACCTTTCTCAAACTCTTTGGTGAAACTTTGACCTTAGTCCCATGAACTCTGGATTTGATCCTGAATCCAGAGTCATCTACAGCAGCTTCATGGAGGAATTCAAGAACTTCCTTTTTCCAAATCTTCGTTGGTTCTGAAGTCAAGTATTCCAATCCAGAATCGGCAATTAGGGTTACTACCGCCTTGAGTTCTTGATCAGCTTCATCGAATGCACCTCGCACGAGCTCATAGCCTTCGTTAACATTCTCCTCGAGCTTGGGAGCCATTAGGGTTTGGAGATTTAGTCTTGAGAAAAGAGAAATGTCGACACAAGAGTTTTGGTCTCGAAACTTTGAAAGCGTGTCGACAATCAAAGACAGAACCCTATTTATACCTTTCTGATTTGAAGACGAACAGGCGGGATGGATAATTAAAAATGTGTCGACACTGTCAAGAAGTGTCGACACACATGTGTCGACACAAGTTTAGTCAACAGATATTATGTGTCGACACTTGGTTATGTGTCGACACAACATAACTCGACACATCGTCGAGACTTTACTTAGAAAATTCTGAGTAAAACTTAAGTGTCGACACCACATTGGATGTGTCGACACCTACTCGACATGTGTCGACACTAACATTCTGAAGTGTCGACACCTACATCCTAGATGTGTCGACACCTTTTTCCTGAAGGGTCGACACTTTTATTCTATGTCGACATAGACTTGTCTATGTGTCGACACCTTTTTACTTAGTCAATTTTCTATTCTGTAAACTTAGTCTAAGTTTATCATACCTAGTTCAATTTTGAATCTATTGAACTTAGCTTCTTCTAAGGGCTTAGTAAACATGTCAGCTATCTGATTATCAGTTTTAACATATTCAAGTGCAATATCATTTCTTTCTACATGCTCCCTAAGAAAGTGATATTTAATCTCAATATGTTTTGTTCTATTATGAGATATAGGGTTGTTAGCTATTGAAATAGCACTTGTAGAATCACAGTAAAGTGGAGTTCTACTTACCTGAAATCCATAGTCAACTAGCTGATGTTGAATCCATAGAAGTTGAGCACAGCAACTTCCTGCAGCTACATATTCTGACTCAGCTGTGGAGATAGCCACACTAGTCTGCTTTTTGCTGCTCCATGAAATTATTCTTCCACCTAGGAATTGACAGGTTCCAGTTGTGCTCTTTCTATCCTCTTTGCATCCTGCAAAGTCTGCATCTGTATAACCTGTTAGATCAAAATCTCCATTCCTAGGGTACCAGAGGCCTAGATATGGAGTGCCCTTTAGATATCTCAAAATTCTCTTGACTGCAGTCAAGTGAGACTCTTTAGGGCAGGCTTGATACCTGGCACAAACACATGTAGCATACATAATGTCAGGCCTACTTGCAGTCAAGTATAGTAAGGAGCCAACTATCCCTCTATATAAGGTTTCATCTACAGGTTTCCCTGCATCATCCTTGCTAAGAGACATACTTGACCCCATAGGAGTCTTCATGGTATTGGATGAATCCATACCATATTTCCTTATGAGTTCTAGGGTGAACTTGGACTGACATATGGACAAGCCACTTTCAGTCTGTTTAACTTGGAGACCCAAGAAAAACTTTAGCTCTCCCATACTACTCATCTCAAACTGACCTTGCATAAGTTTTGCAAACTTTTTGCAAAGGCTGCTTTCAGTAGACCCAAATATAATGTCATCTACATATATTTGGACAAGTATGACTTTGCCTCTAGATTCCCTAAGGAATAGAGTCTTATCTATTTTCCCCCTTGAGAACTTGTTCTCAATGAGGAAACTAGATAGGGTTTCATACCAAGCTCTAGGAGCTTGCTTTAACCCATATAAAGCTTTCCTAAGTCTATAGACATAATGAGGTAGAGTTGGATCAACAAAACCTGAAGGCTGCTCCACATAGACTTCTTCTTTAAGATTACCATTTAAGAATGATGACTTAACATCCATCTGGTAAACCTTGAATCCTTGATAGGTTGCATAGGCCAAGAACATCCTTATGGCCTCCAGTCTGTCTACTGGGGCAAAGGTTTGATCAAAATCAATACCTTCTTCTTGCCTATATCCTTTTGCAACCAGTCTTGCTTTATTCTTAATGATGACTCCTTGTTCATCTAACTTATTTCTGTAGATCCACTTAACTCCTATTACATTATGGTCTTTAGGTTTTGGAACCAATTCCCAGACCTTGCATCTCTTGAACTGATTTAGCTCTTCATGCATAGCTTCAGTCCATTGTGGATCTTGTATTGCTTCTTCAAATTTCTTAGGTTCTATTTGAGACAGAAAACTGGAATAGATTGCAGCATCCTGATTTCTGCTCCTTGTCTGAACTCCTTGTCTTGGATCCCCAATAATCAGCTCTACTGGATGATCTCTTAGATGCCTGTGGGCTGGAGGCATCCTAGCTTCAGGTTGAACCTCTTCAGCATCTGCATCATGTTGTATACCTTGGATTTCTTCAGCAACTGGCACATGTAGTTCTCCCCCTGGACAGCAGCTACTTTCCTCTCCTTGCTGTCTAGCAGCTGGTACTTCTTCTATAGTAAGCTTGTCCAATTTCCTTATCAAACTTGTGGGGCTGCATACATTGCTAGACAACTCATTGTTAATAAGTTTTGTCTCATCAAAAACTACATGCACAGTCTCCTCTACAACTTGTGTAGTCAAGTTGTATACTCTATAAGCCTTACTATTGTTGTTGTACCCAACAAATATTCCCTCTTGGGACTTGGCAGCAAACTTTGTTATGTAAGACTTCCCATTGTTAAGTATGAAGCATTTGCAACCAAAGATCATGAAATAGGATAGATTTGGTTTCTTGCCTTTCACTACTTCATAGGGGGTCTTGTTTAGCCTTTTAGTGATGGTAGCCCTATTTATCACATGGCATGCAGTGTTAACTGCTTCAGCCCAGAAATATTCTGGCAGTGATGTATCACTAAGTAGGGTTCTACCAGCCTCTATCAAGGTCTTATTCTTCCTTTCAGCAATGCCATTTTGCTGAGGTGTTCTAGGTGAAGAGAATTCTTGAAATATCCCAAAGTCTTCACATAGTTTTGTCATGCTTTCAGACTGAAACTCAGTACCATGGTCACTTCTAATTTTGACCACAGTACTATTTAGTTCATTCTGAATTTGCTTGACAAAGCTGTAGAAGACACTAGGTGTTTCAGATTTCTGCCTTAAGAAGAACACCCAGGAAAACCTTGAGTAGTCATCAACAACTACAAAGGTATAGACCTTCCTACCTAAGCTGTGAACTGGCATTGGACCAAATAGATCCATATGCAAGAGGTATAAACACTTCACAGCATCTTTGTTATCTATGCTTCTAAAGGTGGATTTAGTCTGCTTGCCCTTTTGACAAGCTGAGAAAATACCATCTTTGACACACTTAACTTGAGGACCATTCCTCACTAACTCTTTGCTAAAGAGTTTGCTAATAGTCTTGTAGTTAAGATGAGCTAGCCTCTTGTGCCACTTGACACAATGAGAGACTGTCTCATCAGCTACAAGACAAACAGGAGAACCATTGTTCTCAATCATGATGTCTAGACAGTAGACATTCCTCTTTCTATATCCTGTCAAAATGATCTCTTGATCACTTGACCTCTTGATATGACAACCATTTTTAACAAATGAGATGTCATACCCTACATCACTTAACTGACTTATACTTATAAGGTTGTGTTTCAACCCTTTAACATAAGCCACTTGAGTAATGGTAACAAGGTTTGAAGAAATGTTACCAAACCCTTTGATGATTCCTTTTTCTGAACCACCAAAGGTCACTTTAGGACCATTTTTGATTGGAATATAGTCCTTCAGTAGTCCCCTTGTTCCAGTCATATGTCTGGAACATCCACTATCCAAGTACCATGTTGGGGTATGGTCACTTGGATTCACCTGCAAAACAAATTAATGAACCTTAGAACCCAAAGTAAACTTGGGTCCTTGGTGATTGTTAGTTTGCAACATGACACAGCTACCTACTGGCTTTCCACCAGGTAACTTGCTACTCAACTTGGCACTGGCATTGTGCCAACAATCTAAGGCAAAGTGGCCAACCTTGCCAAAACACCAACATTCAAACTTATTGTACCTTTGCTTAGGTACAGACTTTGCTGTCTTAACTGCAGCTGACTTATTGAATGTTGGGGCCTTGCCCTTGGACTTGGACTGATCCTGAACAGTCCTAGCAGGTTTAATAAAACCCAGTCCAGCCTTACCTTTATGATGAGTAAAATCATCAATCAAAGGCAGAACTGATTTAGGCTTTGAAAACTTTGCAACCAATTCTCTCTCTTTCTGAAGATTTGTCTCCAGTTTCTTAATTTGATCATTCTTAAATGTGATAGTACCCATCTGAATCACTGTAATGTGTTTCAGCCTGGCTACCTCATTCAGTTTTTGATCAATTTGCTTCTCAAATTCTGTTGCAGCAGCCTTGAGATCAGCAATCTCCTTTGCCTGACTTTTGGCAAGGGACTTGCTTTTCTTATAAGCCTGTAACAGCACCTTATATTCATCTATGAGCTGATGAATATCATCCTCAGACTCAGAACCACTTCCATCATTTGATGTAGATGATTCTGATTCTGAACTAGAACAAGAAACTAAACTTAGAGTTGGACTTTGTACCTGACTAGGTCCTGGCTGCTCCAGGATTTTGGTACTCTCAGTCAATGCCATCAGTCCTTGGCACTGGCAGTCTTCTTGTTCATAAATTGACTCCAAGATCTGCATAAATTCTTCTTCTTCTTCTTCAGCAAATAGCCCTATGTAGGCTTCAACATCAGTATCAGTGTCTGAAGAAGAAATATCTGAAAGAGTCTTCTCATTCTTGGCAACAAAAGACTTCTCTTTCTTCCCTTTGAGGTGAGTCTTTTTCCTGTCACTGGATTCTTTTCTTTTCTCAGGACAATCAGCAATGACATGACCCTGTCTATTGCAGCAGTAGCACACAATCTTTGATCCTGTTGCCTTGCTTGTCTTTGTCTTTTTCCTGTCCTTCTTTGAATGCTTTTTCTCCTGATTCAAGACTTCTTTTCCCTTGTAAGTTGATGGTCTGGACCTCCACTGTTTCTTCTTCAGGAATTTCTGAAAGTGTCTAGTGAAGGCAGCAAAGTCTTCATCACTATCACTGCTTGTAGACTTTGTACTGACAGACTCTTCTGACTCAGATTCAACTACCTCTGGAGGTGGAGTTGATGACTTAGTCCTGCATTTTCTGGGAACTTCTGTCTTGAAAGTAACAGTCCTTTCCTTGTGCTCAGTCCTAGTAGATTTCTCTTCCTCTTTCCTCACTGTCAGCTGCATCTCATATGACAATAACTTGCCAAACAGTGTAGGAGGTGGAATTTCTCCCAACTTTGTCATTTCTCTTATGGCACAGATCTTGGTGTCCCAATCTTTAGTTAGGGACCTTAGGAATTTGTCATTTAGTTCATAGTTAGTGAACTCTCTTCCATATGACATGAGTTCATTAACTATTCTATAGAACTTCTTGTAGCATTCAGTGATGCTATCTCCCTTTCCTTGCCTAAAGCTCTCATACTCTTGATTAAGCAAGGACTTCCTATCTTGCCTAACTTCTTCAGATCCTTCCATATACACTATAAGAGTGTCCCACATCTCTTTTGCTGTCTTACACTGAATTAAGTTCTGGAAGGTGGCATCATTAATGGCACTCACTATTATGTTCTGTGCCCTCTTGTCCATGGTGGCTAGGACAATTTCATCCTTGGTCATCTTAGAGAAATCCTTTGGAGTCCTTTGATTTGCATCCAGTACTGAAATCTTCATTGGCACATAAGGCCCTTCCTTTACTGTGATGTATATTCTAGGGTCAGAGGCTTCCATAAATAGCCTTACCCTCTCTTTCCAGATTCCAAAGATCTCCTTCCTGCATATGAGTAACTTCATGGAACCCAACTCTTTGTGATTCTCATAAGAACCCATGTTTCTTGAAGTTCTTGAATTTCTTGAATCTGTTTTCTGACTTAGACTGTTTCTGCCAAACAGGATCTCCTTAGACTGTTAGTCCTTGTTTTGAGGAACCTCGCTTTGATACCACTTGAAAGATATGGTACCTAAACACCTAGAGGGGGGGTGAATAGGTGACCTAATCCTTTTCTAACTTTGTTGGCAGCCAAACAGTTATATCACAGATTTCTAACTAGTTTATTACAACAATCAGCAATAATCAAACAAACACAGATCATCCACAGCACAAACACAGCACAGCACACAGTGTTTTATAGTGATTCCCCAAGATATGGGTACATCCACTTTCCCCCTTCGCCTATCTAGCAGTGTACTAGATTCGGCCTAACTTCTCCACTGTCTCAGAACCCAAATTGGTTCCTACCTCAGGCCCAAAGCCTTACACCTCAGCTTTCTCCAAAGCCTACACTCAGCCACAAAGGCCTACACTCAGCCACCCAGGCCTACACTCAGCCAATCAAGGCCTACACTCAGAGTTCTTTAACTCCTACACTCAGGCTATCAAGCCCTACCCTCAGCCTTTATAAATTTAGGCTTACAATCACTCAGATCCAATGGATCCTACAAGTTAAAATAGTATTACAACAAATAACTCAACAACTCAGAAAATAAGAGAGGAGTTGAGAGTTTCTTGCTGAGTTCTTGGAAGAACTCAGATAGATCCAAACTGACTTAGCTTCCTTCAAAGCTTCTTGAGTAGAACTGAATAAGTCTGAATCTTCTGCAGTTGTTCCTTGACCTCTGCTTCTTAAGATCCAGATGCTTCTGAATCCTTCTTCTCAGCATAGTTCTAAAGACTGAATTCTTGATTGGAGCTCTCTCTCTCCAACTTCTTAGATCTGCCGTTGGACAGCAAGATCTTCTTGATTTGTATCACTTGGATAACTTGATCAGCAACCACTTGAACAAATCTCTTAGATTAATCCTTTCAACAACTGTTTCTGTAAACTGTGGGTGCCTATTTATAGGCCTTCTTCATGGTAACCGGCTGGTCCGGTTCATAACTGACTTCTGACATCTCTGACAAGTGCTGTAGACCGGCTGGATCGGCAGCTGTCATATCAACCAGTCACTTCTTGAAAATCTCTAACTGTTTATAAGTGTCGAGACTTTCTGTCTTTAAGTGTCGACACTTATAGTCCAAATGTCGACACATGTTGTGTAAGTGTCGACACAAGTCTACAAGGTGTCGACACAATTCCTTGTATGTCTCGACACAAATTCTTCTGCATGTGTCGACACTAAAATTGAGTGTCGACACAAGGACTTGTTCTTCTATCTTCAACTGTATTCTTCTAAGTGTCGACACATCTCCTTTGTGTCGACACATCTTCATGTGTTGAAACTGTCAAGTGTCGACACTGCTTCTTGTTGTCGACACAAGTCTTCAGTATAGATTCTTCAGCTGAGTGTCGACACATTCCCTTAGTGTCGACACTTGTACTTAGAATATTTTTGTAGATATTTCTGTTCTTTGCTAAGTGTCGACACAGCTCCTTGTGTCGACACTTTCTTTGAGTCTTCAACTGAGTGTCGACACATTGTGCTGGGTGTCGACACTTTCTTCAAGTGTTGACTCTTCTGGTTGTGTGTCGACACATTGTGTTGAGTGTCGACACATACTTAATATGTTGACTCTTCTGGTTGAGTGTCGACACATTGTGCTAGGTGTCGACACTTGCACATAGTCTCTGCAGAATTTTGCTGAGTGTCGACACAACTCCAAGTGTCGACACTTTCTGATGTAGACACAGCTCTTCTAGGTGTCGACACTTCTGCTAAGTGTCGACACTGCTTCTCTGCATTCTTCTTCACTGAGTGTCGACACAGCTCCTTGTGTCGACACTTTCTGTCTGGTGTCGACTCTTCATCCCGGGTGTCGACACTGCTTGTCTGGGTGTCGACACAAGCTTTCTCAAGTGTCGACACTTTCCCTCTGGGTGTCGACACATGGACTTAGAAAGTTTTAGCTTCAGTCCAGTGAATACCTAACCTGCACAAGTAACTCAAACATACATCAAATACATTATGATGTATATCATTGAGATGGGTGAGGCTTCTTCAAATCAGGTACATTTGACCAATGTACCCAACAATAGTCTACTTCAGAAATACAATTGTTATTTCCCTCACTGCAAAAGTCAAAAAGTGGGAGGATAAACTTAACAGCAAGGTGAATGCACTAGAAGCTGTTATGCATCAAGCGATTTGTGGTGTCAGCACTTACTATTTTGAGAATTTCAAGTGGTTGCCCAGAGTTATTTGGAACACCTCTAGGTGGAGCAGGTCTATGTATTGAAGCCAGAATACCAGAATCAACATATAATTTAATTCAACCGGTACATGACTATTCTCTATATTGGACAGATACTCGGGACTCTTCTCAGTATATGACAAAGACAGCTATAGATGCTACCGAAACTGCTGCTGAAGCTGATGTAGATTTTACTAAATAACCAACCCAACCAGCTTATAAGAGAAGAATATATGGAGAAGGCCCCTCTGCTCATATTTTTGACCCAAACAGGGAACTTGTTGAAGTATGGAGTCCAATCTCTAAACGAATTATCCTAGACGCATTCACTCTGATAGGTTTGACTAATGAAGACAGAAGATTGCACTATAGCAGGGAAGAGTGGGAAAAACATGAAATGGCAAATGTGAAGAGGAGGATTCACTTTAGAAAGTATAGGAGAGATGATCCAGATGCCTCTCCTCCTCCTCTGAAGTATTATCCAAAGGCATACTTTACAAGACAATATGAGACAAATAAGGGGAAGAATGTTTAGTACACATATTCTCTATTTGTGAATGTGTGTGAACTCTGAAATGCGTCTTAGAACTTTTTTATATAACATTATTGTTTTGTTGATTTAGAGATTTCTGATAATTTCATTTCATCTATTTCTATGTTAGTGTTTAAGATTACTTTGTGTGTAATTCATCTTAATAAATATGGTTTTGACTTCTACAAATAGGGGGAGATTGTTGGGTATTGTTCTCACAATAACCCTAATTTGAAGAAGACCTCCTTAAACTAAGATGAATTGAGTTGTATTTAACATTGCTTTCAAGTTATGTGCTTGCAACATTTAATTGCTAAGTACAAACCAATGTCAAATTACAATGGGTCATAAAACACAGGACTATGCAATGTAATTCCTCATTGTGTAGGACTTGGTGTTGACTCATGTGTAGTCTCTCTATTTGGATGTACTTTATTTTCAAGTGCAATAGGAGATTCAAAGAAAAGGATGGTTGCTGAGTTCGGTATGAATAAGAAATTTTTCTAAGTAAAATCTGTCGAGTATTCATGTGAAGTCTTGTTTCATTCGTCGAGACATCACGTGAACACTCGTGAAATTTGTCGAGTTTACTCGGGAAATTTCTGATAGTTTCTTAAATCCTTTTCAGAAACGGCTAAGTCAAATTTGTCGAGTATTCATGTGAAGTCTCATGTCATTTTTTGAGATGTCACATGAACACTCGTTGAGTTCATCGAGTATTCTCGAGAAGTCCAGTGAGTCTTAACAGAAAATTTTCTTCTGATTCCTTTTTCGACTAAGTAAAATTTGTCGAATGCATTTGTGAAATTCGCCGAGTATTCTGATCATGTTACAAGTAATCTCGACATATGGACATAGCAAATTTTTTGGTTTGATTTTCTGACGGGTTCTGTTTCAAAATATCGGTCATTTATAGTACACGTGGAAGCTCGTTTTGGAAGAATATTTATAGCCGTTGAAGAAGAATCCTATATATATACCAAGGATTACATTTTAGAATTAAGAATCGCAAATAATCATTCTTAACCTAATTTCAAATTGTGAATGGCCGAAATTTCTTTCTCGATCTACAATTCTGGGAAACGATCAACCCGACGACCTAAAAGTTCATGATCGGCGATTCCTATCAAGATGTGATTCGACAAGATCACTGCTTTCAGATTATATAGAGGTTCTTCTTGATCTAGTCGGATCCTAAGTTTTAAGATCAAAGCTTTCAAGTCTTTAAGTCTTCTCCTTCAACCGTTATTTAAATATCTACTCTCTAAGAAGGAAGAAGATGGAATCTACTAAAATCTGAAGGCAAAGATTGTTTTCAATCTATAAACTTGTACCAAACCTTTTTTTGTTATTGTAGGAAGTTTCCACTTCCGAATTTGTAGATCCTTTTTATTGGATCGAGTTGTAGGAGAGGCTCTTCTCCAAGTTGTAAGAGCATTGTCTCCAAGTTTGTAGGAGTTGTGACTCCGAGGTGTAAGATTGTTATAATTTGATTTTTTGTGAAATAGCAGAGTCTAGCCCAAAATGATAGATACACGGGGCGATATAGTGGAGGTACCCATCTTAGGGAACCACTATAAATCCTTGTGTTTGTGATGTGTTTCTGTTTTCTTATTTGTTACTAATTTCTAATCCGCTAAAAGACGCAGAACTCACCTATTCCCCCCCCCCCCCACGCAGGTGATTTTGGTATGCAACTTGGTACATTCAGTTACAAATACTTTGGGCAGAGCTGGACCTGGTAGGCACTAAAGCTGGTGAGTCTGTACAAGATTTTCTTGCAAGAGTTGTTAGTTTAATAAATCTAATTCAAAATTATGGTGATACGGTAGAGGATAAATGCGTAGTTACAAAATTGCTTAGAATTTTTCCTAGTGCCTTCAATCCAGCAGTAACATCAATTGAGTAGTCAAATGACATCTACAAGTTATCGTTAACTGAATTAATGGAGTCACTAAAATCTCACAAAGATCATTTAGCAAGAATCTCACAAAATCTGGAGCAAGCTTCGCAAACAAAGATGACATTTAGTAAGCTAGGGAATGAGGTTCAGAAAGGAGATCACTAGCAAAAGAACTTACAACAAAAGAGCTCTGGGACAAGTAGCCCTAGAGTGATGTAATGAAAGGAAGAGGCAAAGGGCCAATACCACCTCAAATTAGATATACTGACAACTCAACACCTTATTTTATCATATACAATAAGACCAAACACAATTCCCGTGACTGTTATTCCAAGTGCAAGAGGTGCAAAATCAAGAATATACTCGAGTGGAAGCAAGAACTACTCGAGTATATAACATAAACTACTCGAGTACCTAAAGACCTACTCTAGTGGAATACTTAGAATAAATTCTGAAGACGTCAGCAAGCAGCTACTCGAGTAGTTGAACTAAACTACTCGAGAGGAAGTGATCTACTTGAGTAAGTGAAAGTTCTACTCGAGTAAAAGACTTAGAAAATTCTGGAGTTAGGAAAATTTCAAAGTACACGAGTGAAACACAATCTACTCGAGTAGGTATAATGAACTACTCGAGTATGTTTCTATCTACTCGAGTATGTGAGTATACTTACTCGAGTATAAGCGTGTTTTTACTCAAGTCCATGACTTGGAAGAATTTTGACGAGTGAAGCCTTTAATACTCGGGTATAATGAGCGATCTACTCGAGTATACAAAAACATGCTACTCGAGTATATGACTAAGTGTACTCGAGTACATGACTTAGCTACACGAGAGATGCACTTAAGTACTCGAGTACAAAGTTTCTTTACTCGAGTAAATTATAACCAATCTACTCGAGTAATTATAGACTTACTCGAGTAAAAGACTTAGAGAATTTTGTTGTTGGAAAACTCTTTCTTCTGATGTAGTCAACTTCCAATTCTTTTCCCAAGGTCCAATAACTTGAATATAAAGTGTATCCCAATAGAGAGACCACACATGAGTCAACACCTTGGATCATACAATGAGGGATTACATAGCACAGTTCCTTTGTTTGGTGACCCACTGTGGACTGACATTGGTCTACACTTCCCAGTGAAATTCCTGCAAACATATAACTCAAACCAAGTATCAAATACAACTTAATTCATCTTAGTTCCAGGGTGACTTCATCAAATCTGGGTTAGTGTGGATGTAAAACCCAACAATCTCCCCCTATTTGTTGAAGTCAGAACTCTTTACACTAAGGTGAATTATAGACAAAAAAGAAACTAAGTAGAAAACATGAGCAGGTAAGCAGTAGACAATGAAAAAGATAATTAGACAAAAATTTAGATTTGTATATATGTAAATTTCCAAAAACATCAAGTCTACAACTTGTCATTTCAATCTCTCAACATCTTTTAGGTTTAGACTTGGGTTTACTGCTTTTCCATCTTTTCTTGCTATCTTCTTAGATAGCTGAAAGGCTTAGGGAAATATTTAGGAGGCCTTGGAGGAGCAGCAAGATTATTTCTCTCAAACTCTCTGTCATGGATCTTCCTTTTTAGCATTGATTTCTCATATAACTCCCATTCCTGGGAACTGTAATGAATGTTCCTATTCTCATTAAGATCCATAACTAGTCTGAGTGTGTCCAAAATTAGAGACTTGGAAGTTGGAGACCAAGCTTCTGCATGTTCAGTGTCTTTGGAAGGAGCAGTCCTGCTAGCAGAGAGGCCTTCACCATACTTCCTTTTCTTCTTGTAGGTTCTGATCTCTGGAGGAGCATGAAGGAAGATATTAGCAGAGGAACAGCTGGGGCAGTGACATCTGTAGCTAGAGGGTTGAGATGATGGGGAATGATGTTGGGATCAACTGCAAGGTCTGGCATAATCTGATTGTGCATCCAGACAGCAGTGTCATATGTGTGAAATTTGATACTCTGTATCTGGACTAGCACATCATCATGAATGGTCTTCACATGAGCTTCCCATACATCTGTCTTCTGAGCAGCAGATTTTTCTACCTATTCTTTGAGTTCTTTTATCAAACCCTCCCCCTTTTTGATTTCAATAGATAGTTTCTCTATGGTGTCTTCTTTGAAAATACCAACTTCTTCACAGATTTTCATTTTGTTAGCCTCATTTCTCTTGTCTAGCTCTATCTGATTATTTGCCAGGGTGACACCTTGTTCCATAACATTTCCAACACTAGTAATAGTGTGGTCAAGGGCTTTGCCACAAATTTGAAATAAATACTTGAGGTTATCAGTATTATGCTGAATTTCAACAAAGCCTCTGCTCATCTCAGTCTCAAGATTAGTTACCTTGTCAGTGAATATCTTTAGAGAGGTGTCAAAATAATGTCTCTGTTCTTGAAGAATAAGTGCAATATGTTGCAGCAAATCTGAGGAGGAAGAGACTGTAGCAGCAGTAGAGGGAGCAGCAGTAGGGATAGGATGAGTTACCCAAGGAGCTATTTCTTCAATGATGACAGAGCTGTGAGCTCTAGTGGTATGGATTATAACATCCATTTCTTCTGTATCATGGGGAATTGAGAAATCTAGGTTTCTGAGAGGGGCTTCAGCTAGATCTGGAGAGGTCTCATCAGAAATAAGAATGGTGTCTTGCTTGTCTTTTGGGGGATCTGGAGATGGTGTTGGAGTCCTGGCTGGAGAATGGGCAGGAGACTGTGCTGGAGTGGAGTGCTTGTGACATTCAGAGGTTGGAGCTAGAGGAGATAGAGGAGGAATGGGCATCACTTCTTCAGAAAGCTCTGCAATCATAGCATCTATAGCAACAGCTGTGGACAGAAGAGAATCTTGAGGTATTTGATCTGAAGGAGTGGCTGAACTTTGTGGAGTATGAGGTAGGGAAGGAATTTCTGGCTGAGGAGAGGGCTTCCTGAATTGGATAGAAGGAGCAGGCTCCCCCTCACTGAGTGCACCAGAGGAGCTGGCCACATGATGAGGAGAGGGAGATGGTGTCCTGTCCTCTATAGCTGGAACATCTGGAACTTCTGAGATCTTGGCAGCTTGGGCAGAATTCTTTAGCTTGAGATCCCATCACTGAATGGAAGAGATGGAGACCTTCTTCATGTGGTGAAGAGGGGTCCCTTTAGAGAAGTTGAAGACCTCAGGATTTGTCTCATGGAGGAGCAGAGAGATAATTCTGGAGTAGTTGGGGGATTTTAAACTGTCCTTGATTTTATCCAGAATCAGCATCCCAAACTGATATTTCTTGCGCAGACAATGGCTTGCATTATGTTGAAGAAATATAAAGGAATGTCTCGTATGGAGTTGGTCTTGAAAAGCAGAATCTTGTCAATTATATCAACTAGAAATTTTCCTTCAGCGTTCATGTCTGACCTTTTAATATACTGAGCTTCAGAAGAAATGCCACAGAAAAGGGTTGTTCTATCAGAGTCTTCATCATCTAATTCATCTTCTTCATCTATGAGCGGCAATCAGAGAAGCTGAGAGACAGAGGTCTTGGTGAGCTTGATTTTCACACCTTTCACTTTTGATTTTAGGACAAGTACATGACGCTTGACCTTTAGGTTTGAGAAGAATTCAGCAACTTCTTTGAATAAAATTCGGCAGGGTTCCTGGAGGATGAAGGAGAGACCGGCGGTGTGGAGAAGGATGAGAAGGTTGTGGAAGTCATCCGAGAGCTCTGCAATACCTGCGGTGACGAGTTCTGATCCGACGCATATCTTGGAAGAAGCGGCCATAGCTGCAGTTGACTGGAAGTGATGAGGAGGGAAGCAGCTTTGCAACAGCGGCAGTGGCGAGTAGGCGAAACAGCAGAGTAGGCGAAGCGGCAGAGGGTACTCGAGAGAACGAAATGATTTCGTGTAGGTTGGGTTTTTCGGAAATTCATATATATATAACCCTAAATTACATCTAATTAATTTGAAGGAAATTAACTAAATCGAGGGAAGAGGCGACATTTAGCCTTGGGTGGCGAATAGAACAAATTTCAAAATCTGGGAAACAGTACACGAGAAAGATATAGACTACGCGAGTAGGTAAGAGGTTACTCAAGTAGATTTTCAGAAATTACTCGAGTCGGTCTGCAGAAAGTACTCGAGTAGGTAAGTGACTTACTCGATTAGGTAAGTAGGTACTCGAGTAGGCACACTCTTATATCCGAGTAAGTAGAGAAGAGTACTCGAGTAGGTAAATTAACGTACTCGAGTATGTCAGTAGTTACTCAAGTAGGTCTGTAGTGACTCGAGTAGGTGAATTACATACTCGAGTATGTCTTATGCTTCTCGAGTCAAACTTTGAAAAAAATTTAGAAAATGTAGATTTTGACTAACCCCTTGGAATTTCTTGCTTCTTAGTCATCCAGCCTTCTTTAGTCCTCTTTGTTGAGCATCCCAAGCTCAGTCTTGAAGAACGATAAGTTGGTCTTGTCCAGCGGCTTTGTGAAGATATCTGCAACTTGCCTATCTGTAGGCACATATTGGAGATCTATGTCTTCATGCTCCACATATTCCCGGATGAAGTGATACCTTAGCTCGATGCGCATTGTCCGGCTGTGGGAGACTGGATTGTTGGCTATTGCAATTACGCTGGAAGAGTCGCAAAACAAAGGAATATCCTTGAACTACAGATTATACTACTCCAACTGATTCTTTATCCATAGCAACTGTGCGCAACAACTGCCTGCAAAGATATACTCTGACTCGGCCGTTGAGATTGCGACACAGTTCTGCTTCTTGCTACTCCAGGAGATTAGCCTTCTTCCGAAAAATTGGCAAGTCCCTGAGGTGCTTTTCCGGTCGTCTTTGCTACCTGCAAAATCTGCATCTGAAAACCCAATTAGTTCGCTGTCATTACTTCTTGGGTACCATAAGCCAAGATTTGGTGTGCCTTTAAGGTATCTCAGGATCCGCTTTGCGGCAGCGTAATGAGATTCCTTATAGTTCACCTGAAATCTAGCACAGACACATGTTGAAAACATTATGTCAGGCCTACTGGCAGTAAGGTAGAGCAAGGATCCAATTATGCTTCTGTACTTGGTTTCATCAAAAGATTTCCCTTTTTCATCCTTGTCCAGAGACATAGTTGATCCCATTAGAGTCCTCATAGAGGTTGCGTTCTCCATTCCGAATTTCTTAATTAGCTCTTTGGTGAACTTGGTCTGTGAGATGAAAATTCCATCTTCAGATTGTTTCACCTGAAGTCCTAAGAAATACTTCAGCTCGCCCATACTGCTCATTTCAAACTTCCCTTGCATAAGTTTTGAGAACTTTTTGCAGAGGTTGTCATCTGTAGAGCCAAAAATAATGTCGTCGACATAGATTTGCACTAGCAAAATCTTGCCTTTTATTTCCCTAAGAAATAATGTCTTGTCTATATTTCCCCTTGTGAATTTGTTCTTAAGTAGAAAGGCAGACATCGTTTCATACCAAGCTCTAGGAGCTTGTTTTAGACCATATAGGGCCTTGTGCAGAAGATAGACAAAATCAGGAAAGTTAGGATCAACGAAACCTGGAGGTTGTTCCACATACACTTCCTCCTTTATGTTACCATTTAGGAAGGCCGACTTCACGTCCATCTGATAGACGGTGAAGCCTTTGAAAGCAGCATATGCTAGGAACAACCTTATTGCCTCCAGCCTCGCCATTGGAGCATATGTCTGGTCGAAGTCGATTCCTTCTTCTTGACGATAGCCTTTAGCGACGAGTCTGGCCTTGTTCTTTATGATAGTTCCGTCTTCGTCCATCTTGTTCATGTAGACCCATTTTGTTCCAATGATGTTCTATCCTTTGGGTCTTGGAACAAGCATCCACACATTGCAGCGCTTGAACTGATTTAGCTCTTCTTCCATTGTTATTATCCATGATGCGTCTGAGTTTGCTTCCTCAAATTTCTTTGGTTCAACCTGGGAGAGAAAACTCAAATGAAGATTCTCATTAGTTGTACCTCTTCGAGTTCTGACACCATCCCGGGGATCTCCTATGATCTGGTCCATGGGGTGATCCTTCAGATGTCTGAGCTCTAGAGTTCTTGCATCTGGATTATCTTCATTCACTGGAGTGATTTCTTCATCCTGGATGTCTTGTTCATTTTGATCATCAGCCTCTCCAATAGGAGTTGGAGTGGTGATCCTAATGAACTTCTCGCCTTTGTCTTCGGACGAATCATCCAAGCTAGTTTCTTTCATCTTTTCACCTGCATCTTCAATGAGCACACTAGACGGATTGTTTTGCAGCAAGCTCGTCTCATCAAATACAACATGTATTGATTCTTCTTCCACCAGGGTTTTTCTATTAAATATCCTATATACCTTACTATGGCTACTATAGACTACAAAAATACCTTCAAAGCTCTTTTCGCTGAACTTGGTGGTATGATACTTACCATTGTTAAGTACGAAGCATTTACATCCAAAGATTCTAAAGTATGAGACTGTTGGTTTCCTGCCTTTCAGAAGTTAGTAAGGTGTCTTATTGTGGCTTTGTTTATGAGTGCTCGATTTTGCATGTGGCATGCAGTGTTGACGGCTTCAGCCCAGAAGTACTCCGGTAGTGAAGCATCACTCAACATGGTCCCGCAGGCCTCTATGAGTGTTCTGTTCCTTCTCTCAGCCACTCCATTCTGTTGTGGAGTACGAGGAGAGGAAAACTCATGAAAGATACCTAAGCTTTCACAAAATTCTGTCATGGCCCCAGATTTGAACTCTGTTCCGTTGTCACTTCTGATTTTGACTTTGGAGCAGTTGTATTCATTCTGGACTTGCCTGACAAAATTAGTAAAGATGTCGAAGGTATCTGACTTGTGTTTCAGAAAGAACACCCACACAAAGTGCGAGTAGTCATCAACAATTACCAATGTATAGTCCTTACCTCCCAAACTTCTAATTTGCAGTGGACCAAACAAGTCCATGTGTAGTAGATGCAGACATCTGTTAGAGTCTTTGCCAATAATGCTTTTAAAGGTAGCCCTAGTTTGCTTGCCTTTTACGCATGCATGACAAGGCCTGTCTTTGACGCATTTGACATTTGGGGCATCACGTACTAAGTTCATTGAAAATAGTTTATTAATGGTTTTGAAATTAATATGTGCAAGTCTCTTGTGCCATTGGTCACCAAGAGACGCAGTATCTTTTGCTAAAAGACACACTGGTGTAGAGGAATCTATACAGATGAAATTTAAATAGAAAATATTCCTGCTTCGAGTGCCGGATAGAATCGTTTCCATATTGTCAACAGATTTTATCAAGCACTTATCAGCATGGAACTCAACTATCTATCCTTTATCGCAGAGTTGGCTTATGCTAATGAGATTGTGTTCCAATCCTTCGACATAGGCCACATACGAGAGGGATACATTGCCGTTAGTAATCATACTGTAGCCTCTTGTAATTCCTCGTTCTGAACCTCCAAAGATGACCTTTGGTCCGTTCACGACTGGAGTAAAGTTCTGAATGAGGCTTCTAGTCCCGGTCATATGCCGAGAGCATCCACTGTCCAAGTACCAGATAGCGTTTTGTTGGCCTTTGGACATACCTGCAATCATGATCAATTTACCTTAGGAACCCAAACATGTTTGGGTCTTTGGTCTCGGGTTAGAGTGCTCCCCCTACGAGTGTTAGCATTATGAGCGGTCTTTCTCATATTGCTGACATGAGGGGTTGCAACATTTCTAGAATTGAACCAGCAATCTATGGCGAAGTGACCAACCTTGCCACAGCACCAACAGTCAAATCTGTTGTACCTTTGCCTCAAGATCTCCTGCTTGACTTTTTGGAATTTTGGTCTAGCAGGGGTAGCATTCTTGGAGGAAGATGCCTCATGATGATGGCAATCACATGGCTTCTTCTCCTTTATGGGCTTCTCTACAACAGGCTTTGTCTTTGGTGCCTTCTTGAAGTTGTGCCCATGATTGAAAGGGCCATAGCTCTGAAGAATAACTTCTTCATAAGGTGCCTTAAGGACACTCTCGCCAAAGTTATGGGGTCGAGCCCATCTTTGATAGCGGGACTTTGGCTCTACATAGGTAGGCCTAGCAAAGTGCCCATAGGATGAGTCAAAATCAAACTCATTTGATGGAAAGATGACCTTTTTGAATGTAGTTTGATTTTGAGGGGCTTTCCCCTTTTCTTCGGCTGAGGCCTTTTTGGCGGCCTTATTTTTCCGTTGATTCTTGTTTCTCCTAGAGGATTTACTAGGAGCTTCTTCATGGCCTAGTCAATCTCCCTTGGCCTTTGCTGAGAATTCAGCAACGAATGGAAGAACTGTTTTGGGCTTCGAGAAACTCTCAACAAGTTTCCTTTCAGCTGCAAGTTCGGCTTCCAATTCTTTGATGATCTTCTCCTTAAGGTCAAGGTGCTCAAGAGCCTTGTTATATTCTTCAATAGCATGATTGAAGTTTTCTTCGAGGTTGTCAGTCTTTGCGACTTTCTCTCTCAAGATGCTCTCTTCGGCTTTTAGAGATTTGATCTCTTTAGCCTGAGTCTTCAAGACTCGACTACATTTGTCGTAAGCCATGATTAACTCCTTGTACTGGGCCATTAACTCTGACTCATCGTCAGAGGAGCTACTCTCGCAATCATGTTCAGAGACTTCAGAATCTGAAAGAGTGGTATGAGAGTTTACCTTCCCAGTGAACTGGGGCTCTTGTTCATCATCTGTTTGAGCCATTAGCCAAAAGTAAGCTTCTTCTTCGCTTGACTCAGATGAGTCGGAGTCGCTAAGTGTCTTGCTCTTTTTGGCTATGAGGCTCTTTACTTTCCTCTTCTCATTATGTGAGGATTTCTTTTCTTCTCTTCTACCACCCTCCTTCTTCTTATGAGGGCAGTCAGCAATGACGTGACCTGGCTTATTACAGCAATAGCAAATGATGTCAGTTGAAACGTATTTGTTCTGTTTAGTATTGTACCATTCGTGGCTGCTTGAGCCTTTTCTTTGTCGATCACCATCGCGTCGCGATCTTCTGTATGAGGCATCCTTGCCTTTCCATTGTTTCTTTTTATTAAGAAACTTCTTGAATTGCCTTGAGAGTTAGGAGAACTCTCCTTCAGATAGTTCAGAGCCTGAGGTGCTAGGCTCTGATGTTTCTTCTTCTTCATCAACTTCTGGAGCTGGAGCGGGGGAGGCAGCCTTAGTCTTTCTGGAGGTGTCTGCCTTCAGAGTGACAGATTTCTCCTTTAGTGCAGACCTGCCTTTCTCTTCTTCAGCTTTTCTTGTATTGATTTGGAGTTCATAAGACATAAGCTTTCCAAAGAGATTTTGCGGGTCCGTTTCAGCTAGCTTCTCGAACTCCCTGATGGCGCATACCTTGTTATACCATTCCTTGGTTAGGGATCTCAAGAATTTGTCGTTCAGTTCTCCGTTGGTGAAGACACGACCATACACCCTTAGTCCATTCACAATTTTGAAGAAGTTTTCAAAGGTGTCGGCAATTGTTTCCTTGTTCCCTTGTCGGAACGCTTCATATTTTTGGTTGAGAAGGGATCTCCGATCATCCCTTACTTCTTCAGTTCTTTCCATCAAAGTGACTAAGGAATGCCACATCTCCTTAGCCGATTGACAATGAATCAAATTCTGCAGCATCGAGTCATCGACTGCACTTGCTATAATGTTCTTAGCTTTCTTGTCGAGGGAGACAAGTGCAATCTCATCTTTGTTGAGATCCATTAGCTTTTTGGGAACTTTCTTGGTAGGGTCGATAGTGGACACAGTCATGGGAACGTAAGGACCTTCTTCAACGATCATGAAGATCCTTGGATCCACAGCTTCCATAAAAAATTTTATCCTTTCTTTCCACATGGGAAAGTTATTTTTGTTGCATAGTGGAAGCTTGGCAAAATCTTTGCCCTTGTCCATTTTATGGTAGAATCTTTCAGATAACAGATTTGGATCTGATCAAGGTGTTAACCTTTTGACGATCAACCTCGCTTTGATACCAATTGAAAGAAAACGGTTGTCAACCTAAATCACCTAGAGTGGGGTGAATAGGTGAGTTGTGCGCCTTTTGCGGAATAAAAAATAATTAGAGCACAGCACAGAACTATCTACCAATATCACAGACAACACAAGATTTATAGTGGTTCCCCGACCTTGGGTACATCCACTTTCCCTCGCCGATCTAGCAATCAACTAGACTCGGCTACTCCACTATCTCGGATCAAAAACAGATCCTACCCTCGGAAAAAAGTTCCTACAAACTCGATCCAAACAACGAGATCTTCACCTCGGAAGATAACACTTCCTACAAACTCGGAGTGAAAAACTCCTACACTCGGAGAAACTTTCTCCTACAAGATTAATAAAGTTTTGGAAAAATTATACAAACAGTAAATCCAATCAGATCTGATGAGATGGCCAAAAAACTTCTTCTTATGGACTTTGCAGCACTATCAGAAATCGGTGAAGAGAATCTCGGCCCAGATCTGGATCTTCTTTGCTTTTACAGAATCAGAGAGAGAAGATGAACAGTGATGTCGATCTCGATCTGTAACTTTCTTCAGAATGAGTCCTCTGAAATTAGAAGCAGTGGCCGGAGAAGATGTTGTCGGCGACGGCTTCCGTTCCGTGAAAGACAGACAAAGGAGTCGGGTGAAAACTTCCTCAAAATAAAATGACAAGAAGGCTTGGAGAAAACTTAGGGTTTGTCATTTTCTGATAAGACTTTATATAGGAGAGAATAACGGTCATAATCGGTCATAATGATGTACACGTGGACTAATCATGTCGCGTGATTTGAAAATTCCGTCAGAAAAGGACTTAGACGAAATTTCAGGAAAGTTCAGCCATATACACGAGTAAGAGAAGATCTACTCGAGTAGTTGAATAACTACTCGAGTACATGAAGGATAACATACTCGGGTATATAAAGATCAACTACTCGAGTAAGCAGATAGAACTACTCGAGTATGTATAGTGACTTACTCGAGTACATGAAGGATCTACTCGAGTATAAGAAAGACTACTCGAGTATATTACATAAACTACTCGAGTACCTGAAGAATCTACTCGAGTGGAAGAAAGAACTACTCGAGTATATAACATAAACTACTCGAGTACCTGAAGACCTACTCGAGTGGAATACTTAGAATAAATTCTGAAGACGTCAGCAAGCAGCTACTCGAGTAGTTGAACTAAACTACTCGAGAGGAAGTGATCTACTCGAGTAAGTGAAAGTTCTACTCGAGTAAAAGACTTAGAAAATTCTGGAGTTAGGAAAATTTCAAAGTACACGAGTGAAACATGATCTACTCGAGTAGGTATAATTAACTATTCGAGCATGTTTCTATCTACTCGAGTATGTGAGTATACTTACTCGAGTATAAGCGTGTTTTTACTCGAGTCCATGACTTGGAAGAATTTTGACGAGTGAAGCCTTTAATACTCGGGTATAATGAGTGATCTACTCGAGTATATAAAAACATGCTACTCTGAGTATATGACTAAGTCTACTCGAGTACATGACTTAGCTACACGAGAGATGCACTTAAGTACTCGAGTACAAAGTTTCTTTACTCGAGTAAATTATAACCAATCTACTCGAGTAGTTATGGACCTACTCGAGTAAAAGACTTAGAGAATTTTGTTGTTGGAAAACTCTTTCTTCTGATGTAGTCAACTTCCAATTCTTTTCCCAAGGTCCAATAACTTGAATATGAAGTGTATCCCAATAGAGAGACCACACATGAGTCAACACCTTGGACCATGCAATGATGGATTACATAGCACAGTTCCTGTGTTTGGTGACCCACTGTGGACTGACATTGGTCTACACTTCCCAGTGAAATTCCTGCAAACATATAACTCAAACCAAGCATCAAATACAACTTAATTCATCTTAGTTCCAGGGTGACTTCATCAAATCTGGGTTAGTGTGGATGTAAAACCCAACACCTTTCATCCCCAAACCGATGGCTAAACTGAGAGGACCAACAGAACGATGGAGGATATGCTTCGGATGTGCACCCTTGACTTTGGGAAGAGATGGGAGGATCATCTCTACATGGTGGAGTTTGCTTACAACAACTACCAAGCGAGCATCGGTATGGCACCGTATGAAGCTCTGTATGGATGGAAGTGTCGTACATCGTTGGCTTGGGTAGAAGTAGTCGAAGCCAGAGTTTATAATCGTGTTGAATTCGAGGAGGCAAACTCGATAATACATACTATTCAGGGACGACTATTGATAGCCCAGAATCGACAAGCAAAATACTACAACGCCAAGCACCGGAACGTGGAGTTCGTGGTAGGCGACTGGATATACTTGAAGATCAAACCCTTTAAAGGCTTATCCAGGATTCGACGTCTAAAAAAGTTGAGTCCAAGATACCTTGCTCCATTTCAAGTGGTAGAACGAGTCGGGGAAGGTACATATCGGCTAGCTGTTTCGGCAGACTTGGGTAGATTACATGATGTATTTCACATTTCTGTGCTTTGGAAAGCCATTAAAGATCCAGCACAGGTGATCAAGGATGATCGTGTGCCGGTAGAGTATGGTCTAACGACAAAGGTTCGGCCCATTCAGATCGAGGATCGTGCCAAAAAACAGTTGGGGAACAAGATGGTCGGGATGGTCAAAGTCCGGTGGGACAATTGTGGTCGTTAGGAGCTAAAATGGGAGCGAGAGCAGACCATGCGAGCTGAGTTTTCCGAGCTCTTTGTGAAACTATTATGTAGTGTGTGTCACGTGCATATCGCGTTGTATTGAAACGATTTTGGAATAAAATCCTTTTATTTGAGCTCCTTCCTGTGTGCAAATTTCGAGGATGAAATTTTTGTAAGGAGGGGAGGGTTGTAACACCCTGAATTCCAGAGATTGGAAAATTTGGATGACATGGCCTGGGACATGAGCGTGTTCTGCTCGGGTGAGCATCAGTCGAGAGTTCGACGAAAATCTGTTCGACGAACAAAATTGAGGGCACACATCCTCTAACACTGCGTGTCTGGGTCCGTGTCCTCTGCGGGTCGACGAACGTCGAGTGATGGAAATTGTGTCGGGCGTGTCTGCTGTCGTGTATGGGCACACGTCCTGGGACACGGGCATGTCCCTGGCCGTATCCTCTGCAGGATGTGCCCAGGGCAATTGTGGCCTGATGAACACGGGCAGGACACAGGTGTGTAGTAGGGTACACGGCTTGTGACATGGGCGTGTCACTAGGAATGTCCCTATCGAGCTGTTTTCAAGTTTGTGTAGCCTGATGTACATGACCCCTGATAAAGGCATGTCTGAAGGCATGTCGGGCGAGACGGCCCATGACACGGGCGTGTCACATAGGCGTGTACTGGTTTTTATAAGTCAGTTGAGCACTGCTTGAGGTACATGGCCTGGGACACGGGCGTGTCACAGGCCATATCAGGCAAAAAAAAGAGGTTTTGTGGAAAAATCGAGGCCGTCCGTTCCTTTAACTGGGATACAGCGGCTGAGCATCCTCCCTGTGTCCTTAAGGCCGGGAATGAGTTGTGATAACTTATTTGAGTATTGTCTTCATCTTTCTAAAAACCTAGAGAGAAAGGGAGAGGAAGAAGGAGGAGAAGGAAGTGGGGCTGGTCACCGGTGGTGCTGCGGAGTTCCGGCGGGAGATCGGACACCAGCGTTGCGGAGGAAAAATCGTTGCGGTTCTTTCCAGTCACCTAGGAGCTCATGACACCGAAGCGGTCTTCAAGGGTAACGACCTTTCTTCCTAGCCATGTGAAGTCTTCCTTTTTGGCATGTGCATATGATTCCCCCACCAGAAGATGGCTTGTTGTGGGAGTCTTTGGGTTGATTCATGGAATCCCCAGTCATTTGGCATATAGATCCGAAATGGAGTACGGAATATGCATTCTGTGTGAAGCCCATCTGGATAGGTTGGTCTGCATTGGTGATGTTGCATATGATTTGGAGAAGTCTCTGTGATAAATGTGTAGTTTAGGAGTCGACGGGTTGGACATGTGAAGGGAAGTAGCAGGAAGTACTAGAGTTGTAGTCCAGGAAAATACCCGTGTAATGCTTGTACTATTGGGTTATACCTGTGAAGGGCAGTAACAGGAAGTATTGGATTGGAAGTCCAGGAAATACCCTTGGAATTGCTTGATGATCAGTGGTGGTACCTGTGAAGCGGAGTAGCAGGAAGTACTGGTGTGCCCAAGAAAATACCCTTGACATTTATGATATCTGCGGGATTGTACCTGTGAAGGGGAGTAACAGAATGTACTGGTGTGCCCAGGAAATACCCGCTGATGATGTGATATGAAATGGTTGTAATAAAGTACTGGTGCGCCAAGGAAAACACCCTGGCTTTGAACAGGACCGGTGAAACCTACCTGCGCCTTTGATATAGCCGCGAGTACACTGTGCTCGGTGATGGCAAGGTGATTTGAGCAACGAGGGGTGGCTGATCCTACCTGCGTTATGTCCGTCCGACGTGAGACCTGAAAGTGCGGTATGTTGAAGCACATAGCGAGAGTATTAGGCCTACGCGCCATGACACAATGGGGGTTACGGGCCAATCTCGGTGTTCTAAGACTGAAATCTCTGGTTGCACGCCATGGAGTAAATGCTCAATGTTTTACCGTTGGGTTACGACCCTAATACGGTGGTGGGCAACTGGTTCGCCGGTACACCAAGAATGTGCTCTGAGTGCACGGATCGTCGGGCCGCGTGGCTGACGGTTGTGATGGAATGTATGTGTATGAGAGCACATTTTATGAAATATATACATGCTTGTGAAATGTTATGCCTGTAGGCAAGAATATCGCTGCCACGAGAAAGGGGTAGACTCGTTATAATTTGGTCAGATGAATGATGACCGTTACCTCTATTTTCCATCGTTGGGTGGGCTGTCCATGTGCAGGTGCTGGAGAGCTAAGCAGGATGCATAAAAGTTGAAGTCCCTGCTGCTGCTGCTGCCGCTGCTAGCCCTCGAAGGCTGAATTGAAAATGTCTGCTTTATTATATGTGGCCGGCCTGCGCGCCAATATTGAGACCACTGTTGTGAAAGCCTTGTAAGGCCATAAGGCCAATTGACATTGTATTTGCTATTTTCCTGTTTATAAATAAATGTGGACCTGTTTATGTGGACATTTCTGGGTGGAGTTCAAGTTTAGTGTTATAAGCTTCCACTAGAATGCAATGTGTTAGGGTACGCTGCGCTACCTGGTATCAATCTGTACCTTCACTGTATGTTTCGTGATATATGTTGTGGGACCCCGGCCAGACCTTGTAGTATATACCATGTGAACGGATGGGGTGGTTACACCCTGCGACTCAACGCGTTCGCAACCGCATTGCCTTTCCCAGACACGTAATGGAGCTTGAATGTATATTCCCCCAGGAACTCCATCCATCAACGCTGCCGCATGTTTCGATCTTTCTGAGCCAACCAATACTTCACGCTCTTGTGGTCGGTATAGATATCGACTTTTACTCCATACAAGTAGTGTCTCCACAGCTTCAAGGCAAAAATAACGGCCGCTAACTCCAAGTCATGGACCGGATAATTTCTCTCGTGCACCTTCAGCTGTCTCGAGCCATACGGTATCACACTTCCATGCTGCAGTAGCACACAACACAAACCACTACCCGAAGCATCGCTATAAATCTCAAAACCTTCGATCCCACTTGGAGAACTCAGCACAGGCACCGTGGTCAACCGACTCTTCAACTCCTCAAAAGCTCGTGCGCCCTCCGTCGACCAAATGAACTTCTGCTCCTTCCTTGTGAAAGTAGTGAGGGGTAAGACTATCTGCGAGAAGTTCTCCACGAAGCACCTATAATAGCCGGCAAGCCCCAGAAAACTCCGGACTTCGCTACCGAAGACAGTACCAGCCACTCCTATATCATAATAATCTTTGTCGGATCCACAGCAATGCCCTCTCCACTCACTATATGACCAAGGAACGCCACTGAGAATAACCAAAACTCGCATTTGGAGAACATGGTGTATAATTGATTTCTCCTCAGCGTCTCTAACACCAAATGTAGATGCTTGAAGTGATCCTCTGCACACTACGAGTACACAAAAATATCGTCGATGAAGACGATCACAAAATGGTCCAAGTACTCCATGAAAGTACTGTTCAACAAATCCATGAACACCGACGGCACATTAGTCAGCCCAAACGGCATGACCGTAAACTCGTAATGCCCATATCTCGTACTGAATGTTGTCTTAGGGATATCGCTCTCCCTTATTCTTAGCTGGTAGTAACCGGACTTGAGATCCAATTTAGAGTACACCGATGACCCGACTAACTGATCAAATAGATCATCAATACTTGGGATTGGGTACTTGTTCTTTTCCGTTAGCTTGTTCAGATCTCGATAATCAATAAAAAGTCTCAAGCTTCCTTCCTTCTTCTTCACAAAAAGGACCGGTGCGCTCCAAGGCGAAGACCTTGGACGCACATACACTTTCTCCAACAACTCTTGAAGTTGCACCTTCAGCTCTGCCATCACCTTAGGCGCTAGCTGATACGAAGAGCATGACACAGGCTTCGCGCCTAACACTATCTCAATCGTGAAATCTAACTCCCGTTGAGGCGGGGCTCCAGGAAGATTGCCAGACAACACATCAGGGTACTCTGATACCACTGAAATACTGTCCAATGTACGTTTAGGCTTTGCAACCTCCACTAGTGTGAAAAATAGCTCTGCTCCAGCACGAACTGACTTCACCACCTGAAGAGCCGACATCAACGTCTTGCTTGACACTTTCAAGCCCGTAATAGTCGTCTCACGACTTGTTCCCAACTTGACTTCCTTGATACCACACTCAATATAAGCTTGCTGCTCTGATAGCCAATCCATGCCAAATATTACGTCGAACTCCGCTAGCGGCAATAATGATGCTAGCAACTGGAACTCTTGATTCCCAATACGAATCTTCACACCATAGATTCTATCCGCGTGCATCAAACACTCATTCGGCAACAACACATCCTATTTTTCCTTTGCCATCGAAGTAGGTACTCTAATGCGCGATATGAATTCTCCGGACAAAAAGTAGTGTGAAGCTCCCGTGTCAAAAAGTGTTCTCGCCGGATTCTGACAAATCAAAACAAATCCTAAACAAGCAGTGATAAGGTAACATACGCATAACAAGTATTTAAAATATTAACTTGATATAAATTTAAATCGTACCTATCACCACATCCGCTTTCTTGATGTCCTCCTGATGTCCAAGATTATAAACCCTCGGTTAAGCTGGAGCATAATGGGACGCAGTTGACTCCACCACGTTTCCCTTCTATTCATAAGTGGCTCCCGGCTTCCTCTCGGACTTGGGACGTCCTCTCCAGAAATCCCGGGCAAAATGTCCCGGCTTTCAACAAGTAAACCATGAGCCCGAGGTACAACCCGTATTTGCCCCAGAAGCACCAGATGAAGGGGCTGGACCCGAAGTCCTAGCCTTCTTAGACCACCTAAGGTACGCAGGCTTTGAGTTAGCCGTCACAATGAACTCAGTCTTCTTTATCACCAAAACTTTTCTTCGCTTGTACATTCTTCATGTCCTTCTCCAAGGACTGGGACGTTTTGACGAGGGTCAAGAAGCCCTGCGTCATAGGCCCCGAGAGCAGTAGCCTCAAGTCATCTCTCAGACCTTAGTAGAAACGGTTGGTCTTACGCTCCTCATCCGCGAACGTAGAGCTAGCATACCGACCCAACCGAGTAAACTTGTGGAGATACTCATCCACGCTACTCTCTCCTTGTACCAATTTCAGGAACTCATTCTCCAATGCTATCCTCTGAGCCAAAGGGAGGTACCTTGCCAAGAACAATCTCGAAAACTCTTCTATCGAGACGTCCATAAGTTATCTTACTCGGCATAAAAGGTTCCTCCACTACCTGCTCCACTCATCTTGGCTCCGCTGCTTAACGCGGTACATGCTCCACCGCAGGGGCAGGCTGCAGCATCTCCCTTGCAGGCTGCTCATTAATCATCGCAAACACCGCTTCAGCCACCAATCATATGGTCTCAGCCGAAGGAGGTGTTGCAGGAGCATCATTTGGTGCACTGCTAGCCTCAAAAAATGGACGTTCTGACGGCCCCACACCGCTTCTGGTCACCTATAGTTGTACAAAATACCATTAAGCGACCAAACAAAATTGCAAAATACAATTATAGGAATGCGCAGGTTCCTCAAACACGTGTATTTTCATTCCTAAGTGGACATTCATGGGTTCTTTTGATGTTATAACGATGAAGCACACACATATGCTCACCACCACTTAAAAATAATTCGCCCACGAATTCATTTAAGCCTTACCGAAACCAGTAGTCTGATACCAAATTGTAACACCCCCTATCCGTCACATAACATATAGCAGTAGGTCCGGTCGGGGCCCGACGCCATATACCGCAGAAAGACCGGAAGGTTACTCAATGAAAACCATCCAACTAATAACAAATGTCCTACACAGAGTCATTCTAGCAGAAACAATTAAAGTTTGCAATAAAAAGAACCCAACACTAGCATCAATGTCCACTACAAAGCCAACAGGAATGAACGTACAAATACAAAAGTACAATGACCTTAAGGTCTTACAATTGTTTACTCAAATTACATGTTTTTCAAACCTCGACACGCAGGCTGGTCACACATGAATAAAGCAAGTAAACACACAATAATTAGGCCTTCGAGGGCCAGCTCAGCAACTTGGGCTTTAGCCCGCTATTTACCGCTCGGCTCCACAGCACCTGCAAGCAACAATCCGCCGCAATGGTGGAAAATAAAAGCAACGGTCAGCTATGCTGACCAAATTATAACGATCCCGCCCCCAAATTCGGGGCGGTGATGCTCCTTTCCCTGCACTTTGTTAGCATAACCAAGTAGTATAAGGTAATAACACCACATTAGAGGTGTAGACATGCACGACCACACACCCCGTGCTCTCAGGGCACATTATCGATGAACCTGGCGATGCAGCGGTCTCACCACCGCCCCTTGGGCGGCAATATCTCGTGAGCATTTGGTCTTTCTAGCCACAGCCTAAGACCCTCCATTTATGCCAACGGCAAGTGCCAAGAACCTTTAGGTCTCTTTAACAGAACAACATAGAGCAGGCACTGTTTCGCCTAACCCGTTGCTCACACTGCCCTGTCACCTTAAGACATGGGCGCGGGTAAAACTTCCCCAAGTCCTAATTCGATCACACACTTCACATAACCCAGTAATGTGCAAGTTGGCTCCCAGGCCACCATGTTGGCAGAATCACGCATCTGCGCAGTTTTTCGGGTGCACCTTGAAGTTAATCCTCAAGGCTCCCTCTTGCAATCTACAGTGTAGAAAACTCGAAAAACAAACATTCGCGCGGAGTCTTCTCCGGCCATTCATGCAATGCAACATCACCGATGCAGACCAACTTGTCCGGGTAGGCTTCACACATCATGCCTATGTGCGATTCTCGATTTCGGACACTACATGTACACAACGGGGACTATTCATGTCTACCCGAAGGAACACCTCAAACTCACCGCAAACTCGCGAGAGCAGCCTTCCCTATGCAAATGAAGGAGAGCTTCACATGCTTAAGTAGAGAATCATTACCCTAGTGTTTTTCCTTAGTGCCATGGAAATCTATGAGGATGAAAAGCAGCGCAATCTCCTTGCCTCCGTATATCCGAGGTCGGCTCGTGATTTGGAGCTCCGAAGCTCCGCCGGTGACCGGATCTAGCCTTCCTTCTTCCTCCCTTCTCTCCCCTTTCTAGATCTTAGAAAGAGAAACAATGGGAGAAATGATGGATCCTAAACCCTATTCCCGGGTTTAAACCTTCAAATCCAACCCCCAGCCGTCGGATCCCAAAGTAAGGAAACAAACGACCACAATTTGAGCTTGAAATGCAAAATCTGGGCCGAACACGGCCTGCGACACGCCCGTGTCCAGGGCCGTATCCCCCATTCGCCGTCGAAACCGATGCGTCCCGAAAAGTACACGGGCACCCGACATGCCCGTGTCAGGTTCGACATGCCTGTGTCAACCAGTACATGGCCATATACCTGGTCATGTCCTCCCATCGACACAGGACCAAAAACAACCCGAAAGGAACACGGGTACCCGACACGCCCATGTCAGATTTGATACGCCCGTTTCTACCCGACACGACCCGTGTGCTCTCCCGTGTATCACCCTCGCCATGTCCCGGCTTCACCCCGTGAAGGACACGGCCTGTGACACGCCCATGTCCCAGGCCGTGTACGCTGCTCGATGATCGTCAACTCAAAAATTTGTCGGCCGCTCGGCTAGATCATTGACCCGAGCACGAAACGCCCGAGGACAAGCCCGTGTCCCAGGCCGTGTAACCTCTACCAAGTTCCAAACTTGGTCTGAAATGCTACCCGTCGCTCTTTTGAGTTTTGGGGCGTTACACTGACAACCATATCAGTAGCAAAAACTTCATCATCAACAACATCATCATTTGCATCATCACCAACCTCATTGCAATCAGCATCATCCTGAATGTTAGCATTCTCATCAGCATCATCATCATTGTCATCAGTAAGAACAACTATTTCTGTAACCAATATATCTGTAGTTTTTATAATTGGTGGAACTTGCTCAGAAGAGATATTAACCTAAACATTCACAGAAGGACATGTCTCCCCATCAGCAAGTACATTAGAGCTCTCAGGTGCTTCATTGGGGATAGGAGTTGGAATTCTCTCCTCATCAAGGAATTCCTCTTCTTCAACTACATATCTCATCCCACCTTCCCTGGGAATTCTCCTATCCCATCTGTTGAAGATGGAGGAATCAATTTTCTTCAAGCGGTGAATGGATATACCAGATGACATATCGAAATGATTTCTATCCATTTGATTGTGGTAAAGTGTGAGAATACTTCTAAAGTTAGGAGCATTCAGATATTCCTTAATTTTCACAAAAAGAACAACTCCCCAGTTGATTCTTTTTCTGCAAATCAAAGATGCAAGAAGTTTGAACATCTCACGAGAAACATAGTCATAAGACCCAACTTTGCACAAAAGAACCATTCCCTTGATATCTGTTAACATCTTTGCTTCCTCGTTCATGCCTTTCCGTCTAATTGAGGTAGTTCTCCTTAGTAAACTACAGAAGAGAAGAGCTCTACAAAGGTCTGTCTCTTCAAGTAAATCTTCCTCCTCAACAGACGACAACCTCATGTATCGATTCGAAAGACTGGCCTTCGCTTTGATAGTTGAAATTTTGACTTTGCTCTTGATCATCGTGCCTTCACGCCTGAGTTTTGCATTTTGAAAGAATTCGTTTACATCTCTATTCAGAACTCGGTATAGATGCTTAAGAAGAAAAGTTAATCCTATTGTCTCGAGCATCAGAATAATTTTCCTGAACTCGTCAAAAGCTGTCGCAAAGCCTGTATGAACCAGTTCAACGCTGACCTGGAGATTGCCAATTCCTCTTTGTGCCACGGTTGAGAACGAACGAGAAGTGACGGAGAGAAATCGGCAAGAAGAAGTCGATGGAGAAGAAGTCGATGACAAAATCCTTTGCTCTCACAGAAGTTGGCTCGGCGGAATGTCTCAAGAGACTTGAGTGAAGCTGTCAGCGAGAAGAAGTCGATGGAAGCTTTCATTATCGTTGAAAAAACCCGAGTATAAGCTGCCAATAGAGAGGAGATTTTGAGTATTTGGTACTATTTTGATTTTTTTAGGATTGCAAATATCGACATGCGGCCTGCCAATATAAATGTCCTTGTTTTTTTTTATTTTAGTAATAAATGTACAAGCATTATTACATATTACATTGAGAATATTAACCATCAAAGACTACATTATTTGGATTCGGATCCCCTGGAGTTCTTACGGAGAACTCCAGGGTGGAGTTCGTAGAGATAACTCCAGGGTGGAGTTTGATCCAACGCACAAGAGTGATTCATCTCGCCAATCCTATGGCAAGATGAATCCAGGCGCTAAAAGATTAAAAATGAACAGTAAAAAGTAATAAAAATTTTTTAAAAAATGGGAAATCTCGTGCATTGGATTTCAATCCAATGAGCGAGATGGATCGAACTCCACCCTGGAGTTATCCGTACAAACTTCAGGGGATCCAAATTCATATTCTTTAGTAACAATCAATCAAGTAATAAACTACTAATAATAAACAATGCTCACACAGGGTGAGAATCGAACCCAAAACCTCCCTGTCATGAGACCTCAGCTTACCCATCTAAATCAAGTCTCACTGACAATACCATCTTCATTTATTAGAAGCAAATTCTTACAAATTTTATGCTCTTTTAAAAACGCCATTGAAAAAACCCGAGTATAATCAATAGAAGCTTTCATTATCATTGCCAAGGAGGATAGAATGTGGTTTAAGCTTGCATTATCATTTATTATCAGCGAGAAGAAGTCGATGGAGAAGAAGTCGATGACAAAATCCTTTGCTCTGACGGAAGTTGGCTCGGCGGAAGTCGATACCACTTAATAGTCTTTATAGTCTTGATGTGTCATCAAGGACTCATCTACCTACAAGAAAAGTGAATCCTACAACACAAGTATGACATGAAGCAACTAAAGCTATATCAAGTTCAACATACCCAATATTAATCTAGATGGTGTTGAATCTTGACTTTATATATTGGCATGATAAACATGTCAGCCACCTGTCAGTCAGGACAAACTCAGAATTGAGTTCTTCTTTATGCTCCCCAACTTATTGAACCTTAATATACATATGCATAGTCCTGCTATGATATATAGGATTCCTAGCAACTTAGATTAAACTATTAGAATATCAATATAAAAGAAATTCTACTTATCTGGAGGTTATGGTTCTGATGCCATAAAATTTCTATATGTCAATCTTCAGTTCGACGAAATTCTTAGATTTCGTCGAGCTCTGTTCGACAAATTCTTCTAATTTCATCGAGCTCCGTTCGATGAAAGAAGGTTATTTCGTCGAGCTCCATCCATGTTGATGCTTGGCTACTCCCTAGCACCTTGCATAGTTTCTTTTTGCTGAGCCAGATCTTCTCCCCCTCTTTAGCATCTGACTTGCCTTTGGCTTCAGCTTTCTGATTAGCAGTACAAGAGTGTTCAGCCCTCTGATACCATAGTACTATCTTGATCATTACATTGATCTCCACTCTTGATCACCACTTGATCAATCCCTTCTTGGTTTCTGAACAAATAGGGAGGAGCTGGTCTTCTTCTCCCCCTAGCTGATTACAGATAATATCAATGGTGCAGCTGTCAGCTTTCTCTTCTCATGAGGCTGAATGTGGCTTGCCTTCTTCCAGTATGAGCCATCACTGGGGTAGTTTCCCCCTCAGCTTCTGCATTGTCCATTAGGGCAAGCTGATCCTCAGCAGTAATGCTGATCTATACTATGTGGGGAACTTTGGGTAAGATTCAGGCTTGTCCAGTAACCTTGATTGAACATGCCCCCCCCCCCCCATCAGCATTTGCACAGATCCTGTCCATAAAACCCATCGACTTGGACACCTTATCATTCTATTAGGATAACTTCCTTGTTCCATTCTAAGTTCTGGAACATCTTCTATCCAAGTGCCACAAGGGGGATCGACACTTATACTAACCTGTAAAACAAAATTATCTTACCTTAGGACCCCAATAGGTATTGGGTCCTAGGTTCCTGTTAGCTTGACATCTGACTAGCATACCTACAGAATTTCTGACAGGCAGGCTGACTCTTATTCTAAACACAGAGGGATTGTGCCAGCAATCTAAGGCAAAATGCCCCACCATACCACAACACTAACACTCTTGAATATTATATCCTCTTTTCTGAACAGGACTTGCACTGTGGTTAACTGTAGGCTGAATAGAAGGAAGATGATCAACAACTTTCTTCAAGTTCCTTTCAGGAAGGATCTAACTGAAGGTCCTTCTTCCATCATGCTTCTTTATCTTGCATTGAGTAGTATTTACACCTGTCTTCTTTACAGATGACATGCTTTTTATATCATCAGAACAAGCCAAGTTAGGCTTACTGGTAGACTGAACCTTGGTCTGAGTCTTTGCTGGATGGGCTTGGTGAAAGCCACTGCTTTACCCTTGTGAGTTGGGGCTAAGGCACCAAATATAAATGGTCCAGCATGGGCCATTTGTAATTTTTCATGGGTAGCCATAAAGGCATTCATTCTCCTACCCGTTCTTCTCACATTGTAAGATACACTTGTATCCTTATAAGAAGAATTCTCATTCTTATAGTGACCATACATGCAGTCCTGGTCATACCTATGAGAAGGGAGGATTACCTCGTATGATGTAGGCCTTTATCGCAGACATAATATGGGTTACGGGAATAAAACAGACGCCACTCTCATTCCACAATCACACTCGCACTAGCTTTAACCGCAGCGCAGTCGCCAACGTTTTATCACAGTTCACCAACGTACGGTAGCTACTCCGCGGGAAGGTCAAACGAACGGCTATAGGCCGACGTTATCCCAAGCTAAGAGGACCAATATTGGGTCCGACCGATCGAAAGTTGTACCAAAAGAGGTCTACCCAAAATGCGATCGAAAAATGATAGATCTCCCCCAACAAAAATACGGGGCTCGCCAAACCCTTTCGAAAATAACGCGATTAAGATAGATGCAAGTCAAAAGGAAAACCACGAAGAATCTAACGATTCAAATCCAATGCAAAAATCTTTCCGACCACTAGAATTTCAAGAGGGAATCACACGTGAGTGGAGAGGATCATTACCAAAGTCGGAATAGATGATTCCGACTACCTTTGAAGAATCGCTCTTCCACGGTTCCACCGGAGTCGCGCCGGATGGAGAGATAGATCGTCCGCCTTGGCCGCTTCACACCAATGTCCAGATTCCTCACCGTAGAAGGAGAACCTTCCGGATAAAACTTCACGTGAAGAGGGGTGGCCGGGTTCTCTTCAAAGGGGCTGCTCGGGTGGAGGGGATAGGTGGTCGGCCGGCTATGGGGGGTGGTGGTCGGGTTGAAGATGGTGAGAGGAGGTGGTGGCTTGGATGAGGGAGATGAAGGGGAGGGCTGGTCGAAACTTTTAGAGAGAGAGGGAGAGAGGAGGGTGGCGGCTAGGAAGAGGGAGATGAAGGAGAGGGCTGGCCGAAATTTTAGAGAGAGAGGGAGAGAGGAGGGTGGCGGCTAGGAGAGGTAGAGAGAGAGGAGGCTTAGCAAGAAAGGAAATTTTAGGGTTTCTTCTCATTCAACTTAAGTTAAACAAACCATACATGCCTATATATAGGCTTAACACCAAGTCTTGGCTATATGTAGCCCAAATGAAAATAAAAATAAAATGGCTACATGCAGCCCAAAATAACATAATCCAAATAAAATAGCATACTAAAATATGAATGCTCTTAAGCTAAAAATAAGATAAGTGCAACTAGTTATTTGTCTTGCGCCGAGGGCGGAAATTGTACCGCCGCTCCATACGAACACCATGGCGACGCGAGTCCTTAGTTGGGGATGAAGGAGGGTCTTCCGTTAGCGTGCCGTCATCAACAACTTGGGGGCCATCGTCAACTTGGGGGCCGTCGTCAACTTGGGGGCTGTCGTCAACTTAGGGGCCGTCGTCAACTTAGGGGCCGTCGTCGCCACCAATCCTCCCCCGCTTGAAAGGACTCATCACCGATGAGTTGTCTTGAAGATACCGTCGGAGAAGAACACCATCCAAGAGAGCCACCTCCGCTTCCGGGAGCCAAGAGTCATCAGAGGCGGGGCGATCACGCCATCGAATCAAGTAGCGGCGCACATCGCCATCTGCAGTGGGAAACACGTCATCCTGGAGAATCCTATCGGGCAAAAATGCGGTCCTGGCAAACCTGGGAAAAGCATTAGGCAGCAAAGGGGGAAAATCTATATCATCAACATGCAGCGTACCTCCGTTGGAGACCGACGGAGAGAGCGAGCCCTTACCCCCCCTCAACCCCATACCCATGAGAATCTGTAGTGGAACTAAACGGACAGGAAGATAATTCTAGTGGCGGAGCAATATGTGGTGTTAAATCCGAAACATTAAAAACATGGGAAATACCCCCAATCAGTTGGCAATTCCAAAAGAAATGCATTGTCTCCTAACCGTTTTAAATCCGAAAAGGTCCCGCTCGCTGATCCGCTAACGTTTTAGGGTGCCCGTAGGCAACCGTTCAGGGATGAGACGTACCATGACTAAATCGCCCACTTTCAAGGGAGACACTCTCTTATGTGCGTTGGCATGAACTTGATAAGACGTGTATTGAGTGGTAAGCGTTTCATTTAGGCGTTTGTGAAGATCATGGATGTGAGAGGCAAAGTCCTATGCAAATTGACTTGACTTAAAAGATGGCGGTAACTGTTGGGTATTGTATCCACAATGTACCTGATTTGAAGAAGCCCCTGGACAAGCTAAGGTCAATAGACTATGTATTTGATAAAATCCTTCTAGTTGTGCTTGCAGTTTTTCCACGCTAAGTGCACACCAATGTCAGGGTGCAGTAGGTCAATATACACGGGTCTGCACGACGTAATCCCTCGTTGAGCAGATCAGTGTGTTGGCCTACGTGTACTCTCTCTATTGGAGTGCACTTATTTTCAAGCACATGGCTGTAAATATGCAGGAGCAGACAAGGAGCAAGGATGGGTCAAGGAGCATCTCATGGGTGGAAAGATGAAATTTCGTCTAAGTTAGAATCGACGAGAATCACCAAGTGATTCTCGCCGATTCGGCGAGAATCACTTGGGATTCTCGCCGATTCGTCGAGAATCAGAGGTTGATTCTCGCCGAACTCGATCCAGCAACTTCTAAGCAAGTACCTCTGCGTCTAAGTAAGAATCGACAAGAATCACTTAGTGATTCTCGCCGATTCGGCGAGAATCACTAGTGATTCTCGCCGAATCGACGAGAATCACTGGTTGATTCTCGCCGTCTCGACCTGGCTTAAAGCAGTGCGTGCAACCAGGCAAATTCGACGAGAATCATCTTTGATTCTCGCCGAATCGTCGAGAATCACCTTTGATTCTCGGCGACTCGGCGAGAATCACTTTCGATTCTCACCGATTTTGACTTGGCGTTTTTCTGGAAATTCCTGAACCGGATTCTGCCGCTGTTAAAGTTCTGGACCGGGATTTGGGGATTTCTTTTGTGGGTCCCACAAACGGTCATATTGGAAAACTTCTACAGTATTTATATACAGGTATTTTGAACGGAATACCTACACAGAAAGAAGCCGATCAAGCGGAAACCCTAATATCGCGAAATCTCTCCGCCGCCTCCGTCGCCGCTCGCGCAAGTCCGTCGCCGCCGCTGATCGCTCTTCTTCCCGATCTCCGGCGATAGAAGCTTAGCAAAGCTTGAGTCTCACACGTCTATCCAGAGATCTCTTGTCTCTCGATTTGTTGACCGGGAAAAACTCCTCCGTCCGAATCGATCGAGACGACCGATCCTAGAGTGACCGTTGGTAGACCTAGTTTGCTTCGCTACGAAGTTTGGATCTCCAAGTTCAGCAGCCGCTCATCATTGTAGCCGCCGATCCCGAAGCTAGCCGCCGCTCGTGTACCGCCGCCGGTTCCGGGGAGATCCTCTCCAAGAGAGACCGAGGTTGTAGACTCTTCATCGACTTCAAGAACACGTCGTCAAACGAAGAGGAACACCGTAGTCTCCAAAAAAAAGTTTGTATCTCGTGTACATTCTATATTTTCTTTTGTTGTAAAGGAACTTTTGTTCCGTGTTGTAAGGGTTGGGTGCAACCCGTTTGTGGGAGTGTTGACTCTCACGTGTGGAAGGGTTCCTTCCGGTAGTGCAGGGATTGGATTTCAATCCCGTTGGAGAAGTGACCGAGTCGTCCCTTGTTGGGGAGATAGGTCGAAGGGGGAAAGTGGATGTACCCAAGTCAGGGAACCACTATAAATTGCCTGTGTATTCTGTGTGCTGTGCTTTTTATTTTTATTGTGCAGGTACGTTCGTAAATTCCGCAAAAGCGCTACTCGTCACCTATTCCCCCCCCCCCCCCATAGGTGCACATAGCTGACACTAGGTGGACTTTCAAGTGGTATCAGAGGGAGGTTACTCATCAAAAAGGTCAACACCTTGAGTTGAATCCTGCCCCTAGTGTCAAGAAGAAGACAAATATCTACTATGGACGGGCTCAAGTTCTCCGGCAAGATCCCAGTATGCACCAGGCTAAACTTTCCGATCTGGAAGGAAAGAATCAGGTTTTACATGGAAGCAGTCGATCCTCGACTCTTCATGATCGTGGAGGAGGGACCTTATGTCCCCACCAAGGCCTCCACCATCGATCCCACCAAGAAGGTGCGGAAGACACTTTCTGAAATGGACAAAGACGAGATGGTGCTCGTGGGACTGGACAAGAAGGCACGAAACATTCTGGTGAGCGCAGTTGATGATTCCATGATGCAAAATTTCAGCAACTGCAGGACTGCTTAGGAGATCTGGCAGTGCCTGATCATCCTAATGGAGGGCACGGATGAAGTGAGAGATGATCGGAGATCCCTCCTGAACCAAAAATATGAGGCCTTCAGGCAAGGGCCTAAGGAAGAGATCAGAGTCACATACGAGAACTTCCTGAAGATTGTCAACGCCCTCAAGGGCTACGGAAGAGTGTTCACCAATGGTGAACTCAATGACAAATTCCTTAGGTCCCTTACTAAGGAATGGGACACAAAGATCTGCGCCATCAGAGAATTTGGCAGACTAGCAGAAACTGATCCACAAATCCTGTTTGGGAAGCTGATGTCCTATGAACTTCAGCTGAACACCAGGAATGCAGAGGAAGAAGCAGAGAAGGCTGCTGCAAAAGAAAAGACTGTGGCCCTAAAAGCCAGTTACTCCAGAAAGGGCAAGGGTGCGATGTCATACCGTGTGAGGAGTAAGGAAGAGGAGGAGGACTCTGAACCATGCTCCTCTGGCTCAGAACTGTCGGAGGAGGATTTCTCCCTCATCACCCGAGAGTTCAAGAAGTTCCTCAAGATGAGGAATCAAAGAAAGAAAGACAGCTCCTCCTCCAGGCATCAGAAGAAAAATTATTCTTCTGACAGGTATGCATCTAAACCTAACAAACATCGTTCTTCTGATATTATTTGCTTTGGATGCAATAAGCCAGGACACGTCATGGCCGACTGCCATCAAAGCAAAAGAGAAAAGGGGAAAGGAGAGGAGCTCAAATCCTCCAGAGATAAGAAGAAGGAGCGGAGCTACATCGCAAGAAGGCCAAAGACACTAAGTGAGTCTGATTCCTCAGACTCCAGTGATGATGAGGAAGCCTACTTCGGGCTGGTGGGTCGCTCGGACTCAGAAGGAGAATGCCCCCCGTTTACTGGGAAGGTAAAAGCTCACACCCCTCTCTCCGACTCCGACTCTGATCCTGAGTCTCAGGATGATGAACCTGAGGATCGCCCTTCAGCCCGTGAAGCTGAGCTCCTCGAGAAGTATGAGCTTCTGCTGAATACTTTCGATGAGTGCCGAAAGAGACTGAAGGCTGAGAAGAAGAAGTAAAATTCCTTAAGGGTGAGTGTGTATCCCTAAGGGAAGAGGTCACTAGCTTGATTTCTCTCCGACAGGAACACCTTGACCTGACTTCCAAGCATTCAGAGTCTTTGAAGCTCCTTGATCTAAAGCAGGAGGAAGTCAACAAGTTGGAAGAACTACTTGCGGCAGAAAGGAAGATCGTCAAGAGCTTCTCCATGCCAAAAACAGTTCTTCCAGTCGTTGATACCTTCTCTGCTCAGGCCAAAGGAGCTGGCTTGGGGCATATAGGGGTACCTGGTTCTTCATCTAGGAGAAACAAGAACCAGAGGAAGAATAAGGCCGCCAAGAAGGCCTCTGCTGATGAAAAGGGTAAGGCTCCTCTTAGTCCTGTTGCGTTCAGAAAGCCTGGCTTTCCTTACAACCAACACGACTTTGAGTCAACATTTGGGCATCATTTCCGGCCCTCGGTTGCAAAGCCAAAGAGCCGGTATGACGGTTTGAACTTTCCCCGGAACTTCGGTGAGAGTGCCTTCAAGGCACCTTATGAGGAAATCCACATAGGAAATTATGGTCCGTTCTCTAGCGGCCATAATGGAAAGCAGGCACCAAAGCCAAGCCTGTTATACAGAAGGTGACAAAGTCATGCGACTGTTGTCACCATGAGGCCTCCACCTCCAGATCCAAGGCCCCAGCAGTACCCACCGTTCCCAGGGTAAGGCAGGAGCCTAGGAAGAGGTACAACAGATTTGACTGTTGGTGCTGTGGCAAAGTCGGTCACTTTGCCGTGGATTGTTGGTTTAATCCAAGGAACTACGAGACTCCCCATGTTAGCAATGCGAGACCGACCACTCATAGGGTTAACCAACCGAGGGGAGTGTGCTAACCAGGAATCTAGGACCCAAGTTCGATTGGGTTCCTAAGGCAAATTAATTTTGTTTTGCAGGAATGTCCAAAGGCCACCAAAACGCCGATCTGGTATTTGGACAGTGGATGCTCCCGACATATGACCGGGACAAGAAGCCTGCTGCGTGATTACACTCCAGTCGAGAATGGACCCAAAGTCATCTTTGGCGGGTCAGATCGAGGAGTCTCCAGAGGTTATGGTATGATTTCCAATGGTATAATCTCTATCACCGACGTGGCTTATGTTGAAGGGTTAAACCATAACCTGATCAGTGTAAGTCAGTTATGTGATAAAGGTTATGACGTTAAGTTCTGCAAGGATAAATGTCTGATAATTTCACGTACCTCTTCTGAAACGGTATTATCAGGCATTAGGAGCAGAAATATCTTTTGTTTAGATTTTCTCAGTTTAGACTCATCTACCCCCGTATGCCTTGTGGCAACAGGCAGTGCATCTCTTTGTGAACAATGGCACAAGAGATTGGCACATATTAATTTCAAGATAATTAGTATGCTATTTTCTAAGGACTTGGTAAGGGATGCTCCCAGTATCAAGTGCATCAAAGATAGCCCATGTCCTGCATGCCAGATGGGCAAACAGACTCGGGCTACCTTTAAGAGCATCGCTGACAAAGACTCTTCCTGATGTCTTTACCTTTTGCATATGGACTTGTTTGGTCCAATGCAAGTTCATAGCTTGGGAGGCAAGTCCTATACGCTAGTGATAGTTGATGATCATTCTCGGTTTACATGAGTGTTCTTTTTGACACGAAAGTCAGATACGTTTGACATCTTTACTAATTTTGTCAAGCAGGTTCAGAACGAATTTAACTACTCCGTGGTCAAAATCGAAGTGACCATGGAACAGAATTCGAATCTGGTGCAATGACAGAATTTTGTGAAGAACAAGGTATCTTTCATGAGTTTTCCTCCCCGCGCACTCCTCAGCAAAATGGAGTTGCGGAGAGGAGAAATAGAACTCTCATTGAAGCCTGCACGACAATGTTGAAAGATGCTTCTCTCCCGGAATACTTCTGGGCAGAGGGTGTCAATACGGCATGTCATGTACAAAACCGAGCATTGATCAACAAGCATCATCGTAAGACGCCCTACGAGCTACTGAAAGGCAGGAAACCAACCATGTCCTACTTGAGGATTTTTGGTTGTCGATGCTATGTACTGAATAATGGGAAGTACCCGCGTGCTAAATTCGGTGAAAAATGCTTCGAAGGCATATTCATGGGCTATAGTTCCCATAGTCGGGCATATAGGGTCTTCAATAAGAAAACCCTAGTGGTAGAAGAATCAATAAATGTTGTATTTGATGAAGGAAGTTTGCTTAACAGCAATTCTTCCAGTAGTATTCTTGAAGATGCAGGTGTTAGACTTGAACAGCCGAGTCTGGATGAGACCCCTAAAGATGACGCTCCCAAGTACGTCAAAGTTTCCACCTCCACGTCATCTGAAAATTTTGAAGATCAAGATGGAACAAATCTCTTAGAAGAAAGAGAAGCCCAAGAAGTAGTTGAAGCTCCAGACGCCAGACTTCTAGAGCTCCGGCACGTGAGAGATCATCCTAGAGATCAGATCATCGGGGATCCTCGTGTTGGTGTCAGAACTCGAAGAGGTACAGTTAACGAAGTATTGCATCTTAGCTTCCTGTCACAGGTTGAGCCAAAGAAGTTCGACGAGGCGAACAAGGATGCGGCATGGATTCTGGCCATGCAAGAGGAACTACATCAATTCGAACGTTGCAAGGTTTGGACGCTGGTTCCCAGACCATACAAGCAGAATGTGATTGGCACGAAGTGGATCTTCAGAAACAAGCTGGATGAACATGGTGTCATCGTAAAGAACAAGGCCAGGCTGGTTGCTCAAGGTTACAGACAGGAGGAAGGGATTGACTTCGACCAGACCTTCGCACCAGTAGCAAGGCTCGAGGCAATCAGGTTGTTCCTGGCGTATGCTTCACACAAAGGATTCACAGTCTATCAAATGGATGTGAAATCGGCATTCCTGAACGGAGACCTGAAAGAGGAAGTATACGTCGCTCAACCCCCAGGTTTTGTCGATCCTACTTATCCTAATCACGTTTATTTTCTTAATAAGGCCTTATATGGGTTGAAACAAGCTCCACGAGCTTGGTATGAGACATTATCTAGTTTTCTTCTTGAGAACAAGTTCTCCAGAGGTAAAATAGATAAAACATTGTTTCTCAGGGAAGTCAAAGGCAAGATTTTGCTGGTGCAAATCTATGTCGATGACATAATATTCGGCTCAACGGACAACAATCTTTGCAAAAAGTTCTCTAAACTTATGCAAGGAAAGTTTGAAATAAGCAGTATGGGAGAGCTCAAGTATTTCTTAGGACTTCAAGTGAAACAGTCTGAGGATGGAATCTTCATCTCTCAGACGAAGTTCACAAATGAACTCCTTAAGAAATTCGGTATGGAGAGTGCAACCTCTATGACGACTCCAATGGGATCCACCATGTCTCTGGATAAGGATGAGAAAGGTAAACCTTTCGATGAAACCAAATACAGAAGCATCATTGGATCCCTGCTCTACCTTACTGCCAGTCGACCGGATATTATGTTCTCCACATATGTCTGTGCCCGATATCAGGTGAACACTAAGGAATCTCACTATGTCGCCGCAAAGCGAATTCTGAGATACCTTAAAGGTACTCCTAATCTTGGCTTGTGGTACCCGAGAAACAATGATGTCGAGCTAATAGGCTTTTCAGATGCTGATTTTGCAGGGAGCAGGGATGACAGGAAAAGCACCTCCGGGACGTGTCAATTCCTCGGCAGGAGGCTTATCTCATGGAACAGCAAGAAATAGAATTGTGTTGCAACCTCCACAGCAGAGTCAGAGTACATCTCGGCAGGAAGCTGTTGCGCACAACTTCTATGGATCAGAAACCAGCTAGCCGACTACGACCTTCAGTTCAAGGAAGTACCCATGTACTGCGACTCCTCAAGTGCAATTGCCATTGCCAACAATCCAGTGTCGCACAGCAGAACGAAGCATATCGAAGTACGCTACCACTTCATTCGGGAGCACGTGGAGAACAAAGATATCTCTCTTTGTTATGTCCCCACGGACAAGCAGATTGCTGATATATTCACAAAGCCCTAGACGAGGCCAAGTTCAATCTTTTCAAGACTGAATTGGGGATGCTCAATTATGAGGAATGAAGACTACAGAGGCTCTAGGCCCGTGCAAGAACTGAGGGGGAGCAAAGGGTAAAACGCTACAGACCCCGATTTGTAGAAGCCGAAAAGGGGGAGATTACCCTCTCGGCTAAGGCTAAGGTGGCTCCAAGCTTGCTCCCAAGAAATTGGTATTGGTAATGGATAACTCACTCAACTCTCTTTTCAGTTTATGGTTTTCATTCTCATTTGCTCTATTCACCTTAGCTTGTAGGGTTTAGGCTTCTTCAAATAGGGGGAGATTGTTGGGTATTGTATCCACAATGTACCTGATTTGAAGAAGCCCCTGGACAAGCTAAGGTCAATAGACTATGTATTTGATAAAATCCTTCTAGTTGTGCTTGCAGTTTTTCCACGCTAAGTGCACACCAATGTCAGGGTGCAGTAGGTCAATATACACGGGTCTGCACGACGTAATCCCTCGTTGAGCAGATCAGTGTGTTGGCCTACGTGTACTCTCTCTATTGGAGTGCACTTATTTTCAAGCACAGGGCTGTAAATATGCAGGAGCAGACAAGGAGCAAGGATGGGTCAAGGAGCATCTCATGGGTGGAAAGACGAAATTTCGTCTAAGTTAGAATCGACGAGAATCACCAAGTGATTCTCGCCGATTCGGCGAGAATCACTTGGGATTCTCGCCGATTCGTCGAGAATCAGAGGTTGATTCTCGCCGAACTCGATCCAGCAACTTCTAAGCAAGCACCTCTGCGTTTAAGTAAGAATCGACGAGAATCACTTAGTGATTCTCGCCGATTCGGCGAGAATTACTAGTGATTCTCGCCGAATCGACGAGAATCACTGGTTGATTCTCGCCGTCTCGACCTGGCTTAAAGCAGTGCGTGCAACCAAGGCAAATTCGACGAGAATCATCTTTGATTCTCGCCGAATCGTCGAGAATCACCTTTGATTCTCGGCGACTCGGCGAGAATCACTTTCGATTCTCACCGATTTTGACTTGGCGTTTTTCTGGAAATTCCTGAACCGGATTCTGCCGCTGTTAAAGTTCTGGACCGGGATTTGGGGATTTCTTTTGTGGGTCCCACAAACGGTCATATTGGAAAACTTCTACAGTATTTATATACAGGTATTTTGAACGGAATACCTACACAGAAAGAAGCCGAGCAAGCGGAAACCCTAATATCGCGAAATCTCTCCGCCGCCTCCGTCGCCGCTCGCGCAAGTCTGTCGCCGCCGCTGATCGCTCTTCTTCCCGATCTCCGGCGACAGAAGCTTAGCAAAGCTTGAGTCTCACGCGTCTATCCAGAGATCTCTTGTCTATCGATTTGTTGACCGGGAAAAACTCCTCCGTCCGAATCGATCGAGACGACCGATCCTAGAGTGACCGTTGGTAGACCTAGTTTGCTTCGCTACGAAGTTTGGATCTCCAAGTTCAGCAGCCGCTCATCATCGTAGCCGCCGATCCCGAAGCTAGCCGCCGCTCGTGTGCCGCCGCCGGTTCCGGGGAGATCCTCTCCAAGAGAGACCGAGGTTGTAGACTCTTCATCGACTTCAAGAACACGTCGTCGAACGAAGAGGAACACCGTAGTCTCCAAAAGAAGTTTGTATCTCGTGTACATTCTATATTTTCTTTTGTTGTAAAGGAACTTTTGTTCCGTGTTGTAAGGGTTGGGTGCAACCCGTTTTGTGGGAGTGTTGACTCTCACGTGTGGAAGGGTTCCTTCCGGTAGTGCAGGGATTGGATTTCAATCCCGTTGGAGAAGTGACCGAGTCGTCCCTTGTTGGGGAGATAGGTCGAAGGGGGAAAGTGGATGTACCCAAGTCGGGGAACCACTATAAATTGCCTGTGTATTCTGTGTGCTGTGCTTTTTATTTTTATTGTGCAGGTACGTTCGTAAATTCCGCAAAAGCGCTACTCGTCACCTATTCCCCCCCCCCCCCCCCATAGGTGCACATAGCTGACACTAGGTGGACTTTCAAGTGGTATCAGAGGGAGGTTACTCATCAAAAAGGTCAACACCTTGAGTTGAATCCTGCCCCTAGTGTCAAGAAGAAGACAAATATCTACTATGGACGGGCTCAAGTTCTCCGACAAGATCCCAGTATGCACCAGGCTAAACTTTTCGATCTGGAAGGAAAGAATCAGGTTTTACATGGAAGCAGTCGATCCTTGACTCTTCATGATCGTGGAGGAGGGACCTTATGTCCCCACCAAGGCCTCCACCATCGATCCCACCAAGAAGGTGCCGAAGACACTTTCTGAAATGGACAAAGACGAGATGGTGCTCGTGGGACTGGACAAGAAGGCACGAAACATTCTGGTGAGCGCAGTTGATGATTCCATGATGCAAAATTTCAGCAACTGCAGGACTGCTCAGGAGATCTGGCAGTGCCTGATCATCCTAATGGAGGGCACGGATGAAGTGAGAGATGATCGGAGATCCCTCCTGAACCAAAAATATGAGGCCTTCAGGCAAGGGCCTAAGGAAGAGATCGGAGTCACATACGAGAACTTCCTGAAGATTGTCAACGCCCTCAAGGGCTACGGAAGAGTGTTCACCAATGGTGAACTCAATGACAAATTCCTTAGGTCCCTTACTAAGGAATGGGACACAAAGATCTGCGCCATCAGAGAATTTGGCAGACTAGCAGAAACTGATCCACAAATCCTGTTTGGGAAGCTGATGTCTTATGAACTTCAGCAGAACACCAGGAAGGCAGAGGAAGAAGCAGAGAAGGCTGCTGCAAAAGAAAAGACTGTGGCCCTAAAAGCCAGTTACTCCAGAAAGGGCAAGGGTGCGATGTCATACCGTGTGAGGAGTAAGGAAGAGGAGGAGGACTCTGAACCATGCTCCTCTGGCTCAGAACTGTCGGAGGAGGATTTCTCCCTCATCACCCGAGAGTTCAAGAAGTTCCTCAAGATGAGGAATCAAAGAAAGAAAGACAGCTCCTCCTCCAGGCATCAGAAGAAAAATTATTCTTCTGACAGGTATGCATCTAAACCTAACAAACATCGTTCTTCTGATATTATTTACTTTGGATGCAATAAGCCAGGACACGTCGTGGCCGACTGCCATCAAAGCAAAAGAGAAAAGGGGAAAGGAGAGGAGCTCAAATCCTCCAGAGATAAGAAGAAGGAGCGGAGCTACATCGCAAGAAGGCCAAAGACACTAAGTGAGTCTGATTCCTCAGACTCCAGTGATGATGAGGAAGCCTACTTCGGGCTGGTGGGTCGCTCGGACTCAGAAGGAGAATGCCCCCCGTTTACTGGGAAGGTAAAAGCTCACACCCCTCTCTCCGACTCCGACTCTGATCCTGAGTCTCAGGATGATGAACCTGAGGATGGCCCTTCATCCCGTGAAGCTGAGCTCCTCGAGAAGTATGAGCTTCTGCTGAACACTTTCGATGAGTGCCGAAAGAGACTGAAGGCTGAGAAGAAGGAAGTAAAATTCCTTAAGGGTGAGTGTGTATCCCTAAGGGAAGATGTCACTAGCTTGATTTCTCTCCGACAGGAACACCTTGACCTGACTTCCAAGCATTCAGAGTCTTTGAAGCTCCTTGATCTAAAGCAGGAGGAAGTCAACAAGTTGGAAGAACTACTTGCGGCAGAAAGGAAGATCGTCAAGAGCTTCTCCATGCCAAAAATAGTTCTTCCAGTCGTTGATACCTTCTCTGCTCAGGCCAAAGGAGCTGGCTTGGGGCATATAGGGGTACCTGGTTCTTCATCTAGGAGAAACAAGAACCAGAGGAAGAATAAGGCCGCCAAGAAGGCCTCTGCTGATGAAAAGGGTAAGGCTCCTCTTAGTCCCGTTGCGTTCAGAAAGCCTGGCTTTCCTTGCAACCAACACGACTTTGAGTCAACATTTGGGCATCATTTCCGGCCCTCGGTTGCAAAGCCAAAGAGCCGGTATGACGGTTTGAACTTTCCCCGGAACTTCGGTGAGAGTGCCTTCAAGGCACCTTATGAGGAAATCCACATATGAAATTATGGTCCGTTCTCTAGCGGCCATAATGGAAAGCAGGCACCAAAAGCCAAGCCTGTTATACAGAAGGTGACAAAGTCATGCGACTGTTGTCACCATGAGGCCTCCACCTCCAGATCCAAGGCCCCAGCAGTACCCACCGTTCCCAGGGTAAGGCAGGAGCCTAGGAAGAGGTACAACAGATTTGACTGTTGGTGCTGTGGCAAAGTCGGTCACTTTGCCGTGGATTGTTGGTTTAATCCAAGGAACTACGAGACTCCCCATGTTAGCAATGCGAGACCGACCACTCGTAGGGTTAACCAACCGAGGCGGAGTGTGCTAACCAGGAATCTAGGACCCAAGTTCGATTGGGTTCCTAAGGCAAATTAATTTTGTTTTGCAGGAATGTCCAAAGGCCACCAAAATGCCGATCTGGTATTTGGACAGTGGATGCTCCCGGCATATGACCGGGACAAGAAGCCTGCTGCGTGATTACACTCCAGTCGAGAATGGACCCAAAGTCATCTTTGGCGGGTCAGATCGAGGAGTCACCAGAGGTTATGGTATGATTTCCAACGGTATAATCTCTATCACCGACGTGGCTTATGTTGAAGGGTTTAAACCATAACCTGATCAGTGTAAGTCAGTTATGTGATAAAGGTTATGACGTTAAGTTCTGCAAGGATAAATGTCTGATAATTTCACGTACCTCTTCTGAAACGGTATTATCAGGCATTAGGAGCAGAAATATCTTTTGTTTAGATTTTCTCAGTTTAGACTCATCTACCCCCGTATGCCTTGTGGCAACAGGCAGTGCATCTCTTTGTGAACAATGGCACAAGAGATTGGCACATATTAATTTCAAGACAATTAGTATGCTATTTTCTAAGGACTTGGTAAGGGATGCTCCCAGTATCAAGTGCATCAAAGATAGCCCATGTCCTGCATGCCAGATGGGCAAACAGACTCGGGCTACCTTTAAGAGCATCGCTGACAAAGACTCTTCCCGATGTCTTTACCATTTGCATATGGACTTGTTTGGTCCAATGCAAGTTCATAGCTTGGGAGGCAAGTCCTATACGCTAGTGATAGTTGATGATCATTCTCGGTTTACATGGGTGTTCTTTTTGAAACGAAAGTCAGATACGTTTGACATCTTTACTAATTTTGTCAAGCAGGTTCAGAACGAATTTAACTGCTCTGTGGTCAAAATCCGAAGTGACCATGGAACAGAATTCGAATCTGGTGCAATGACAGAATTTTGTGAAGAACAAGGTATCTTTCATGAGTTTTCCTCCCCGCGCACTCCTCAGCAAAATGGAGTTGCGGAGAGGAGAAATAGAACTCTCATTGAAGCCTGCACGACAATGTTGAAAGATGCTTCTCTCCCGGAATACTTCTGGGCAGAGGGTGTCAATACGACATGTCATGTACAAAACCGAGCATTGATCAACAAGCATCATCGTAAGACGCCCTACGAGCTACTGAAAGGCAGGAAACCAACCATGTCCTACTTGAGGATTTTTGGTTGTCGATGCTATGTACTGAATAATGGGAAGTACCCGCGTACTAAATTCGGTGAAAAATGCTTCGAAGGCATATTCATGGGCTATAGTTCCCATAGTCGGGCATATAGGGTCTTCAATAAGAAAACCCTAGTGGTAGAAGAATCAATAAATGTTGTATTTGATGAAGGAAGTTTGCTTAACAGCAATTCTTCCAGTAGTATTCTTGAAGATGCAGGTGTTAGACTTGAACAGCTGAGTCTGGATGAGACCCCTAAAGATGACGCTCCCAAGTACGTCAAAGTTTCCACCTCCACGTCATCTGAAAATGTTGAAGATCAAGATGGAACAAATCTCTTAGAAGAAAGAGAAGCCCAAGAAGTAGTTGAAGCTCCAGACGCCAGACTTCTAGAGCTCCGGCACGTGAGAGATCATCCTAGAGATCAGATCATCGGGGATCCTCGTGCTGGTGTCAGAACTCGAAGAGGTACAGTTAACGAAGTATTGCATCTTAGCTTCCTGTCACAGGTTGAGCCAAAGAAGTTCGACGAGGCGAACAAGGATACGACATGGATTCTGGCCATGCAAGAGGAACTACATCAATTCGAACGTTGCAAGGTTTGGACGCTGGTTCCCAGACCATACAAGCAGAATGTGATTGGCACGAAGTGGATCTTCAGAAACAAGCTGGATGAACATGGTGTCATCGTAAAGAACAAGGCCAGGCTGGTGGCTCAAGGTTACAGACAGGAGGAAGGGATTGACTTCGACCAGACCTTCGCACCAGTAGCAAGGCTCGAGGCAATCAGGTTGTTCCCGGCGTATGCTTCACACAAAGGATTCACAGTCTATCAAATGGATGTGAAATCGGCATTCCTGAACGGAGACCTGAAAGAGGAAGTATACGTCGCTCAACCCCCAGGTTTTGTCGATCCTACTTATCCTAATCACGTTTATTTTCTTAATAAGGCCTTATATGGGTTAAAACAAGCTCCACGAGCTTGGTATGAGACATTATCTAGTTTTCTTCTTGAGAACAAGTTCTCCAGAGGTAAAATAGATAAAACATTGTTTCTCAGGGAAGTCAAAGGCAAGATTTTGCTGGTGCAAATCTATGTCGATGACATAATATTCGGCTCAACGGACAATAATCTTTGCAAAAAGTTCTCTAAACTTATGCAAGGAAAGTTTGAAATGAGCAGTATGGGAGAGCTCAAGTATTTCTTAGGACTTCAAGTGAAACAGTCTGAGGATGGAATCTTCATCTCTCAGACGAAGTTCACAAATGAACTCCTTAAGAAATTCGGTATGGAGAGTGCAACCTCTATGAAGACTCCAATGGGATCCACCATGTCTCTGGATAAGGATGAGAAAGGTAAACCTTTCGATGAAACCAAATACAGAAGCATCATTGGATCCCTGCTATACCTTACTGCCAGTCGACCGGATATTATGTTCTCCACATGTGTCTGTGCCCGATATCAGGTGAACACTAAGGAATCTCACTATGTCGCCGCAAAGCGAATTCTGAGATACCTTAAAGGTACTCCTAATCTTGGCTTGTGGTACCCGAGAAACAATGATGTCGAGCTAATAGGCTTTTCAGATGCTGATTTTGCAGGGAGCAGGGATGACAGGAAAAGCACCTCCGGGACGTGTCAATTCCTCGGCAGGAGGCTTATCTCATGGAACAGCAAGAAACAGAATTGTGTTGCAACCTCCACAGCAGAGTCAGAGTACATCTCGACAGGAAGCTGTTGCGCACAACTTCTATGGATCAGAAACCAGCTAGCCGACTACGACCTTCAGTTCAAGGAAGTACCCATGTACTGCAACTCCTCAAGTGCAATTGCCATTGCCAACAATCCGGTGTCGCACAGCAGAACGAAGCATATCGAAGTACGCTACCACTTCATTCGGGAGCACGTGGAGAACAAAGATATCTCTCTCTGTTATGTCCCCACGGACAAGCAGATTGCTGATATATTCACAAAGCCCCTAGACGAGGCCAAGTTCAATCTTTTCAAGACTGAATTGGGGATGCTCAATTATGAGGAATGAAGACTACAGAGGCTCCAGGCCCGTGCAAGAACTGAGGGGGAGCAAAGGGTAAAACGCTACAGACCCCGATTTGTAGAAGCCGAAAAGGGGAGATTACCCTCTCGGCTAAGGCTGAGGTGGCTCCAAGCTTGCTCCCAAGAAATTGGTATTGGTAATGGATAACTCACTCAACTCTCTTTTCAGTTTATGGTTTTCATTCTCATTTGCTCTATTCACCTTAGCTTGTAGGGTTTAGGCTTCTTCAAATAGGGGGAGATTGTTGGGTATTGTATCCACAATGTACCTGATTTGAAGAAGCCCCTGGACAAGCTAAGGTCAATAGACTATGTATTTGATAAAATCCTTCTAGTTGTGCTTGCAGTTTTTCCACGCTAAGTGCACACCAATGTCAGGGTGCAGTAGGTCAATATACACGGGTCTGCACGACGTAATCCCTCGTTGAGCAGATCAGTGTGTTGGCCTACGTGTACTCTCTCTATTGGAGTGCACTTATTTTCAAGCACAGGGCTGTAAATATGCAGGAGCAGACAAGGAGCAAGGATGGGTCAAGGAGCATCTCATGGGTGGAAAGACGAAATTTCGTCTAAGTTAGAATCGACGAGAATCACCAAGTGATTCTCGCCGATTCGGCGAGAATCACTTGGGATTCTCGCCGATTCGTCGAGAATCAGAGGTTGATTCTCGCCGAACTCGATCCAGCAACTTCTAAGCAAGCACCTCTGCGTCTAAGTAAGAATCGACGAGAATCACTAGTGATTCTCGCCGAATCGACGAGAATCACTGGTTGATTCTCGCCGTCTCGACCTGGCTTAAAGCAGTGCGTGCAACCAAGGCAAATTCGACGAGAATCATCTTTGATTCTCGCCGAATCGTCGAGAATCACCTTTGATTCTTGGCGACTCGGCGAGAATCACTTTCGATTCTCACCGATTTTGACTTGGCGTTTTTCTGGAAATTCCTGAACCGGATTCTGCCGCTGTTAAAGTTCTGGACCGGGATTTGGGGATTTCTTTTGTGGGTCCCACAAACGGTCATATTGGAAAACTTCTACAGTATTTATATACAGGTATTTTGAATGGAATACCTACACAGAAAGAAGCCGAGCAAGCGGAAACCCTAATATCGCGAAATCTCTCCGCCGCCTCCGTCGCCGCTCGCGCAAGTCCGTCGCCGCCGCTGATCGCTCTTCTTCCCGATCTCCGGCGACAGAAGCTTAGCAAAGCGTGAGTCTCACGCGTCTATCCAGAGATCTCTTGTCTCTCGATTTGTTGACCGGGAAAAAACTCCTCCGTCTGAATCGATCGAGACGACCGATCCTAGAGTGACCGTTGGTAGACCTAGTTTGCTTCGCTACGAAGTTTGGATCTCCAAGTTCAGCAGCCGCTCATCATCGTAGCCGCCGATCCCGAAGCTAGCCGCCGCTCGTGTGCCGCCGCCGGTTCCGGGGAGATCCTCTCCAAGAGAGACCGAGGTTGTAGACTCTTCATCGACTTCAAGAACACGTCGTCGAACGAAGAGGAACACCGTAGTCTCCAAAAGAAGTTTGTATCTCGTGTACATTCTATATTTTCTTTTGTTGTAAAGGAACTTTTGTTCCGTGTTGTAAGGGTTGGGTGCAACCCGTTTTGTGGGAGTGTTGACTCTCACGTGTGGAAGGGTTCCTTCCGGTAGTGCAGGGATTGGATTTCAATCCCGTTGGAGAAGTGACCGAGTCGTCCCTTGTTGGGGAGATAGGTCGAAGGGGAAAGTGGATGTACCCAAGTCGGGGAACCACTATAAATTGTCTGTGTATTCTGTGTGCTGTGCTTTTTATTTTTATTGTGCAGGTACGTTCGTAAATTCCGCAAAAGCGCTACTCGTCACCTATTCCCCCCCCCCCCATAGGTGCACATAGCTGACACTAGGTGGACTTTCAGTAACGGAATTAAGTCAAGTGGCACGAGAGCTTTATAACCGTGCACGATCTCAGTCGGGGACAAACCCGTGGACCTATTTTTGGAATTATTATACGCTAACTGAGCATGAGGGAGGATAAGGTCCCATGTACCCTTGTGGTCTCCCACAAGGCATCGAAGCAAACTACCTAAACTTCTGTTCACAACTTCTGTTTGCCCATCCGTCTGCGGATGGTACGCGGAAGAGAATAGAAGTTTGGTGCCCATAATCCTCCACAAGGTCTTCCAAAAATAACTGGTAAACTTCACATCCCTATCGGTAACTATAGACTTTGGAACTCCTCGATGGCCAACCACCTCTTTAAAATATAATTGTGCAACGTGTGACGCATCGTTGGTTTTATTGCACGCGATAAAATAAGCCATTTTAGAGAAACGATCTACAACAACTAAGATAGAGTCGTGACGTCGAAATGTGATTGGGAGGCCGAGAATGAAGTCCATGCTAACGTCTTCCCAGGGAATAGATGGAATCGGAAGAGGGGTATAAAGCCCCGCATTAGTTTTGTTCCCCTTAGCCAGTTGGCACGCTCGGCAACTTCCCACGATCTTACTAACCATGGCCTTAAGACCGGGCCAATAGAACTTGTCTTCAACTAACATGATCGTCTTGTCACGACCAAAGTGTCCACCTAACCCTCCGCCATGCAATTCCCACACTATGAAGTGTCGTAGGGAGGAACGGGGGATGCATAGCTTCGAATGGTTAAATAAATAGCCGTCCCGAATGAAAAAAGAAGTAATGGTGGTAGGTGAGTCGTCTTGAGTGGAGAAATAGATATCCTTAAAATCGGGGCAGTGGACGTACTCGTCCTTAATCCTATCGAAGCCAATCACCTTAACTTCTATCGTGGAGAGCAATAACGAAACACGACTAAGGGCATCGGCTACGCGGTTGAGAGTCCCCTTGAGGTGTTTGATAATGAAAGTGTACTCCTGAAGATAGGAGACTCATTTGGCATGTCTAGGACTAACCTTAGTTTGAGAGTTAAGAAACCTTAGCGCTTCATGACCGGATAGGATGACAAACTCCTTAGGAAGTAAATAATTCCGCCAATGTTGGAGGCATCGAATGACCGCGTAAAACTCCCGATCATAATTGGAATAATTTAATTTCAGGCCTGCTAGTTTCTCACCGAAATACCCCACAGGGTGGCCTTCCTGCCTCAACACTCCACCAATTCCCACTCCAGACGCATCACATGAAAACTCGAAAACCTTGGTAAAATCCGGTAGTCGCAAAAGGGGGGCTTCCTACATGCGCGATTTAATTAATTGGAACGCCGTAGCGGCCGAGTTCGTCCATGTAAATTCACCTTTTTTTCATGCACTCGGTAATGGGAGCCATAATACTACTAAAATCCTTAATAAATCGCCGATAAAATGTAGCGAGCCCGTGAAAACTCCTAACATCCCGAATGTTGGCGAGCTCGGGCCAATCTCTAATGGCTTGTACCTCCTTGGGGTCTACGTGGATCCCCTTCGAACTCACAATATAACCGAGGAACTCAACCGATGTCACATGGAAGGTACACTTGTTAATGTTCATGAATACTTTTTCCGATCTCAGTGTGGTAAGGATGCTTCTTAAATGTGACTCGTGATCAATCGTGGAGGTGCTAAATACCAAAATGTCGTCAAAATATACCACAATGAATTTTCCCATATAGGGTTGGAAGACGTGGGTCATCATCCTCGAAAACGTGCTCGGTGCATTGGAAAGCCCAAACGGCATAACTAACCACTCGTAGAGCCCTTCCTTAGACTTAAAGGCGGTCTTCCACTCGTCACCTTCCCTAATTCGGATCTGATGGTAGCCACTCCTAAGATCCAATTTCGAGAAAATCGTGGCACCGGCTAACATGTCCAATAAATCATCCAAGCGAGGGATGGGAAAGCGATACTTAATAGAGATTTTATTAATGGCTCTACTATCCACACACATCCTCCAAGAGCCGTCCTTCTTGGGGGCAAGTAAGGCGGGTACGGCACACGGGCTCTTGTTGTGGTGGATAAAACCCTTTTGCAATAAATCCGAGATTTGGGTTTGCAACTCTAAGTGCGCGGAGGGGTTTAGCCGATAATGTGGGAGGTTGGGCAATGAGGAGCCCGGAATGAAGTCAATGGCATGTTGGATTTCCCGCAACGGGGGTAGCTCAGCCGGTAGCTCGTCCGGGTACACGTCCACAAACTCTTCTAAGAGTTTCCTCAACATCGACGGCAAGTTCTCAAAAGTTGTCGCATCTTCCTTAACTTGTAGACACACTAAGGCATAGAGGACACCATCTAAAAAGGTAGTACGCTTCAATTCTATCCTTCCTATCAGACTCAACGTCTTCTTCTCGACCGGGATGACCGTATCCTTGGAGGGGGCCAAAGGATCCTTTGGCGGGGCGGGTTTTAAGAGTATGGTTCTGCCATTAAATTTAAACTCGTAAGTATTGGCCCGACCAAAGTGGGTGACGTCATGATCATACAACCAAGGGCGACCCAACAAGACGTGACAAGCATCCATAGGGATGACGCCACACCAAATCTGCTCAGAATAAGCTTTGATGGTAAGGGGTACCAAGCATCGCTTTGACACAGGGAGGGATGACTTGTCTACCCATGCCACCTTATAAAGGTGAGGGTGCAGCTCGGCATCAAGAGACATTCGTCTCACTGCCGTTTCAGAAATAACATTCATGCAACTACCGCTATCAATGATCAACCTACACCATTTTTCGCCACTCTTAAAATTCAACGTGAAAATGTTCGTCCTATTCCAATCGTCTAACGCTCGAGGGGTCGCCAGAATACAGCTCATAACCATCATATGGGAGTCATCCTCCATATCACGAGGCACTCCGTCCGACTCGCTCTCTTCGCCCGCCTCGTAAGTAATGTCGTCTGTCCCACCGGTGGAATCTAACAGGGCTAATGGTCTGGGCGTAGTAGGACAATCACTAGCATAGTGCCCTTGGATCCCGCAAGCGTAACAGGTGACATTCGTTCTGTTGACCCGACCCACCGGGACTCTCTCACTAGAGGGGTTTCTATCATTCCTAGCCGTTACGACTATGGTGGTCGAATCGGGGGACTGATACTTTCCTTTAGCCTTATAGGTTGCGGTGGGAGGCGGTCCTAAAATGGACTTGCCCTTTTGGAACGAGCGAGACTTGCCCTTAAGCGCGTTGTGCTGCTCAATATCTAAGGCAGCGTTGAAAGTGGGGTGCAAGTCAGTGTGACCATAACGCAGAAGCTTTCCTTAGATGTCGGGGTTTAGTCCCTTACGGAACCTGGAGAGGGTGACCTCGGGCATCTATTTCACGTCACACCTAACCATCATGTCCTTCAGCAAACTCATATACTCAGACACCGACCTAGTCCCTTGCTTAAGGGTAGCTAAATCATCGAACATTTGTGTTCGATGGTAAGTAGGGACGTACTGTTCCGTCAGCCTAGCCTTCATTGCATCCCAGCCTATGGGCAACGCTCCGTTCTCGACTCTCAAACGTCGCTCCTCATTCAGCCAAAATATTTTAGCACGCCCTAGCAACTTCATTCTCGCTACTCGCACTTTATCCGCGTCGTTCAGGGTATACCACTCGAAATAACATTCGATCTCCATGACCCAGTCCTGGAAGACTTGGGGATCTCCTAAACCATCGTAGGATGGTCGCTTGGCCCGAGTAAGGTCAAACTCATACGGTGCTCGTGGGGCGTTCTCATTAGGAGGGTGGGGGTAAGGGTTGTGATGTTCTCCCACCCGTGGGTGAGCGGGTTGATTACGGGGTGCCCCTTGTGGTAACCCCAGTCCGTGAAGTGCCTCCCTAATAGCCATCAACTGCTCCGTGAAATCCTGACGGAGCTCCTCAATCTCAGTGAGGGCACGACCCTCGCCCCGGTCATCATCCATATTAGACGACGATGGAGGATATTCCGTACCGAGGCTAGTGCGCATGAAAAAAGGAAGACGACTGATTCAGACAGACCAAAGAAGGAATTAATCCAGCTTAATGACTATAGGAGAATAATTTTTTTTGATTTTCTTACAGGAAATAAAAAGAGGATTATTAAAAAAATTTATTTTGACTTTTTTGGCTGAAAAATAAGAAAACTAAGCCGCTATTGGCAGACCAAAAATAATTTTTTTTTGATATTTTTTTTTGTGACAACTAACGTGGAAACACAAGTGCAGGTTAACGTGCTAAAAAGAGGGGAGGGTGCCAATTAAAAAATTGACAAGAACCTCGCTTTGATACCAAAATTGATGTAGGCCTTTACCGCGGACACAATATGGATTACGGGAATAAAACGGACGCCACTCTCATTCCACAATCACACTCGCACTAGCTTTAACCGCAGCGCACTCGCCAACGTTTTATCACAGTTCACCAACGTACAGTAGCTACTCCGCGGGAAGGTCAAACGAATGGCTATAGGCCGACGTTCTCCCAAGCTAAGAGGACCAATATTGGGTCCGACCGAGCAAAAGTTGTACCAAAAGAGGTCTACCCAAAATGCGATCGAAAAATGGTAGATCTCCCCCAACAAAAATACGGGGCTCGCCAAACCCTTTCGAAAATAACGCGATTAAGATAGATGCAAGTCAAAAGAAAAACCACGAAGAATCTAACGATTCAAATCCAACGCAAAAATCTTTCCGGCCACTAGAATATCAAGAGGAAATCACACGTGAGTGGAGAGGATCGTTACCCAAGTCGGAATAGATGATTCCGACTACCTTTGAAGGATCGCCCTTCTACGGTTCCGCCGGAGTCGCGCCGGATGGAGAGATAGATCGTTCGCCTCGGCCGCTTCACACCAAAGTCCAGATTCCTCGCCGTAGAAGGAGAACCTTCCGGATAAAACTTCACATGAAGAGGGGTGGCCTGGTTCTCTTCAAAGGGGTTGCTCGGGTGGAGGGGATAGGTGGTCGGCCGGCTATGGGGGGTGGTGGTCAGGTTGAAGATGGTGAGAGGAGGCGGTGGCTTGGATGAGGGAGATGAAGGGGAGGGCTGGCCGAAACTTTTAGAGAGAGAGGGAGATAGGAGGGTGGCGGCTAGGAAGAGGGAGATGAAGGAGAGGGCTGGCCGAAATTTTAGAGAGAGAGCGAGAGAGGAGGGTGGCGGCTAGGAGAGGTAGAGAGAGAGGAGGCTTAGCAAGAAAGGAAATTTTAGGGCTTCTTCTCATTCAACTTAAGTTAAACAAACCATACATGCCTATATATAGGCTTAACACCAAGTCTTGGCTATATGTAGCCCAAATGAAAATAAAAATAAAATGGCTACATGCAGCCCAAAATAACATAATCCAAATAAAATAGCATACTAAAATACGAATGCTCTTAAGCTAAAAATAAGATAAGTGCAACTAGTTATTTGTCTTGCGCCGAGGGCGAAAATTGTAGCACCGATCCATACGAACACCATGGCGACGCGAGTTCTTAGTTGGGGACGAAGGAGGGTCTTCCGTTAGCGTGTCGTCATCAACAACTTGGGGTCGTCGTCAACTTGGGGGGTCGTCGTCAACTTGGGGGGCGTCGTCAACTTGGGGGCCATCGTCGCCACCAGTGTAAAAGGTTTACTGTGGCACTACAAGTGCTTTTCCTTTCCCTTTCTAAAGTTCGACTCTTATGCTTCCCTTGACTGCTATCTCCTTCTTACCTTTTTGGGAGGAGAAGGAATTTATCAAGGGCAGCACAACTTTAGGCTTGTTGAATTCAGCCACAACCCTTCTCTCTTTCAGGAGTTGCCCTTCAAGATCCACAATGATCTTGTCATTCTACCTTCTGATCTCAATTTGGATGATTGAGATGGCCTTAAGTTGGCTGACTTCCCTCACTTTCTGATCCAGCAAGGAAGCTGTCTCAGATTGTTGGGCAGCAGCTAGCTGAAGAGAGATAATATCCTCACCTACACCTTGGCCAACTTCTTGCTTTTTCTCAAAGAATCCAAGATTTTACCATACTTGTCAATCAATTGATTGACATCTACCTCTGATTCAGAGCCATCTTCATCAGTAGATGAGCATGCATCAGAATCTGGACTGGTCTCAAGACCTGAGTAGCTAGGAAGAGATTATACCTGATCTTGACCAGGCTGATCCTGATAGGATTCTTCTCCTTCTGTCATGGCAATTATCCCAAAATAGCTACAGTCATCTTCTTCTTCATCAACCACCTCTGAATCACTTTTTGAGTGTGATAGAGGTGCCCTGATCTCTATCCTAGTTTATGAAGGATTGACTTCTCCTGCTGCAATAACTTCATCTTCAGTAGCAACAGCAACTAGCCCAAAGAAGGCTTCTTCTTCTTCTTCAGACTCTAAACCACTGTCAGAAAGACTGATTTCCTCTGTCCCTTCCATAAAGCTAGTGAGAGAATCCCACATCTCTTTGGTTGTCTTGCAGTAGACAAGCATCTGGAAGGTGGAGTCATCTATGGCACTTGAAAGAAATTGTACCTAATCACCTAGAGGGGGGGTGAATAGGTGACCTTAATCTTTTTAAACTTTCAGGCAGATTTAATCACAGAATTCACAGAACTATAAACAGCATACACAGAATCAGACATACACAGAGTACACACAGTTTTATAGTGGTTCCCCAAGGTCTGGGTACATCCACTTTCCCCCTTCGCCTATCTTGTAGTGTACTAGATTCGGCCGAACTTCTCCACTATTCCTCAGATCCTCAGATCTTACACTCAGAACCCCAAACAGGTTCCTACAACTCAGGCTCAAAGCCCTACCACTCAGTCTTCACCAAGACCTACACTCAGCCTTCAACAAGGCCTACACTCAGCCCTCAACAAGGCCTACACTCAGAGAAATGAATCTCCTACACTCAGGCACACAGGCCCTACCACTCAGCCTTTATAATTTCAGGCTTACAACTCAGATCCCTTAGGATCCTACAAGAAATTAAAATTACAATGAATATAACCACAACTCAGATTGAGAGAGAAGAGTTGTCTGGTTTCTTGAAGAGTTCTTGGAAGAACTTTGCTGAGATCAACCTCCCTTGGCTTCCTTCAAAGCTTCTTGAATTTAGAACACAGTAGGGTTGAGTCTCTATACAGATGATCTTCAATCACTGCTGACTTTAAGAATCAAATCTCAATCTGAATCTTTTCTTCACAGCCTGGTTCAACAGCTGTCTTCTTATAAGGAGCTCTCTCTCTCCAACTTCTTAGATCTTCTGATCACTTCAATTGATTGTTGTTAATCATCTTCTGATTGCTGACAGAATAAGCCTTTATATAGGATTTCTTCATGGTGACCGGCTGATCCGGTTTCTAACAACTTTCTGACAGCTCTGATAGTTGCAGTAGACCGGCTGGAATGGCAGCTGTCAAGTCATCCAGTCACTTCTTGAATTTTTTGTAACTGACTGAAAGTGTCGAGACAGTTAGTCTTTAAGTGTCGACACTGATATACTAAGTGTCGACACAAGTAGACTAAGTGTCGACACTAGCCTTCGTGGTGTCGACACAACTCCTTGTGTTATAGAATCTGCTTCTCGACACTGCTTCTTCAACATGTGTCGACACTGCTCCTGTGTGTCGACACAAGTCCTTCTTTGATACTTAGTTGATTTCTTGTAAGTGTCGACACAACTCCTTTGTGTCGACACATCTTCTTATGTTGATACTTGCTAAGTGTCGACACATCTTCTTGGTGTCGACACATGCCTTCTGTGTTGATTCTTTTACTGAGTGTCGATACATCTCCTTTGTGTCGACACTTGTACTTAGACTTTATTGAAATTTGCTGAGTGTCGACACAGCCTCCTAGTGTCGACACTTTCTTCATGTGTTGAGACTTTTGCTGTGTGTCGACACATTCTTCATTATGTCGACACTTGTACTTAAACTCTATTGAAGTTTGCTGAGTGTCGACACAGCCTCCTAGTGTCGACACGTGTACTTGAGCTTCGTTTAACTTTTGCTGAGTGTCGACACAGCCTCCTAGTGTCGACACTTTCTGATGTCGACAAAGTTCCTCTGGGTGTCGACACTGCTTTTAAGTGTCGACACTGCTTCTCTGGACATTTCTTCATTGAGTGTCGACACAGCCTGTATGTGTCGACACTTTCCTTCTGGTGTCGACTATGCATTCCTGGTGTCGACATAATTACTCCAAGTGTCGACACTGCTTCTCTAGGTGTCGACACAAGTCTTCTTAAGTGTCGACACTTTTCTTCTAGGTGTCGACACATGGACTTAGAAACTTTTAAGCTTTCCCTGCAATTACTTAACCTGCACAAGGTAACTCAAGATACATCAAATACACCTTGATGTATATCATTGAGTGGGGTGAGGCTTCTTCAAATCAGGTACATTTTTTCAATGTACCCAACAATCTCCCCCTATTTGGAGAAGTCATAACCCTTAGTCAATGATATACACCATACATAACAAATTCACAGTATGATGTAAAACAGTAATACAGGACAGGGTAAGTACATAAACATGTATAAACAAAACATGTATACACAAATATCATAGAACAGTAATGTAATAGATTTAACACATCACATTGTTATAAGAACTTCAACATTTTCATTATTCAAAAGTTTATAGAAATTTTAATACAAGTGATTACAATTTGTAAACTAAAGAAAAATTTCTATCCTAAGGCTGCTCAGGCTCCTTGATCACAATGCCTTTTCCTGATTGTATCTTTGCTTGGACGGGAGCTTCAGTATCTTCAGCAGCAGCATGCTTCTTCCCTTTAAGATCTTTCTTTTTCTGCTCTTCAGCCTTGATCTTTTGCCTTTCAAAGTAATGATAAGGCTTTGGGAAGTACTTGCTAGGCTCCTGTGCAGTAGGAGGTAGCTTTCCCATCTTAGCCTTTCTTATGTATTGAACAATAGCCTCTTGCATGTTCTCATGTTTCCTCCACTCCAGTTCAGAATACCACTTGTTTCTATCCTGGATATTGTCCTTGGCAGCCTTCCATGCAGTCAAGATGATATTCCTGGAAGTGGGGCTCCATTATTTAAAATCAGGCCTAAGTTCAGCTTGCTCTCTGAATCTTTTCTTAGACAATTGAGTCTCTTGTTCCTTTAATAAGGCCTCTTGTTCTTTCAGAATTGCCTCAGGTACAGGCTGAACCGCTTTCTCAATGATGACATTCTGATTTCCCTCAGGAGGGCTATACATTGTCTGTATATCTTGATGTATCATATCAAAGTCTGGTGGAGGGTATATTACCTGAGCTACTTCAGCTTGCTCTCCTCCAAGATATGCAGGATTAATTCCAGACTCTGCAACATTGTCATCATCACATAATGGATGATATCCAAGGGTGGCTCTGATGGAATTTGAAATCCATTTGGCATGATCAGAGCTGGCTTTGACTAACACCCTCTCCCCCTTTATGACTTCTCTTTCAATGTGATCCCTAAGATCATCTTTCTGAAACCTTATATGTGCATTCAGATAGTTGACTCCATCTTTGTAGAAAGGTTTCAACCTTTGGAGCTTTTCAGTTATTAACTTCTGGGAATCCTGAAGTGCAGAAGTAACAGCAGTGATACCTTCTTGTAAAGCTTTATCAAATTCTGCCTTGGCTGTAGCACTTACTGTAGTCTGACCAGTAGCTATATTCTTCATTTCTGTTATAATGGCATTATGTGAAGCAGTCAAATTATCATTCATCCTTATCTGATTTTCCAGGACATAGCCTTGCTTCACCTCTAGTTCATCAAGTTTAGTCTTTATTTTCTCTTGATGTGTGGCCAAATAGACTACTGCATTGCCTCCCTTATGGAAATAATCAGTCATTTCCTTTTTGTTGAGATTAACCTCAAATCTAATAGACTTTATGTCTTGTGCCAGATCAAATTGCAGTGACTTATTCCCTTCATACACATACTTTTCCAGAGCTTGCCTTTGCTCATCCATCTTTATCTGCAATGCTACCATCAGAGAACTGAAATCTGTAGATGAGGCAGGCTGTGGTGCAATGGTTTGCAGTGCCTTTTTATATGTCTGGCTCCTCCTCTTGAAGACTTGAAATTTCCTCTTCTTGGCTCTTGCAGCCTCTTCATCCTCTAAAGCAGATGTGCTTGCAATGTCCACTCTTTCTTTAGGACTAGGATGAGAGTCCTTCTCAGTCCTTGGTAGCCCTTCAGTATCTCTTAGCTTCTCAGTTTCTTTGCCTGCAGTTTCTTCTTCAATCTCCACATGCTCCCCCTCAATAATTACTTTCTCCCCCTCACCAACAGCTTTTTCTTTCTCAAAATCTGTTTGTAGAAGATCTGGGAATAGCTCTTCTAGGGTAAATTCCTGTTGAGGATGGGGTGGAGAATCTCTTAGATCATCAACCACTTGATCAGCAACAGATGTGTCCTCCATGACAACATCCTGAGGTTGACTAAGAATCTGAGGTTGCTGATTAACATCAGATAATGTGTCAGTCATAACTTCATTCTCAATAGGGAAATCTAGATGGTTGATTTCAGTTATTACCTCAAGTATGGTTTGGGTAGCTTGTTCACTCTCTAGTGGAGTTGGCTCTTCCACAAGTAGAGGCTCCCCCTGGATTGAATCCTGGTGAATTGGGCTTGCTGAGGGTAGCTCCCCCTGCCTCTCTGCATCTTCTTGTCTTGCTGGAGATTGTCCAGCATTTCCAGTTTCTTCTTCATCAGGAGTGAACACTACTTGCTCTTCAGAACTGCTTGAGGATTCTTGAGCCACAGGGGCTGTCTTCTTCTTCTTTTTCTGGGGTGTTTCCTTCACTGGAGATGGCAGTTCTTTGGTCAGGACTCTATCCCACCTAGAGAAGATTCTCAAATCCATTCTCCTCATGTGGTTAATCTTAGTTCCAGCTGCTTGATTCATTACTTCTGGTATACTACCAGAGAGGTATAGACTTAGTATTCTACCCAAATTGGGTTTCTTCATACTCTCTTTTATCTTCTCAAACACAACTGCAGACCAATCAGTTTCTAGTTTGAAGATAATCCTGGTCATTAGACTGAACATGTGAGCTGAAATTCTGTCATGCCCACCAGGCTTGCTCAGTATGACCTTGCCCACAATCTCAGATAGAAACTTGCCTTGCATATTCATTCCCTTTCTATTGAACACAGATCCTATCTTCAGGTTTGAGTCCAAACCACACCATGTCAATGCTTCTCTAGTCTTAGAAGCAGAAACATCTTCCTCTTCCTTTGTCCTTGGTAGCTGAAGTACCTTCCTCAGACTCTTCTATGTGACCTTGACCTTGGTTCCATGAACTCTGGATTTAATCTTAAATCCAGATTCATCTAGAGTTGCTCCATTCAGAAATTCCAGGACCTCCTTCTTCCATATCTTGATCGGTTCTGATACAAGAAATTCTAACCCAGTCTCTGCTATTAGGGTTATCACGCCTTTGATCTCAGGTTCCGCGTCATCAAATGTGTGTCGCACGAGTTCATATCCTTCATTCACATTCTCTTCTAGCTTAGGCGCCATTAGGGTTTGAAGAAATTTGAATTTAGAGAAGAGAGATGTCGACACACAAGTTTGGTCTCGAAACTTTGGTGAGCGTGTCGACAAACAATGGCGAAAACCTATTTATACTTTTCTAGAATCGAAGATGAAAGGGCGCGTCAAAATACTTAAATTGTGTCGACACTGTTGAAAAGTGTCGACACTTACTTATAATGTCTCGACAACTATGTGTCGACACAAGTATAGTCGACAGAATATATGTGTCGACACTTGTTTATGTGTCGACACCACTTAGCTCGACACTTAGTCGAGACTTTACTAGACTAATGCTGTGTAAATCCTAAGTGTCGACACCACCTTGGATGTGTCGACACCTACACTGCATGTGTCGACACTAATTCTCTAAAGTGTCGACACAGACTTTCTAGATGTGTCGACACCATTTCTCTAAAATGTCGACACCACTTTTCTGTGTCGACACAGACAACTCTGTGTGTCGACACCATTTTACTTAGCCAATTTTGAAAACTTATTCTAAGTTTATCATCCCTAATTCAATTTTAAATTTATTGAATTTGGTTTCATCTAAGGGCTTAGTATACATGTCAGCTAGCTGATTATCTGTACTAATATACTCTAGTGAAATATCTCCTTTTTCCACATGTTCTCTTAGAAAATGGTATTTGATTTCTATGTGCTTAGTCCTACTATGGGAGACAGGATTGTTTGCAATAGAAATAGCACTAGTAGAATCACAAAATATAGGTGTTCTACTTACTTGTATACCATAGTCTTCTAGCTGATGTTGAATCCATAGAAGTTGAGCACAGCAACTTCCTGCAGCAATATACTCTGATTCTGCTGTGGAGATAGCCACACTTGTTTGTTTCTTGCTACTCTATGATATCAGCCTTCCACCTAGGAATTGACAGGTACCTGTTGTACTCTTTCTGTCTTCCTTGCAGCCTGCAAAATCTGCATCTGAATAACCTGTCAGTTCAAAGTCTCCATTCCTAGGGTACCAAAGGCCTAGATAAGGAGTGCCCTTAAGATATCTTAGAATTCTTTTGACTGCTGTCAAATGAGATTCTTTAGGGCAAGCTTGGTACCTAGCACAGACACATGTAGCATACATGATATCTGGTCTACTAGCAGTCAAATACAATAGGGAGCCAACTATCCCTCTATACAAAGTCTCATCTACAGGTTTTCCTGCATCATCTTTGCTAAGAGACATACTTGACCCCATAGGAGTTTTCATGGTACTGGATGATTCCATACCATACTTCCTTATCAATTCTAGGGTGAACTTAGACTGGCATATGGATAAACCATCCTTAGTCTGTCTAACTTGGAGACCCAAGAAGAACTTAAGTTCCCCCATACTGCTCATTTCAAATTGTTCTTGCATAAGTTTTGCAAACTTTCTGCAAAGACCACTTTCAGTAGACCCAAATATGATGTCATCTACATATATTTGGACTAGAATGATCTTGCCTCTGGATTCCCTACGGAATAGAGTTTTGTCTATTTTCCCCCTTGTGAATTTATTCTCAATGAGGAAACTAGACAGGGTTTCATACCAAGCCCTAGGGGCTTGTTTTAACCTATACAAAGCCTTCCTATGTCTATAAACATAATTAGGTTTAGTAGAATCAACAAAACCTGATGGTTGTTCCACATAGACTTCTTCCTACAGATTTCCATTCAGAAAAGCTGACTTAACATCCATTTGGTATACTTTAAACCCTTGATAGGTTGCATAGGCCAAGAACATCCTTATTGCCTCCAGTCTGGCTACTGGAACAAAGGTTTGATCAAAGTCAATACCTTCTTCCTGCCTATATCCCTTAGCAACCAGTCTAGCTTTGTTCTTCACAATAACTCCATGTTCATCCATCTTGTTCCTAAAGATCCACTTAGTTCCTATAATGTTGTGGTCCTTGGGTTTAGGAACTAGCTCCCAGACATTGCATCTTTTGAACTGGTTGAGTTCCTCTTGCATAGCCTCAATCCAATGAGGATCTAGGATGGCTTCTTCAAATTTCTTTGGCTCTACTTGGGATAGAAAGCTGGAGTAGAGTACTGAACTTTGATTTCTGCTCCTTGTTTGTACCCCTTGTCTGAGATCACCAATAATTTGATTGGCTGGATGATCTTTTAGATGTCTATTTGCTGGAGGCAGCCTGTCTTCAGGTTGTACTCCTTCAGCTTCTTCAACTTGCTGCACTCCTTGGTCTTCTTCTGCATCAGGTGCATCTAGTACTCCCCCTAGACAACAGCCACTATCATCCACTTGCTGACTTGTAGTAGAACCTTCTTCAATAGTGAGCTTGTCCATTTTCTCAGTCACACCTGTAGAGCTGCAAACACTTCTAGACAATTCATTGTTAATGAGTCTGGCTTCATCAAACACTACATGTACTGACTCTTCTACAACTTGAGTAGTCAAGTTGTAGACCCTATAAGCCTTACTGTTGTTGTTGTACCCAACAAAGATCCCCTCTTGGGATTTGGCAGCAAACTTGGTTAAGTAAGACTTACCATTGTTAAGTATATAACATTTACAACCAAAGATCCTGAAATAGGATAGATTTGGTTTTCTGCCTTTCACAATCTCATAGGGGGTCTTATTGTGGCTTTTGGTGATAGTAGCCCTATTAATCACATGACATGCAGTATTAACTGCCTCAGCCCAGAAATATTCAGGGAGAGATGTGTCACTTAATAGGGTTCTACCAGCCTCAATCAAGGTTCTATTTTTCCTTTTAGTAATACCATTTTGCTGAGGTGTTCTTGGTGAAGAAAATTCCTGAAATATCCCAAACTCTTCACATAGATTTGTCATACTGTCAGACTGGAATTCAGTACCATGATCACTTCTTATTTTGACCACTGTACTGTCTAACTCATTTTGAATTTGTTTGACAAAACTATAAAAGATACTAGGAGTTTCAGATTTCTGCCTAAGGAAGAACACCCAGGAAAACCTTGAGTAGTCATCTACAACCACAAATGTGTAGACCTTCCTACCTAGGCTGTGAACTGGCATATCACCAAAAAGATTCATATGCAAGAGGTATAAGCACCTCACAGCATCTTTGTTCTCAATGCTATTAAAGGTGGATCTAGTCTGCTTGCCCTTTTGAGAAGCTGAGCATATCCCAACCTTTTTACACTTAACCTGAGGATCATTCCTCACTAACTCTTTATTATAGAGTTGACCAATTGTCTTATAGTTAAGATGGGCTAGCCTCTTGTGCCATTTGACATAATGAGAGACTTTCTCATCAGCTACAAGACACACAGGAGAACCATTGTTCTCACACATAATGTCTAGACAATAGACATTTCTCTTCCTATAACCTGTCAAAATGATCTTTTGATCATTTGACCTCCTGATATGACAACCATCTTTGACAAATGAGATGTCATATCCTAGATCACTCAGCTGACTTATACTAATAAGGTTGTGTTTCAAACCTTTAACATAAGCCACTTGAGTAATAGTAATAAGGTTGCTAGAAATGTTACCAAAGCCTTTGATGATTCCTTTTTCAGAACCACCAAAGGTGACTTTAGGACCATCCTTGATTGGTGTATAGTCCTTTAGCAATCCCCTAGTTCCAGTCATGTGCCTGGAACATCCATTGTCCAAGTACCATATTGGGGCATGGCCACTTGGACTCACCTGACTTGGTCCAGGCCGATCCTGGATTTTGTCTCCTTCTGATAAGGACATCAATCCCTGGCACTGATTGTCCTCATGCTCATATATAGAGTTCATTAACTGGATGAACTCCTCTTCCTCTTCTTCAGCAAACAGTCCAATATAAGATTCAGCTTCTGAATCAGTTTCTGAAGATGACATATCAGACAGACTTTTGTCCTTCTTAGCAACAAAGGACCTTTCCTTTTTGCCCTTGATTTGAGTCTTCTTCTTATCAGTTGACTCTTTCCTTTTCTCTGGACAGTCAGCAACAACATGTACCTGTCTGTTACAACAATAACAAACTATCTTTGAAGATGTAGTTTTACTTGACTTGGGCTTTCTCCTCTCATACTTTGATGACTTCTGTGAAGTGGATGGCTTGGACCTCCACTGTTTCTTCTTTAGAAACTTCTGAAAATGTCTTGTGAAAGCTGCAAAGTCTTCATCACTCTCACTGCTTTCAGAATTCTTGCTTTCTGACTCATCTGTCTCAGTCTCAGCAACTTTTGGAGGTGGAGATGGAGACTTACTTTTATATTTCCTAGTGGCTTCTATCTTGAAAGCCACAGCTCTTTCTTTATGCTCAACTCTGGTAGTCTTCTCCTCCTCCTTCCTTACCATTAACTGCATCTCATATGATAACAGTTTTCTAAACAATGTTGGAGGAGGAATGTCTGCTAATTTGGCCATTTCCCTTATGGCACAAATCTTAGTATCCCAGTCTTTAGTTAGGGATCTCAAGAACTTATCATTCAGCTCATAATTGCTAAATTCTCTTCCATAGGATATTAACTCATTAACTATCCAATAGAATTTCTTGTAGCACTCAGTTATGCTATCAGACCTTCCTTGTCTAAAGCTCTCATACTCTTGGTTTAATAAAGACTTTCTGTCCTGTCTAACTTCTTCAGAGCCCTCCATGTATACTATCAGTGTGTCCCACATTTCCTTTGATGTTTTACAGTGAATTAAATTCTGGAATGTGGCATCATCTATTGCACTTACAAAAATATTTTGGGCCCTCTTGTCCATAGTGGCCTGAATAATCTCATCTTTAGTCATCTCTGAAAAGTTCTTAGGAGTTCTCTGATTTGCATCCAGAACTGATACTTTCATTGGCACATATGGCCCTTCTTTGACTGTGATATAGATTCTAGGGTCAGAGGCTTCCATAAATAGTCTAACTCTTTCTTTCCAAATGCCAAAGATCTCCTTTCTGCAGATTGGCAACTTCATGGATCCTAGTTTTTTGTGATTCTCTGTTGAACCCATTTTCTTGATTTTCTTGATTATGCTGAGTCTGCCTACATGATCTTTTACTCAGACTGTTATGTCCTTTTTGAGCAACCTCGCTTTGATACCACTTGAAAGAAATTGTACCTAATCACCTAGAGGGGGGGTGAATAGGTGACCTTAATCTTTTTAAACTTCCAGGCAGATTTAATCACAGAATTCGCAGAACTATAAACAGCATACACAGAATCAGACATACACAGAGTACACACAGTTTTATAGTGGTTCCCCAAGGTCTGGGTACATCCACTTTCCCCCTTCGCCTATCTACTAGTGTACTAGATTCGGCCCAACTTCTCCACTATTCCTCAGATCCTCAGATCTTACACTCAGAACCCCAAACAGGTTCCTATAACTCAGGCTCAAAGTCCTACCACTCAGTCTTCACCAAGACCTACACTCAGCCTTCAACAAGGCCTACACTCAGCCCTCAACAAGGCCTACACTCAGAGAAATGAATCTCCTACACTCAGGCACACAGGCCCTACCACTCAGCCTTTATAATTTCAGGCTTACAACTCAGATCCCTTAGGATCCTACAAGAAATTAAAATTACAATGAATATAACCACAACTCAGATTGAGAGAGAAGAGTTGTCTGGTTTCTTGAAGAGTTCTTGGAAGAACTTTGCTGAGATCAACCTCCCTTGGCTTCCTTCAAAGCTTCTTGAATTTAGAACACAGTAGGGTTGAGTCTCTATGCAGATGATCTTCAATCACTGCTGACTTTAAGAATCAAATCTCAATCTGAATCTTTTCTTCACAGCCTGGTTCAACAGCTGTCTTCTTAGAAGGAGCTCTCTCTCTCCAACTTCTTAGATCTTCTGATCACTTCAATTGATTATTTTTAATCATCTTCTGATTGCTGACAGAATAAGCCTTTATATAGGCTTTCTTCATGATGACCGGCTGATCCGGTTTCTAACAACTTTCTGACAGCTCTGACAGTTGCAGTAGACCGGCTGGAATGGCAGTTGTCAAGTCATCCAGTCACTTCTTGAATTTTCTGTAACTGTCTGAAAGTGTCGAGACAGTCAGTCTTTAAGTGTCGACACTGATAGACTAAGTGTCGACACAAGTAGACTAAGTGTCGACAATAGCCTTCATGGTGTCGACACAACTCCTTGTGTTATAGAATCTGCTTCTCGACACTGCTTCTTCAACATGTGTCGACACTGATCCTGTGTGTCGACACAAGTCCTTCTTCTTTGATACTTAGTTGATTTCTTGTAAGTGTCGACACAACTCCTTTGTGTCGACACATCTTCTTGTGTTGATACTTGCTAAGTGTCGACACATCTTCTTGGTGTCGACACATGCCTTCTGTGTTGATTCTTTTGCTGAGTGTCGACACATATCCTTTGTGTCGACACTTGTACTTAGACTTTATTGAAATTTGCTGAGTGTCGACACAGCCTCCTAGTGTCGACACTTTCTTCATGTGTTGAGACTTTTGCTGTGTGTCGACACATTCTTCATTATGTCAACACTTGTACTTAAACTCTGTTGAAGTTTGCTGAGTGTCGACACAGCCTCCTAGTGTCGACACTTGTACTTGAGCTTTGTTGAACTTTTGCTGAGTGTCGACCCAGCCTCCTAGTGTCGACACTTTTTGATGTCGACAAAGTTCCTCTGGGTGTCGACACTGCTTTTAAGTGTCGACACAGTTTCTCTGGACATTTCTTCATTGAGTGTCGACACAGCCTGTATGTGTCGACACTTTCCTTCTGGTGTCGACTCTGCATTCCTGGTGTCGACATAATTACTCCAAGTGTCGACACTGCTTCTCTAGGTGTCGACACAAGTCTTCTTAAGTGTCGACACTTTTCTTCTAGGTGTCGACACATGGACTTAGAAACTTTTAAGTTTTCCCTGCAATTACTTAACCTGCACAAGGTAACTCAAGATACATCAAATACACCTTGATGTATATCATTGAGTGGGGTGAGGCTTCTTCAAATCAGGTACATTTTTTCAATGTACCCAACAGCACTTACCATGATGAGTTGTGCCCTCTTGTCCATGGATGCTTTCATCTGATGTAGAGACCCTCATGGGAATGAAGGGTCCTTCTTGAATTGAAGCCAAGACTCTAGGATCACAGGCTTCCATAATCTACCTGATCCTATCTTTCCATGACCCAAAGTTCTCCTTGCAGCAGACTTGAAGCTCCATTGAGCTCCACTCCTTATGGTTCTCCTTTGAACACATAAATTTAACCTTTTAGCTATCCTTGGAGGTCAACTCAGACTGTTATGTCCTTTTCGAGTAACCTCCCTCTGATACCACTTGAAAGTCTTTAATTCAAGGATAGGTAATCACCTAGAGGGGGTGAATAGGTTATTTATCTCTTTGAGACTATCTTTTGCTTTCTTTCTAATGCTTTGTTATTTTCTTTTATCTTTTAGCTTAGGGTGATCTAGAGCTTGTCCTTAACACCTGTAAATAAGAAAGAAAAACAACCACAAAAACGCACACAGAGATTTATAGTGGTTCCCCAATTGGGTACATCCACTTTCCCTCCCACCTATCCAATTAACTTGTTGGACTAGACACAACTCCTCCAAACTGCTCCTAAGAGCTTACACCACAGATCCCGCGAGATATCCAAGTCTCCTCCAAGACTCACTTCTCAGCCACAAAGGACTACACTGAGTGGTCAGCAGACCACCTACCTCAGGCTGTTAAGCCCTACACTTAGGCTGGGAGGACAGCCCTACCTCAGATCCACAAGGGATCATACCTCAGAGCTCTGCAGTGCTCCTACACTCAGTGACCCGCAAGCCACCTACCTCATCCTTATCTCTAAGGCCTACAACTCATTCTTTTTAGCCATACAACTTCAGGCATAAGGCCCAACTCTTAGAGTGCTACAACACTCCTACAACTCAGTACCCCTCTAGGTATCTACATCAGTGCCCCTACAGGCACCTACAGCTCAGTGACAAACTTATCACCTACCTCAAGCACAATGACCTTACACTCTGAGAGCAGCACTCTCCTACCTTAGGCAATTAAGCCCTATAACTTAGATCCACACTTGGATCCTACCTTAATACCCCAGCAGGGCACCTATAGCTCAATGACAAATTAGTCTCTTACCACTCAGGCACAAAGTTCCCTACAACTCAGATTCAGATAAAATGAATCCTACAGGATGAAGGTGGGTTGATGGATTTTCTTGACAAAAGAGATATTTCTCTATGTCAAGCTTCTTGACTGAGAAAGACTCAGCCTAACAAAGACTACAGGAATTTATTTCCTGAGTCTACCTTCACAAAACTAAGATATACTTAGTCCTAACTACTTCCACAACAACAAGTAATTACTTGTGCTGGAAGTTACTTGTAGAGCTATATTTTACCACTTCCAAAACTGAGACTGAAGCTCAGCCCTAACTACTTCTTCACAGCACCAGGAATTTTTCTTATGATCAGTGAAGTAACTGCAGCTAACTGCTGCTACCTGAGCTGTGAAAATCACAGCTCAACCTTGCACACTGGAATAGCTCTGCCACTTGCTCCTTTCCTGGGCTGAGGTGATTCAGCCCTAGCTTTGGCTCCTGAGGAATAGTCCCCTGAGTCTTCCTTCAGCTTCTTCAAGATTTCTTCTCTTCACAGCTTCCAGAAAACGATCTTGAGGTGCTTGTGTTGTTGGAACTGTGAAGAACCAATAGCAAGGGTCGGCTCTTGGCTGCTACCTTTTCCATCAAAGAAAATACTCTGAACTAGCTTGCTGGTGCAGGTGAGAATGGCACCAGCTATCTTGTTGTTGAAGGTCTTGATCAACAGCTAGCTTGCTCTCTGTCTTCTTGACTCGAGCTACCTGTTCTTCAGCTCCACAACAATGGCGGAGAAGAAGAACTAACTTTATTTCTCTTTCTTCAGAAGTCTGAAGTCTGCAGTCTTCTTTCCTCTATACGCCTCTTTTCTTTTGTTTATTCTCGCCTTAATGGCTCTTTAGCAGTGGGCCCCACATAATTAATGGCCTGCAGCAACTTTCTTTAATGCGAAATGCCGTATAGTAGGTCTGCGGCAACATTTTTCGTGTACTGTAGTAATCCCGCCACTAATTTGAATTTTGTTCACTTGTTGACTTGCTGACATCATTAGCTATGGACTTAGCCAAAAATCAAACACTTTTAGTATAGGCGTTGAGTGAGTAAGCATCACTCAACGCCAAAACACTTAGACAGATTTTCTATTTCATGGCGTTGAGTGAGTAACCTTCAATCAACGCCAAAACACTTGGAATATAAATCAGTTACTAGGCGTCGATAGCGTTGAGAGAGCAACCTCCACTCAACGCTTTTGCCTTAACCATTTTTCTGCTTAACTTGTCTCAGCGCTTTCTTGTTCTCAGCTTAGACAAACACTTGTCTCAACGGTTATGCTGAGACCAACTTCTATCTTAGCGGTTTTGCTGAGACCAACTCCTGTCTCAGCGGGTTTGCTGAGACAAACTCATGTCTCAGCGGTTTTGCTGAGACTAACATTTCTCTCAGCGCTTTGCCTTGAGCTTCTCAGCTGTCTCAGCTGTCTCAACGCTTACTTCTCAGCTATTTCAGTTGTCTCAGCTCTTTTTGCCTTAGTCAGTTTTTCTGGCTTTAGCTGCGTTCGATGTTCTATGGGCTGAGCTCGACGAACTCTGATCTTTTCAGCGGTCTCAGCGCTTTTTGCCTTAGTCAATTTTTCTGACTTTGGCCCTATAAGTGTTGAGTTGAGCTCAATGATCTATAAGCTGAGCTCGACGAACTGCATACTGAGCTCGTCTAATTTCAAGCTGAGCTCGATGAACTTATCCCAAGGAAAGTTGAATTGAGCTCGAGGAATGTTGAAATCAGTTCAACTAATTCTCTGAACTGAGTTTGACGAATTCTGAACTTAGATCGACGAATTTGAAGTTTAGCTCGACTAATGGTGAGCTCAGCTCGACGATCTCTGAACTCAGTTCGACGATTTCTCTGAACTAAGTTCGACTAACTCACAGTCTCAAACTCTGAGCTCAGCTCGACGAATGGCGAGTTCTGCTCGACAAACTCTGAACTCAGTTCAACGAATTCCTGAACTGAGTTCTACTCACAGCCTTTTGTTGTGTGGCATTGAGTGTGTTTGCCTCACTCAACGCCTGTGGACTTAGATAGATTTCTGTCAGCCCACAACAAAGGTAAGAGTATACCTGTCTTGGCCACTTAGGCTACTTCTTACCTTTCCAGCAACTTCACTTTATGATCACTTGTCATATCACTTAGACCACCTGTTTGTCTTGGCCACTTAGGCTACTTCTTTCCTTTCTTCACTTTGTGACCACTTGTCACATCACTTAGAGAACTTGTCTAGACTTGTTCCATGGAACATCCTGCACATGATGATCTTAAACAACATCAAATACAACTATGCTCTTAGTGTTGATGGGGATGCCTCTTCAAATCCAATCTTGGGAACATTGTGGGCAATGGACCCAATAGTGAGTAATATGCACAGTGCGAGACCCACAATTGGAGGAGGAGAACCATCCGCAATAAGAACAGGAGGTAACTGGTTGTTCTTGTCAAGAAAAGAGAAAATGCGAGAATTGTCGGTCATATGTGTTGGGTACATTGGTTCTAATGTACCTGATTTGAAGAAGTCTCACCCAACTCAATGATATACATCAAAATGTATTTGATGTATTTTGAGTTTACTTGTGAAGGTTAAGTATTTACAGGGAAGATGAAAAAGTTTCTAAGTACATGTGTCGACACCCAGAGGGAAAGTGTCGACACTTAAGAAGACTTGTGTCGACACCCAGGCAAGCAGTGTCGACACTTGGAGTCATTGTGTCGACACCAGGGAAGCAGAGTCGACACCAGACATAAAGTGTCGACACAAGGAGCTGTGTCGACACTCAATGAAGAAAAGTGCAGTGAAGCTATGTCGACACTTAGCAGTTGTGTCGACACCCAGAGAAACTGTGTCTACATCAGAAAGTGTCGACACTTGGAGGCTGTGTCGACACTCAGCAAAAGTCAGCAGAGACTAAGTATAAGTGTCGACACAAGAAAGATGTGTCGACACTCAGCAGAAGACTCAACACTTGAAGAAAGTGTCGACACCCAGAACAATGTGTCGACACACTGCAGAAGAGTCAACACTTGAAGAAAGTGTCGACACAAGAAAGAATGTGTCGACACTTAGCTGAAGACTCAACACTTGAAGAAAGTGTCGACACAAGGAGATGTGTCGACACTTAGCAAAGTTCAAGAATATTCTAAGTACAAGTGTCGACACAAAGGAGATGTGTCGACACTCAGCCAGAGTCTCAACAGAAGAAGAATGTGTCGACACAAGGAGCAGTGTCGACACTCAGCAAGTATCAACACTGAAGACATGTGTCGACACCAAGAAGAAGTGTCGACACTTAACAAGTTCAACACATGAAGATGTGTCGACACAAAGGTGTTGTGTCGACAGTTACAAGAATTCAGCAATAGACTGAAGTACAAGTACTTGTGTCGACACACATTATCAGTGTCGACACATGAAGAAGAAGCTGTGTCGAGAAGTCAATTCTACAACACAAGGAGTTGTGTCGACACCTTGTAGGCTAGTGTCGACACTTAGTCAACCTGTGTCAACACTTAGTCTATAAGTGTCGACACTTAAAGACAGACAGTCTCGACACTTTCAGACAGTTACAGAATTTTCAAGAACTGACTGGATGACTTGACAGCTGCCATTCCAGCCGGTCTACTGGACCTGTCAGAGTTGTCAGAAATCAGTTATGAACCGGACCAGCCGGTTACCATGAAGAAGGCCTATAAATAGGCTTATACTGTCTACAGAAACAGAAGATTGAACACAAGTTCAAGTAATTAACAAAGAAGAAGATCTAGCTATTCCTTGAAGAACCTAGTGAAGATCTAAGAAGTTGGAGAGAGAGAGCTCCATCCAAGAAGTCAGCCGTTGGAACCAGGCTGAGAAGAAGGGTTCAGATTTTGTTCTGGATCTTAAGTAGCAGAGATCAAGGATCAACTGCAGAGGAGATAAATCTTATTGTGTTCTACATTCAAGAAGTTTTGAAGAAAGCCAAGTCAGTTTGATCTCAGCTGAGTTCTTCCAAGAACTCATCAAGAAACTCACAACTCTTCTCTCTTTTCTCTGAGTTGTAGAGATTACATTTTGTATTCATATTATTTTGTAGGATCCTTAGGGATCTGAGTTTGTAAGCCTGTAATTATAAAGGCTGAGTGTAGGGCCTGTGTGCCTGAGTGTAGGAGATTTGTATCTCTGAGTGTAGGCCTTGGTGGCTGAGTGTAGGCCTTGGTGGCTGAGTGTAGGCTTTGTGAAGAAGCTGAGTTGTAGGGCCTTGGGCCTGAGCTGTAGGAACCTGGTTGAGGTTCTGAGTGTAAGATCTGAGGATCTGAGATAGTGGAGGAGTTTGGCCGAATCTAGTACACTGCTAGATAGGCGAAGGGGGAAAGTGGATGTACCCAAACCTTGGGGAACCACTATAAACCTGTGTGTCTACTGTGTGCTTGTATATTTCTGTGATTGTTGCTTATGTGCTGTGATAAAGTAACTAGAATTCTGTGATATAATCTGAATCCTGCCTAAAAAGTGAAAAAGATTTAAGTCACCTATTCACCCCCCCCCCCCCTCTAGGTGATTAGGTACAATATCTTTCAAGTGGTATCAGAGGGAGGTTGCTCAAAAAGGGACTTAACTGTCTGAGTAGATCCTGTTGGCAGATTCAGTCTAAGTACATTACAGAATCAAGAAAATCAAGAACCATGGGTTCCACTGAGAATCATAAGGAATTGGGATCCATGAAGTTACCTATATGTAGAAAAGAGATCTTTGGCATTTGGAAGGAAAGGGTGAGACTGTTTATGGAAGCCTCAGACCCTAGAATATATATCACAGTGAAAGAAGGGCCCTATGTGCCCATGAAGGTTTCAGTCTTAGATGCTAATCAGAGAACACCTAAGGATTTCTCTGAAATGACAAAGGATGAGATTGTTCTAGCCACAATGGACAAGAGGGCTCAGAATATCATAGTGAGTGATATAGATGATGCTACTTTTCAGAATTTGATACACTGCAAGACATCCAAGGAAATGTGGGATACTCTTATTGTGTACATGGAGGGTTCTGAAGAAGTGAGGCAAGACAGAAATTCCTTGCTAAACCAAGAATATGAAAGCTTTAGGCAAGGTAGATCTGATAGCATAACTGAATGCTATAAGAAGTTCTATAGGATTGTGAATGAGCTAATGTCCTATGGCAGAGAGTTCAGAAATTATGAGCTCAATGATAAGTTTCTAAGGTCCCTAACAAAAGATTGGGACACCAAGATCTGTGCCATTAGGGAAATGGCAAAGTTGGCAGAAATTCCTCCACCAACACTATTTGGAAAACTGCTATCCTATGAGATGCAGTTGATGGTGAGGAAAGAAGAGGAGAAATCAACAAGAAGTGAACATAAAGAAAGGACAGTGGCATTTAAAACAGAAGCCCCCAGAAAGTACAGAAGTAAGTCACCAACTCCACCACCAAAAGTAGCTGAAACTGAGTCAGATGAGTCAGCAAGCAGAAAGTCTGAAAGCAGTGAAAGTGATGAGGACTTTGCTGCCTTCACAAGACATTTTCAAAAGTTCTTAAAGAAGAAACAGTGGAGGACAAGCCATCTACTTCACATGGTAAAGAAGACTATTATCTGAATAAAAAGTCTTCAAAGAAAGACAGGAAAAAGACCAAGTCTAGCAAAGCAACTCTTTCAAAAATTGTATGATATTGCTGTAATAGACAAGGACATGTTGTTGCAGACTGTCCAGAGAAAAGAAAGGAGTCTAATGATAAGAAAAAGACTCAATACAAGGGCAAGAAGGAAAAGTCTTTTGTTGCCAAAAAGGATAAGAGTCTGTCAGACATTTCTTCATCAGAAACTGAGTCAGATGCTGAGGCATATATAGGACTGTTTGCTGAGGAAGAAGAAGAAGAGTTCATCCAGATTATGAACTCTATATATGAACAAGAGGACAGTCAGAGCCAAGGACTGATGGCATTGACAGAAAGTGACAAAATCCTGGAGCAGCCAGGACCTAGTAAGGTACAACATTGTTCTTTCAGTTCAATTTCTTGTGCTAGTACAGAATCAGATTCATCATCATCAAGTGATGAGAGTGCATCTGAGTCTAAAGAGGATATTCATCAGTTGATAGATGAATATAAAGTTCTGTTGCAAGCATTTAAGAAATGTAAATCCTTGGCCAAGAGTCAAGCTAAGGAGATTGCAAGTCTCAAAATGGCTGCAACTAATTATGAGAAGTTATTTGATCAAAAACTTAATGAGATAGCCAGACTGAAGCACATAACTGTGATTCAGATGGGGACTATATCATTTAAGAATGATCAAATCAAAAGTCTGGAGATTAGTCTTCAGAAGGAGAGAGATTTGGTTGCTAGGTTTTCAAAACCAAAGTCTGTTCTACCCTTAATTGATGAATTTGTTCATCAAAAAGGTAAAGCTGGATTGGGGTTTTCAAAACCTGCTAGGACTGTTAAGTCCAAGTCCAAAGGCAAAGCCCCAGCTCTCAACAAGTCAGCTGTAGATAAAACAGCTAAGACTGTACCTAAGCAAAGGTACAATAAGTTTGAGTGTTGGTGCTGTGGCAAGGTAGACCACTTTGCAATGGACTGTTGGCACAATGCTTGTGCCAAAGTGAGTAGCAAACTGCCTGTTGGAAAACCTGCAGGTAGCTTTGTTAGGAAGCAAACTAACCAGTACCAAGGACCCAAGAATTCTTTGGGTTCTAAGGTTCACTAATCTGTTTTGCAGGTAAGTCCAAGTGGTCATGCCCCAATATGGTACTTGAACAGTGGATGTTCCAGACACATGACTGGAACAAGGGGATTGCTAAAGGACTTCACTCTAATCAAAGATGGTCCTAAAGTCACCTTTGGTGGTTCTGAAAAAGGAATCATCAAGGGATTTGGTAACATTTCTAGCTCCCATATAACTATTACTCAAGTGGCCTATGTTAAAGGTTTGAAACATAACCTTATTAGTATAAGTCAATTGAGTGATGTAGGATATGACATCTCATTTGTGAAATATGGTTGTCATATCAGGAGGTCAAATGATCAAGAGATCATTTTGAGAGGTTATAGAAAAAGAAATGTCTACTGTCTAGACATTATGTGTGAGAACAATGGTTCTCCAGTGTGTCTTGTAGCTGATGAGAAAGTCTCTCATTGTGTCAAATGGCACAAGAGACTAGCCCATCTCAACTACAAGACAATTGGCCAACTCTATAGCAAAGAGTTAGTGAGGAATGATCCTCAAGTTAAGTGTATTAAAGATGGAATATGCTCAGCTTGTCAAAAGGGCAAGAACAAGATCCACCTTTAGAATTGAAAACAAAGATGCTTGATTGAGGCTAGGTAGGACTATACCTTTGTATTGTAAGACTACTCAAGGTTTTCCTGGGTGTTCTTCCTTAGACAGAAATCTGACATAGTATCTTCTATAGCTTTGTCAAACAAATTCAGAATAACTTTCTAAGAAGTGACCATGGGCTGAAGTGAAGAATTTGGGATATTTCAGAGTTTTCTTCAAAGAACACCTCACAAAATGCATGCTGAAAGGAAGAATAGAACCTTGATGAGGCTTAGGACCCTTAATATACATCACTACCAGAATATTTCTGGCTACAGTTAATACATGCCATACTAAAAGCCACAACAAGACCCCCTATAAGGTTGTGAAAGGCAGAAAACCAAACCTATCCTACTTCAGGATCTTTGGTTGTAAGTGTTTATACTTAACAATGGAAAGTCTTACTTGACTAAGTTTGCTGCCAAGTCCCAAGAGGGAATATTTGTTGGGTACAGCAACAATAGTAAGGCTTATAGAGTCTACAACTTGTCTACTCAAGTTGTAGAAGAATCTGTACATGTAGTATTTGATGAAACTAGACTTATTAACAATGAGTTGTCTAGTAGTATTTGCAGCTCCACAGGTATAACAAAGAAGATGGACAAGCTCACTATTGAAGAAGAACCTACTGCAAGACAGCAAGTAGAAGATAGTGGCTGCTGTCCAGGGGGAGTACTACATGTACCTAATGCAGATGAAGTTCAAGGAGTACAGCAAGATGAAGAAGTTGAAGAAGTTCAACCTGAAGCCAGGATGCCTCCAGCCAATAGGCATCTAAGAGATCATCCAGCAGAACAAATCATTGGTGATCCAAGACAAGGGGTACAAACAAGGAGCAGAAATCTGAATGCAGTGCTCTTTTCAAGTTTTCTATCCCAAGTTGAACCAAAGAAGTTTGAAGAAGCCATCCTAGACCCTCATTGGATTGAGGCAATGCAAGAAGAGCTGAATCAGTTCAAGAGGTGCAAGGTCTGGGAACTTGTTCCTAAACCAAAAGACCACAATATAATTGGAACCAAGTGGATCTTTAGGAACAAGATGGATGAACATGGAGTCATCATTAAGAACAAAGCAAGATTGGTTGCTAAAGGGTATAGGCAGGAAGAAGGTATTGACTTTTATCAAACCTTTGCTCCAGTAGCCAGACTGGAAGCCATAAGGATGTTCCTGGCCTATGCAACCTTTCAAGGATTTAAAGTTTACCAAATGGATGTAAAGTCAGCCTTTCTGAATGGTAATCTAAAAGAGGAAGTCTATGTGGAACAGCCATCAGGTTTTGTTGATTCAACTCAACCTAATCATGTCTATAGACTTAGGAAAGCATTATATGGGTTAAAGCAAGCACCTAGGGCTTGGTATGAAACACTGTCTAGTTTCCTCATTGAGAATAAGTTCACAAGGGGGGAAATAGATAAGACTCTATTCCTTAGGGAATCCAGAGGCAAAGTAATACTAGTCCAAATATATGTAGATGACATAATATTTGGGTCTACTGAAAGTAGTCTTTGCAAAAAGTTTGCAAAACTAATGCAAGGGCAATTTGAGATGAGTAGTATGGGGGAGCTTAAGTTCTTCTTGGGTCTCCAAGTTAGACAAACTGAGAATGGTTTATCCATATGCCAGTCTAAGTTCACCCTAGAACTCATAAGGAAGTATGGTATGGATTCATCCAGCACCATGAAGACTCCTATGGGGTCAAGTATGTCTCTTAGCAAGGATGATGCAGGGAAACCTGTAGATGAGTCCTTGTATAGAGGGATAGTTGGCTCCCTATTATATTTGACTGTAAGTAGACCAGATATCATGTATGCTACATGTGTCTGTGCAAGGTATCAAGCATGCCCTAAAGAGTCTCATTTGACAGCAGTCAAAAGAATACTGAGATATCTAAAGGGCACTCCTTATCTAGGCCTCTGGTACCCTAGGAATGGGGATTTTGAACTAACAGGTTATTCAGATGCAGACTTTGCAGGATGCAAAGAAGACAGAAAAAGTACAACTGGAACCTGTCAATTCCTAGGTGGAAGACTGATTTCTTGGAGTAGCAAAAAGCAAACAAGTGTGGCTATCTCCACTGCAGAGTCAGAATATGTGGCTGCAGGAAGTTGCTGTGCTCAACTTCTATGGATACAACATCAGCTTGAGGACTATGGAATTCAGGTAAGTAGAACTCCACTCTTTTGTGATTCTACAAATGCTATATCAATTGCACATAATCCTGTTTCCCATAGTAGAACTAAACATATTGAAATAAAATATCATTTTCTTAGAGAACATGTAGAAAAAGAAGATATTTTACTGGAATATTTTAGAACAGATAATCAACTAGCTGATATGTATACTAAGCCTTTAGAAGAAACTAAGTTCAATAGGTTTAAAATTGAACTAGGTATGATAAACTTAGAATAAGTTTATAGAAATGGCTAAGTAAAATGGTGTCGACACACAGAGATATCTGTGTCGACACAGAAAAGTGGTGTCGACACTTCAGGGAAAAGGTGTCGACACATCTAGGAAGTTGGTGTCGACACTTCAGAATATTAGTGTTAACACATGACAAGTAGGTGTCGACACAACCAAGGTGGTGTCGACACTGAGAGTTTACTCAGAATTATCTAAGTAAAGTCTCGACTAAATGTCGAGTTGAGTTGTGTCGACACATAAACAAGTGTCGACACATATAAATGTTGACTAAACTTGTGTCGACACATAGGTGTCGAGACATTATAAGTCAGTGTCGACACAATTTAAGTTAGTTAACCCGCCTTTTCATCTTCAAACCTAGAAAGGTATAAATAGAATTTCTCCATTGTCTATCGACACGCTCACCAAAGTTTCGAGACAAAACTTGTGTGTCGACACCTCTCTTCTCTCCAGTCAAATTCTTCAAACCCTAATGGCGCCAAAGCTCGAGGAGAACGTCAATGAAGGCTATGAACTGGTGCGACAAGCATTTGACGAAGCAGAACAGGAAATCAAGGCTGTAGTAACCCTAGTTGCAGACTCAGGGTTGGAATTTCTTGTTTCTGAGCCCACAAAGATCTGGAAGAAGGAAGTACTGGAATTCCTGAATGGAGCTAAAGTAGACGAATCTGGACTCAAGATCAAGTCTAGGGTCCATGGAGAAAAAGTGAAGGTCTCTCCAAAGAGTTTGAGAAAGGTTCTAAACCTGCCAAGGACAAAAGAAGAGGATGAGGTTACTGCTTCTAAGACCAGAGAAGCATTAACATGGTGTGGCCTGGATTCAAAGATGAAAATTGGATCTGTGTTTAATAGGAAAGGCATGAACAGCCAGGGAAAATTTCTATCTGAAATTGTTGGCAAGGTAATCTTAAGTAAGCCTGGAGGGCATGACAGGGTATCTGCCCATATGTTCAATCTCATGACCAGGATAATCTTCACAGTGAAAACAGATTGGTCTGTATTAGTTTTTGAAAAGATCAAAGAAAGTCTGAAGAAACCCAATTTGGGTAGAATAATAAGTTTATACCTAGCTGGTAGCATACCAGAGGTTATGAGTCAGGCTGCTGGCAGTAAAATCAATCATATGAGGAAGATGGACATGAGGATATTCTCTAGATGGGACAGGGTTTTGTCTAAGGAGATGCCAACCCCTGAGAAAATAACTCCTGAGAAAGTAACACCCCAAAAGAAGAAGAAGAAGACTGCCCCAGTGGCTCAGGATTCATCTAGCAGCTCAGGTAGTGAAGAGCAGGTTGTCTTTACTCCTGATGTGGGTGTAGAAGGAAATGCTGAGAAGTCTCCGGCTCACCAAGATGCTGCAGAGAGGCAGGGGGAGCTACCACCAGCTAGCCCCTTACACCAGGATTCTGTCCAGGGGGAGCCTCTAGTTGTAGAAGAGCCAACTACACTGGAAAGTGAGCAAGCAACCCACATCATCCTTGAGGTAATCACTGAGATTAATGCTTTAGATTTCCCTATAGAGGATAATGTTTTGTCTGATTCCTTAAATAATGTTAATCAGCAAACTCAGATTGATAGTCAAGTCCCAGATGTTGTCATGGAGGACACATCTGTCATAGTTCAAATAGTATCTGATCCAGTGGTAGATGAGCCAAGAATTTCTCCTGCCCATTCTCCACAAGAATTTACCATGGAAGATCTATTCCTCAATCTGGATCAAGAAGACCTTGAGAAGGAAAATACTGCTGCTGAGGGGAAGAATGCTCCAGTTGAGGGGGAGCAAGTGAAAATTCTGGAAGAACCTGCAAGGCAAGAACCTGAGAAGGCACCAGAAGTGCAGAAGGAGTTACCTCCAAGCCCTAAGGAGAGGGTAGAAATTGCTAGCACATCAGCTTCTGAAGATGAGGAAGCTGCTAGAGCTAAGAAAAAGAAATTTCAAGTTTTCAAAAGAAGAAGTCAGACTTATAAGAAGGCTTTGCAAACCATAGCATCACAGCCAGCACTACAACCAACTCCATCAGTAGATTACAGTGCTCTAATGGTTGCTATGCAAATCAAGCTGGATGAGCACAAGAAAGCCATAAAAACTTATGTGGATGAGGGGCACAAATCTCTACAGTTTGATCTAGCCCAGGATATAAAGTCTATAAGATTTGAAATGAATCTTAATAAAAAGGAGATGACTGACTGCTTCCACAAGGGAGGGAATGCAGTAGTCTATTTAGCAACTCATCAAGAAAAGATCAAAGCTCAAGTAGATGACATTGCACTGAAGCAAGGCTATGTACTGGAAAATCAAATCAGAATGAATGATAACTTAACTGCTTCCCATAATGCAATTGTCACTGAAATGAAGAACATAGCTGCTGGACTGACAACTTCTACTGCTACTGCTAAGGCAGATTTTGATAAAGCACTGCAAGAGAGCTTAACTGCTGTTACAACTACAATTCAAGACTCTCAGAAGTTGATAACTGACAAACTCCAAAGGTTGAAACATTTCTTTAAAGATGGAGTCAATTATTTAGATAACCAAGTCAGATTTCAGAAAGATGATGTAAGAGATCACATAGAAAGAGAAGTCATAAAGGGGGAGAGGGTGTTAGTCAAAGCCAGCTCTGATCATGCCAAGTGGATATCTAATTCTATCAGAGCTACTCTTGGATATCCTCCTTTATGTGATGATGGCAATGTTACAGAATCTGGGATACATCCTGCATATCTAGGAGGGGAGCAACCAGAAGTGGCTCAAGTCATCTACCCTCCTCCAGATTTTGATATGGTTCAAGCTGATATACAGTCCATGTATAGCCCACCTGGGGGAAAGGACAATGTCATCATAGAGAAAGTTGTTCAGCCTGTATCTGAGGCTATGCAAGAAGCTCTGCAGAAAGAAGAAGAAACCAGATTGTCTAAAAAGAGGTTCAGAGAGCAAGCTGAACAAAGACCAGACTTTGAGCAGTGGAGCCCCACTTCAAGAAACATTATCTTAACTGCATAAAAGCCGGAAAAGATAATATTCAAGATAGAAATAAATGGTTTTCTGAACTAGAATGGAGGAAACATGAGACAAGGCAAGATGCCATAGTCCAATATAGAAGAAAGGCCAAGATGGGAAAGCTACCTCCTACTGCCCAGGAGCCTAGCAAGTACTTTCCCAAGCCTTATCATTATTTTGAAAGGCAAAAGATTAAAGCAGAAGAGCAAAAGAAAAAGGATCTGAAAGGCAAAAAGCCTGCTGAAACTGAAGTTGCTGAAGCTCCTGTTCAAGCCAAAGTACAATCTGGAAAAGGAATAGTGATCAAGGAGGCTGATCAAAAATAGCATAGAATTTTCTTAAGTTTACTGTGTAATCTTTTGTTGTTAAACATTCTGTAAACTTTTGAAAAATGAATATGACAAAGCTGTTAGAACAATGTGTTGTGTGATAAATTTGCTGTATGATAAATTTATTTCATAATTGTTCTGAGATAATGTCTATGTATACATGTTTGATTGATACATGTTTATGTTTGCCCTGATACATAATCCTGCTTTACATCATTTTGTAATTTTATTATGAATGGTGTATATCATTGACTAAGGGTTATGACTTCTCCAAATAGGGGGAGATTGTTGGGTACATTGGTTCCAATGTACCTGATTTGAAGAAGCCTCACCCAACTCAATGATATACATCAAAATGTATTTGATGTATTTTGAGTTTACTTGTGCAGGTTAAGTATTTACAAGGAAGATGAAAAAGTTTCTAAGTCCATGTGTCGACACCCAGAGGGAAAGTGTCGACACTTAAGAAGACTTGTGTCGACACCCAGGCAAGCAGTGTCGACACTTGGAGTCATTGTGTCGACACCAGGGAAGCAGAGTCGACACCAGACATAAAGTGTCGACATAAGGAGCTGTGTCGACACTCAATGAAGAAAAGTGCAGTGAAGCTATGTCGACACTTAGCAGTTGTGTCGATGCCCAGAGAAACTGTGTCTACATCAGAAAGTGTCGACACTTGGAGGCTGTGTCGACACTCAGCAAAAGTCAGCAGAGACTAAGTATAAGTGTCGACACAAGAAAGATGTGTCGACACTCAGCAGAAGACTCAACACTTGAAGAAAGTGTCGACACCCAGAACAATGTGTCGACACACTGCAGAAGAGTCAACACTTGAAGAAAGTGTCGACACAAGAAAGAATGTGTTGACACTTAGCTGAAGACTCAACACTTGAAGAAAGTGTCGACATAAGGAGATGTGTCGACACTTAGCAAAGTTCAAGAATATTCTAAGTACAAGTGTCGACACAAAGGAGATGTGTCGACACTCAGCCAGAGTCTCAACAGAAGAAGAATGTGTCGACACAAGGAACAGTGTCGACACTCAGCAAGTATCAACACTGAAGACATGTGTCGACACCAAGAAGAAGTGTCGACACTTAACAAGTTCAACACATGAAGATGTGTCGACACAAATGTGTTGTGTAGACACTTACAAGAATTCAGCAATAGACTGAAGTACAAGTACTTGTGTCGACACACATTATCAGTGTCGACACATGAAGAAGAAGCTGTGTCGAGAAGTCAATTCTACAACACAAGGAGTTGTGTCGACACCTTGTAGGCTAGTGTCGACACTTAGTCAACTTGTGTCAACACTTAGTCTATAAGTGTCGACACTTAAAGACAGACAGTCTCGACACTTTTAGACAGTTACAGAATTTTCAAGAACTGACTGGATGACTTGACAGCTGCCATTCCAGCCGGTCTACTAGACCTGTCAGAGTTGTCAGAAATCAGTTATGAACCGGACCAGCCGGTTACCATGAAGAAGGCCTATAAATAGGCTTATACTGTCTACAGAAACAGAAGATTGAACACAAGTTCAAGTAATTAACAAAGAAGAAGATCTAGCTATTCCTTGAAGAACCTAGTGAAGATCTAAGAAGTTGGAGAGAGAGAGCTCCATCCAAGAAGTCAGCCGTTGGAACCCGGCTGAGAAGAAGGGTTCAGATTTTGTTTTGGATCTTAAGTAGCAGAGATCAAGGATCAACTGCAGAGGAGATCAATCTTATTGTGTTCTACATTCAAGAAGCTTTGAAGAAAGCCAAGTCAGTTTGATCTCAGCTGAGTTCTTCCAAGAACTCATCAAGAAACTCACAACTCTTCTCTCTTTTCTCTGAGTTGTAGAGATTACATTTTGTATTCATATTATTTTGTAGGATCCTTAGGGATCTGAGTTTGTAAGCCTGTAATTATAAAGGCTGAGTGTAGGGCCTGTGTTCCTGAGTGTAGGAGATTTGTATCTCTGAGTGTAGGCCTTGGTGGCTGAGTGTAGGCCTTGGTGGCTGAGTGTAGGCTTTGTGAAGAAGCTGAGTTGTAGGGCCTTGGGCCTGAGCTGTAGGAACCTGATTGAGGTTCTGAGTGTAAGATCTGAGGATCTGAGATAGTGGAGGAGTTTGGCCGAATCTAGTACACTGCTAGATAGGTGAAGGGGGAAAGTGGATGTAGCCAAACCTTGGGGAACCACTATAAACCTGTGTGTCTACTGTGTGCTTGTATATTTCTGTGATTGCTACTTATGTGTTGTGATAAAGTAACTAGAATTCTGTGATATAATCTGAATCCTGCCTAAAAAGTGAAAAAGATTTAAGTCACCTATTCACCCCCCCCCCCCTCTAGGTGATTAGGTACAATATCTTTCAATATGATTGTTGCAACAGAGTCAATAAGCCACCTACCTGTAGTAGCAAACTGAGCGGTTCCAGAAGTATCAAGAGAAGATGTGGACGACTTAGAGGAAACAGCAGATGTTGGATGAAGATAAGGATACTTGGTTTAACATCAATCAACCAAGTGACCAAGTCGGCCACAATGAGAGCAAAGATGCTTGGAGAAACCACGTCCACCACCTCGACCCCCAGTACGGCCACCACGGCCAGCAGAAATATCATGAAGAGCTGGATGAGCCACAAGATCAGAAGATGGAGAGGAGAGAAATGGACGTTGAAGAAGAGTAGTAACAACATATATCAGAGCAGCAGTGGCATCCACAGTCGGAGTATCCGCCTCTCCAAGAATTTTTTGACTGATCGTATCATAGTAATCTGGCAGGCGAAGCAAACAACAAATAACCAGAAGCTCCTGAAAATACCAGTGTTGCTCGGCCAGATCCACAGAAAAAGGGCGATGCTGAAGAAGTTCAACACCAAGAGTCTGAACCTCCTGATAGGCAGAAGCAGGAATCAAGACTTGTCGAGCGAAAAGATCAGCATACAGAGTATAAATCCGTAAAGTTTGTGCTCCCTTGGAATATAAGGTGGCAAGATGATTCCAAACAACCTTGACCGTCGGATCATGTCAGATGATAGGAAGGCACTCGTCAGATAAACTGTGGGCCAACCCTGTCCGCACCAACACATCTAAAGCATCCCAATCATAAAAAAACAGATCCACAGGGAGGAGGATCATCAGTCAAATGATGACGTTTGCGTTGAGAACGCGAGAGAAAAATGAAAGATACACTCCAGTCAGGATAATTTGTACCTGTAAGCTTTGAAGCAGACGCCAAAATACCAGAAGCAGAGAAAGAAGAAATAGAAAAAGTAGAAGAAGAAGGAGTGTCCATAGAAACAGAGAGAAACCGCACAGTTTCACTAAACAAACCGTGCGGATAAACAGTGCAACAAGCCGCGTGAATAAAGGAGAGACCGAACAGTCTCGATGTAAACACACCGGTGGTAGGAAAGAAGCCATGACCAAAATGCGAAGTCCGCAGTAGAGAAGAGAAGCTGCACGAACAGACAAGCGGTGATAATAGAAAAGACTGCACAGTCAAGGTGACAACACACCAATGACATGAAAAAGAAGTCCGTGACCAGGATGCGGTACCCGCAGCGGTTAGAGAAACCGCATCGAGAAGAGAGAAGAGGAAGAGAAGCAAGGGAGGGAAACCGCGTGAACATAACAAGTGCCAAGAAGCCGGCGAACAGAAAAGCCCGGAAGGAAGTGATGAGTTGTAAATATACATATTTTTATGTACATTAATTAAGTCATCTTAGTTCATTTCAGTTATTTTTAGTTAATTTTGTTCAATAAAATGCTCCTTTTTTATAAATTTTATTCTAACTTGTGTTTGTTTTATTTTTCTGGAATTTTTTAGAAAATGTCAAAATTTGCCAGGTACACGCCCGTGTTCTTCAGTGCACGTCCGTGACCTGGGCGTGTGACTTGGATTCAGGCAGAAATAAACCAAGGCCAAAGAATTGCTGGACACGCCCCCTGACACGCCCGTGTCAAATGTAACACGGTCGTGACCAAGCCCGTGTCACTCCAGCTCGATAAAATTGTGGTCGACGTTCGTCGACCCGACACGACATGCCCGTGTCAATATGCGACACGACCGTGTACATCTCCACCTGGCCCGACAAGACAGTGCGGCGACATTTCGACACAACCCGTCGCAGATCCACCTACTGGACATGCCCTCCGACATTCCAGTGTCGACACAGCTACGCCCGTGTCCGCCCCCGTGTAAAGTCGCATCGTCAAACCAGCGTCAAATCGCTGAATCACCTCATGAATAGTGCTGACACGCCCCCCCCCCCCCCCCCCCTACACGCCCGTATCCGAGGGCGTGTAAACTGATTTTTTAGGCTATAAATAGGCCCTTGCTGTAAGGTGTTTGAGTTCCGAATTTTTAACCATTTTGGTGTTAAGGGCTGCTGCTAGTTGTTGTTTTAGTGCTATGGTAAGGAATCCCCCCTCCTTTTTAAGCTTGTTTAAGCTTTTGTAGTCAACCTTTTTCATTAATAAAATCGCTAGTTTTTCCATCCTTACAATGCTTTGGAATGTCTCTGAATGCCTCCTTTTCATCAATCTTATGTATCTTTATTTTCATTTTCGTATAGGGTGTGTGCGTGTATGAGTTAATTTTTGCGGCATTTATGCTTTAAAATGAAAAATTGTTTTGCTTACTTTACATTTTCTCAAAATTACTAGTCGTTGTTATAGCCATTTTTCTTATCATACTTTATATAGTCGTTTTTATGCTTTTATATTCATTCTTATGAACTCGTAAAATGATTTCAAAAAGTGGTTTTCATTACTCTTTAACTTGGATTTTCCTTTTTTAGGTAATAAAATTTTTGTTTCTTTTTAACTTTCTTCCACTTTTAAAACCCTTTTACAAAGCTATAAGAGTGGATTATGTGTTATTTTAATTTTTCAACACCTTTAATTTTCGCATTTACTTAAAAATATTTTTGCTCAAACAATTTTTATTTCTACTTTTTATGCATTTCCATCAAATTCTAACGATAAAAATGTAAACGTTTTAATTTTTCAAGAAACTTGCTTTTCTCGGCATTAATTTGAAAACTCTTTTGCTCAAATAATTTTTATTTTGACTTTTTATGCATTTCTACCAACATTCTAGGGGTAGAAATGTAATTATTTTAATTTTTCGATAACTTTATTTTTCTTATTTTTTAGCTTGTGTGCATGCGTGTATGAGATAATTCTTATTGCTTTCTGTCATTTATGTAAAGTGTGTGAGTGTGTTTTTATTTTCAGTAGAGTGTGTGTGTGTGTGTGTGTGTATTTCATTTATGCAAGTGTGTGTGTGTGCGTTTTCATTTATGCAAGTGTGTGTGCGTTTTCATTTATGCAAGTGTGTGTGTGTTTTCATTTCTGTAGAGTGTGTGAGTGTGTTGCATTTATTTTCTCCTACTCGTTTGAGTAGGACTCGCTTTAATTTTTAGCTTAATCATTTGAGTAAGACTTGTGTGTGTGAGTTTTTAATTTCAGTAGAGTGTGTGTGTGCGTTTTAGTTTATGCAATGTGTATGCGTTTTCATTTCCAGCAATGTGTGTGTGCGTGTTTTTATTTCCTCCTACTCATTTGAGCAGGACTCGCTTTCATTTCTCGCCTACTCATTTGAGTAGAACTTGCATTTTCCAGCTTTCATTTCCCACCTACTCGTTTGAGTAGGACTTGTCATTTCAATTATGCAATTTTCCTTTTTTTGTAACTTAGCTTTTTTTCCTTTTTTTCTTTATCATGTGTTTGGTGGAGTGAGTTGTTTTTTATTTTTATTAGTAGCTTTTCTATTTCTAATATTAGGTTATCTTATTCTTTTTCTTATTTTTTTTGTAACCCTTCAACAAATAGTTTAGAACTCACGTCTAACCAAACTCATAAGTCATCCCCATTCCGATTAGTGGCTAATCGCTTTTAGCCCTCGGTATCGAAGGGCATTGGGATATAAAATGTTTTAAATAACTAAATGTCTTATTTTTCTATTTTATTAAAAAACTTAAGGTTTACCCCGATTAACGACGCGTAGAACCACATATCGATGTGTGGGCTCTATTTTAGTTATCCATACTCTAGTTAGCCGAGAGTCCATGCGTATGGACTGATCACCCATGGATAAAGAGAGTTTCGCACTAACCCTCGAGATAGGAGGCGCGCAACTCTACCGGATTGGGTCCCCCCCCAATAGAAGTGTTCTTAACGTATTGCGGGCATTAAGAGGAATCCTTCATCGGACAAGAGCCCGGTCGAATAGTCTTAATGTCCAGGTGAGCGATATTCCTAGAGATAGGTGAGCTCATTCTTTTGGAACCTCCACGGCCAAGTTTCCGCTTTAATTGAATTGAAACCTAAGATCTCTAATTATTCAAATCTATTTTAGTCCTAACGTAATTCGATACCGAGTGTTATCTCTTCATCGACTTTATTCTTAATCTATTTCCAGCTTTCTCTTAATTAAAAATCGACAACTTAAATATTTCGGAAAAATAATAGTTTTTTCGGAGTAGTAGGGATAATCAACCTGTTCCCGGGAAATTTACGATCTCGATATTCCCCTGAATATTCTGTATTACTTGTGATAGGTGCACTTGCTTATAATTCGTCGCGCGAAATCCGGACCTGCCGCGCTCCATAGATAACTTATAGTCGGGCTTCGCCCGCATCAAGTTTTTGATGTCATTGATCGGCGAGTCTCCGAGTTGTTATTTTGAAATCCAAAGTCTATTACTTTTACCTATATTTCTAAAAAACTAAAAAAAAACTTTAAAACTTTACTTACAAATCCAAAAAAAAGAAAGTTAATTTTTTAGTATATATTTTAGAGTGTATGACCCGTGGACAAACTTCGGAGTCCGAAAATTTGGATTTCGATCATGAGATCGAACGCTCACTTGCACGTATTCGATCTCAACGCCAAAATCCCTCTTTGGATCACGAAGAATCCGTCGGAGAACCCTCTGCCATTGCTATGGCCGACCCTATTCCGAACGCGGCCGTGGAGCGTACAATGTCTTATTACGCCTGGCCGAATTTGGACGATGTTGGGTCCAATATTGTTCACCCAATGGTGGCGAACAATAATTTTGAGATCAAATCGAGCGTTATCCAAATGATCCAAAATGTCGTGTAGTTCGATGGACTGTCGGATGAGGACCCGAACGTTCATTTGTCTAGTTTTTTGGAAATATGTGATACCTTTAAGATTAATGGCGTCACTGATGACGCCATTCGTTTGCGCCTTTTTCCATTCTCCTTAAGATCCAAAGCTAAGGCGTGGTTTAATTCCCTCCCACGAGGATGTATCACCACCTGGGCCGAGCTTGCGAAACGGTTCTTAACGAAGTATTTTCCTCCCGCTAAAACTGTAAAGTTGCGGGCGGACATTTCTTCGTTTATACAAAATGATTCTAAGTCTCTATTTGAGACTTGGGAGCTGTTTAAAGAATTCCTCCGCTAGTGTCCGCACCATGCACTGCCTGCGTGGTTGCAGGTACAAATCTTCTACAATGGGCTTAACTATCAGACGCATCAAATGATTGACGCGGCTGCCAGGGGCACTCTGAATAATAAGACTCCCGAGGCTGCCCAAGCTCTTATCGAATATATTGCTATGTTGCGGGTGTGGAGTGCACGCAAATACGTATGCACTGCCACAAGGGTCTGGCTGGTGGGCATTATCAAGCTAACCGGACTGCGTGGAAGTCGCTGGAGGCAGGCCTCTTTTGGACAACTCTATTCAAAGACGCTCACAATTTTGTGCGCTCCTGCGATAGCTGCCAGCGGTCGGGTAACATCTCCCGTCGTGATGAGATGCCCCAAAATTTGTTTTTAGAATGCGAAGTCTTCGATTTATGGGGCATCGATTTCGTTGGCCCCCTACCTCCATATTTTAAAAATAATTATATTTTAGTGGCGGTCGACTACGTATCGAGGTGGGAGGAAGCGCAAACTCTCCCAACCAACAATGTGCGAGTCGTCGTTACTTTTATTATAAAGCTATTTTCTCGCTTCGGCACACCTCGCGTTATTGTGAGCGATAGGGGAATGCATTTCTGCAACACCCAGATGGCTAAGACGTTAGCTAAATACGGCGTCACGCACAAACTTGCCGCCCCCTACCACCCACAAACTAGTGGCCAAGTTAAGGTAGTAAATCGAGTGATTAAGCGTATATTAGAGAAAATCGTTTCACTTAATAGGAAAGATTGGTGCATCAAACTCGACGATGCGTTATGGGCATATCATACCACATACAAAACCGCAATTGGTTGTACGTCGTATCGATTAGTCTACGGTAAAGCGTGTCATCTCCCCGTCGAATTAGAACATCGCGCTCTTTGAGCTTTAAAACTCTTAAATCTCGACGCTAACTTAGCCGCTCAAAATAGAAAACTGCAACTAAACGAGCCCGATGAATGACATGCAAATGCTTATGAGAGCAATAAGTTGTATAAGGAGCATTCTAATTTTTACCACGACCGAAAAATCAAGACCCAAAAAACTTTTTCTCCGGGCGATCTTGTCCTGCTATATAACTCATGACTTAGACTTTTTCCGGGTAAACAAAAATCACGATGGTCTGGCCCCTTCAAAGTTGAAGTGGTTTGGCCATATGGGACCGTACTCGTCTCCCACCCAGAAAAGGCTCGTTTAATGTGAATGGTCATCGCTTAAAATTATATATAGCCGACGATCCTGTGGGCGGTAATTTCGAATCCATAACCCTCCTCAACATATAAACCGCCAAAATAGTCAAGCTACATGACTGTAAACAAAGTGCTCCTAGGAGGCACCCGTGTTTATCTTTTTCGCTATTTCTTTACTCTTTTTTTTGCTATTTTAATAATGCAAGGTTTCTAAAAAAGGTCTTCCCAACCTCGTTTCAGGGAAGCTTCTAACACCTCCCCCCTTTCTTTATTTTCTTTGTACATATTGCATTTTCTTTTGGTTCAGCATACTTACGTTGCAAAATTGGGGACAATGTCGGACTTAAGTATGAGGGTGTTTTCTTGTTTTATTTTCTGCACTTATACTTTCTGCACTTCAAAAATAATAAAAAAAAATTATAAAAACAAACTAAAACAAAAAATTTTAAAATGAAAAATCCAAAAAAATTCTTTTCCTTTCTTTTTATCATAAAAATTCCAAAAAAAAACAAAAACAAGAAAACAAAAATTCAAAAAAAATTATAAAACAAAAAATCCAAAAAATATTTAGTTTTATTTTGTAAATAATTTTGTAAATACTTCATGCACATATCTTTTTGTAAATATTTTTTGTAAAAAATCTTCTCTCTCTTTCCCCTCTTCCTTTCTTCCTCTTCTTTGTAAATAACTTTTTTCACTGTCCTTATTTTGTAAATAGTTGCTTATAAAAACCAAAAAATTCTGAAACACAAAAACAAAAAATATATATATATTATCGCTTTTTTAGTATGTATATAATAACAAAATTAAACACAAAACGCAAAAAAAGATAATAAGTCAAAAATTCAAAAAAAAGATTAAAACAAAACAAAAATTCAAAAAAAAGATAATAAATTAAAAACACAAAAAATGATAAAAAATCTAAAAACATAAAAAATGATAAAAACTCTAAAAATCCAAAAAAAATTTATGAAACAAATAAATCAAATATTCCATTATTAACCATTTTTGCTCTCCAAATATTTTGTTGCGAATTTATTTTTAATTGAATTTCATTAATTCTTTGTTTACTATCCATTTATTAATTAGAGATTGATAGATTTAAATATCCGGGATTAAGTTTTAAAGAATATTTTATACTTTGTTCTTATGATAGGGGACTTATTTTAGGCACTACTTCTAATTTATCTAAAATACAGACATGTGTATTACGTTAGAGAAAATAACTATAGACTTCAATTATTTCTACTTCAAGCTTTTTAGAAACACAGGAACGTTCAATTTATAAAGGTTGATCTCAAATTTATTTGTATTAAAATCTAGTATTATTTTTGAAAACACCAATCTCCCCATATTTTATCCTTAAAAGAACCTATGTCAATGGGAATAAGATTTCGTTCCGCAAGCATAAGCATCCAATATTTGAAAAGATTATATGTTACAGAGTAAGTGGGTAAAATTCATTACTCTATACATATACATTGGGTTATATGAAGTTGTAAAAAAATAGGAAAAAAACACTATTGCATGTTATGAAAAATAAGATTTCGTTTTCCTAAACATCCAGATTCAAAAAAATTTGTATTCTAGGTTTGAGAAAAAATATACCTCACCTCCTCCACAACCCTCTTCATAAACCAAAACAATCCTCATAGCCATCTTCATGATTCTAGACATAATATAAAATATTTTTGACAATATTATTTTTAAATTGCATTATTTCATTTAAACTCTTAAGCTAAAGTTCCTATAATTCCAATCAATTTTTGTTAGCTGATGATTATAATTTTTGCTTGCTATTTGGGAACTTTAAGAAGTCTTTTTGGCCAAAACTTTTCCTCTATTTAAATCAATTTCATGATTTAGGACTTAACTCTTATAGCCCAGATAATTATTTTGATCTTTCTTTTAATTAATTCAAGCGGTAGCTAAACCTAGGATTTCTTTTAATTCCTTATAAGTACATCTCCAAATTTTGCTCTGGAATAGCAAAAGCTTAAGTATGTGGGTATTTGATGAGTTGTAAATATACGCATTTTTTGTACATTAATTAAGTCGTCTTAGTTCATTTCTATTATTTTTAGTTAATTTTGTTCAATAAAATGCTTCTTTTTTATAAATTTTATTCTGACTTAAGTTTATTTTATTTTCCTAAAAATTTTCAGAAAATGTGAAAATTTGTCAAGTACACGCCTGGGTTCTTCAATACACGCCCGTGACCTAGGCGTGTGACTTGGATTCAGACAAAAATCAGCCAAGGTCGAAGAATTACTGGAAACGCCCCCTGACACGCCCGTGTCAAATGTGACACGGCCGTGACAAGCTCGTGTCACTCCAGCTCGATGAAATCGTGGTCGACGTTCGTCGACCCGACACGACATGCCTGTTTCAATATGTGACACGACCGTGTACATCTCCACCTGGCCCGACAAGACAGCGCGGCGACTTTTCGATATAACCCATCCCAGATCCACCTGCTGGCGTGGCTCTATCGACACTCCCGTGTCGATAGAGCCACGCCCGTGTCTGCCCCCGTGTACAACCGCAACGTCAAACCAGCGTCAAATCACCGGATCACCTCATGAATATTGCTGACACGACCCCCCCCCCCCTATACGCTCGTGTCCGAGGGCATGTAAACAGATTTTTTTGGCTATAAATAGGCCCTTGTTGTAAGGTGTTTGGGTTCCGAATTTTAAACGATTTTGGTGTTAAGGGCTGCTGCTAGTTGCTCTTTTAGTGCTATGTAAGGAATCTCCCCCTCCTTTTTAAGTTTATTTAAGCTTTTGTAATCAACCTCTTTTGTTAATAAAATCGTTTGTTTTTTCATCCTTACAATGCTCTGGAATGTCTCTGAATGCCTCATTTTCATCAATCTTATGTATCTTTGTTTTCATTTTCGTATAGGATGTATGCGTGTTTGAATTAATTTTTGCGGCATTTATGCTTTAAAATGAAAATTTGTTTTGCTTACTTTGCATTTTCTCAAAATTACTAGTCGTTGTTATAGCCATTTTTCTTATCATACTCCATATAGTCATTTTTATGCTTTTATATTCACTCTTATGAACTCGTAAAATAATTTCAAAAAGTGGTTTTCATTACTCTTTAACTTGGATTTTCCTTTTTTAGGTTATAAAATTTTTGTTTCTTTTTAACTTTCTTTCACTTTTTAAACCCTTTTACAAAGCTATAAGAATAGATTATGTGTTATTTTAATTTTTCAACACCTTTGATTTTCGCATTTACTTAAAAAGTTTTTTGCTCAAACAATTTTTATTTCTACTTTTTATGCATTTCCATCAAATTCTAATGATAAAAATGTAAACGTTTTAATTTTTCAAAAACTTGTTTTTCTCGCATTAATTTGAAAACTCTTTTGCTCAAATAATTTTATTTTGTCTTTTTAAGCATTTCTACCACATTCTAGCGGTAGAAATGCAGTTGTTTTAATTTTTCGATAACTTTGTTTTTCTTATTTTTTAGCTTATGTGCGTGCGTGTATGAGATAATTCTTATCACTTTCTTTCATTTATGTAAAGTGTGTTAGTGTGTTTTTATTTTCAGTAGAGAGTGTGTGTGTGTGTATTTCATTTATGCAAGTGTGTGTGTGTGTGTGCGTTTTCATTTATGCAAGTGTGTGTGTGTGTATTTCATTTATGTAGAGTGTGTGAGTATTTACTTTCTGTAGAGTGCGTGCTTGTGTTGCATTTATTTTCTCCTACTCGTTTGTGTAGGACTGCTTTAATTTTTCGCCTACTCATTTAAGTAGGACTTGTGTGTGAGAGTTTTTAATTTCAGTAGAGTGTGTGTGTGCGTTTTACTTTCTGCAGTGTGTGTGCATTTTCATTTCCATTAGTGTGTGTGTGTTTTTATTTCCTCCTACTCGTTTGAGCAGGACTCGCTTTTATTTCTCGCCTACTCATTTGAGTAGGACTTGCATTTTTCAGCTTTCATTTCCCGCATACTCGTTTTAGTAGGATTTGTCATTTCAATTATGCAATTTTCCTTTTTTTTGTAACTTAGATTTTTTTTCCTTTTTTTGTAACTTAGCTTTTTTTTCCTTTTTTTCTTTATTATGCGTTTGGTGGAGTGTGTGTTTTTATTTTTTAGTAGCTTTTCTATTTCTAATATTAGGTTATCTTATTCTTTTTCTTATTTTTTTTGTAACCCTTCAGCGAATAGTTTAGAACTCACGCCTAACCAAACTCATAAGTCATCCCCATTCCGATGAGTGGCTAATCACTTTTAGCACTCAGTATCGAAGAGCATTGGGATATAAAATGTTTTAAATAACTAAAGTTCTTATTTTTCTATTTAATTAAAAAACTTAAGGTTTACCCCGGGTTAACGATGTGTAGAACCACATATCGATGTGTGGACTCTATTTCTGTTATCCATACGCTAGCTAGCCGAGAGGCCGTGCGTATGGACTAATCACCCGTGGGTAAAGAGAGATTTGCACTAACGCTCGAGAGAGGAGGCGCGCAACACTTCCAGATTGGGTTCCCCCCCACCCCAATTGCGGGGTTCTTAGGGTATTGCGGGCATTAAGAGGAATCATTCATTAGACGAGAGCCCAGTCGAATAATCTTAATTTCCAGGTGAGCGATATTCCTAGAGATAGGTGAGCTCATTCTTTTGGAACCTCCGCGGCCAAGTTTCTGCTTTAATTGAATTGAAACCTAAAATCTCTAATTATTCAAATCTATTTTAGTCCTAACGTAATTCGATACCGAGTGTTATATCTTCATCGACGTTATTCTTAATTTATTTCCAGCTTTTTCTTAATTAAAAATCGACAACTTAAATGTTTCAGAAAAATAATAGTTCTTTCGGAGCAGTAGGGATAATCAACCCATTCCCGGGAAATTTACGTTCCCGATATTCCCCCGAATATCCTGTATTACTTGCGATGGGTGCACTTGCCTATAATTCGTCGCGCGAAATCCGGACCCGCCGTGCTCCCTAGATAACTTAGAGTCGGGCTTCGCGCGCATCAGGAATCAAGTCGCAAGCATAGCGAGAAGCAAGGGAGGGAAGGGAAGGGAAGAAATCGGAAGAAGCCGGATAAAACCAAAAGAAGAGGCTACGTTGTTAAACAAACAAACCGCGATCTGATTGGAGCAAAGGATTGGTTCGCTCTGATACCATGTGAAAAATGTACAAAGAGCTAAATAAACTTCAAATTTTATTACATCAAAAAGATAATAATTACATAGTTATGCCCCCTTATTTATAGAAATTGAGGGAGATGGGAGAATACAACAACCAGTGTCGGACAAAATACAAGTTGCGTGGCCTACCCGGTTTGACATGATCAAACCGTCCATTATATAACAAATAACAAAACTCCAATCGGCAACTAGCAAAGTCACATGTCTGCTAGGGAAGACCGCTGATACATGTCGCTAGACTGCAACTATGGGTTGCCACTAGACCGCAGTTGCGGTTAATCATATATCCGCTGCTGCGGATTCAACCAGACAGCTGCGGCTCCAACCAGACAGTTGTTGCAACTCTCTGTCAGACCACTACGACTTCATCCAGACCGCTGTGGCTCATCGACACCCCACTACTGTGGCTTTTTGCAAGAGTGTTGCGGATTCCTTCACACCGTTGCGGCTAACCTTTAGACCGCTGTTGCGGCTATCCACCTGACCGCAAGCTGAGGTCCACCATCAGAACACTGGAAAAATTGCTAGGTCACCGAGATATACAGTCTGCATAATTAGACATAAGTCCTCCCGGTCTCCTCATGCTCCAACATTCAGGCAGGACCAGCAAGATGGAGGTGCGAGATGTAACACCTCCCCTGTAATGAACGTATAATATGGGTCCGGCCGGGGCCCCACAACATACGGACGCCACAGCTTTAGTATTAAAAGTTGATATAGCTACCCACACTCAAAACTCTTTGCACAACACAGCGGAAACAGAACAGGACTAGAAGTTATCCACCACTAAAGAGTAAACAAATGGCCTTAAGGCCTTACATCAAGTGTCCAAAAACAAATAGTACATCAAACATGAATGTGCTCAGCACTCCTAGTCTACCTCGGCATGCAAGCCGGACAAAATAGTCTCAAACAACCATCATCATAACTGTAGTGCTACAAAAGAGGGAAAAACACTTCATGGGGCTTAGGCCTTTCTGGCCGGCGTGCTAGCTTCTACATGCGATCCTTGCCCTGTAAAAATTATTAGTAACGTGGGTCAGCAAAGGCTGACCTCAAACTGTGTAATAACACATCTCCTCCCGGCCGCTCCTAACGGACCCCGGGGAACCCTCCAACCTGCAAGTCAGCACTTCATATGCAATATAAACATCTATAAATAGAAAAGCATTAAAACAGGCTTGGATGTCTCAATCATCAAACACGTTCTCTACTGGTTGAGCATGTAATAAAAGGGCCTACTATGCAACATGTATGCAACACTCGGGCTTCGCCCAAGGCACCCTACTGCGTATGTATCTAGCACAACATCACATCATTTGGGTACTCACATTTCCCCATTGGCATAAAGCCGCAAACAATGAGGGAGACACAACTCCCTCAAATGGCGCACAGGCCGCCACATGGAATCTTGCCAAGGCCCCACCCGCTCGTGGGCTTAGCCCCGGGCTTGCCTGCAAGCTCTGACGTCTCATGTCAGGATTCCAACAAACACAGACTGACCGATTCTAAGAAGCCTTGCTGGACCCCACCCGCTCATGGCCTCATTGCCCGGGCTTGCCCCAAGCTTGGCATTCTCGTCAGTCTCACAGAAGGGGACTAGTCTCGCCGGGACACTCTCCACACATGACGCACATGTCACGGGATATCCAGCCGACCACGGAGACATAGCCACGCCTTGGCACATCACAATCCAAGACTAAAATCACCATAATCCCTCATTTGTACTGCAGCGTTCCCGCGCACCAAGGTAACCATCTCCAACTCGTGCGGAGCTAACCTTGTCCACCAAGGAAACCATCTCCAACTCATACGGAGCTAACCTTGTCCCTCAAGGAAACCATCTACCGCCACGAGGAGCTAACCTTGTCCGGTTCCGACCACACGTACTCTTTCAAACAAAAGGGAATCACCACCACATCAAAAACGGCTTCTGCCGCAACGGAATCTCTACAAATCCCTAAGTTCGTATGCAACATCACCGAGTCGGACTACCGGTCGCGACTACGGCTTCACCCACCATGCCTAATCCACTAGCGAAGTGGATCTCTAATGCAAGATATGCCGGGGACAGACTCAATCAACCCGGAGGTTCCTATTGAACCTTGGCAAACCAAAACCCCTCTCATTTGAGAGTTTGGTGCCCAAAAACTAGAAAGAAAGAAAATAAATGATGCTAAGACATGCATCCTAAGACCGAGAGGAGAGGTGTCGTTACCTTCCGACTCCTCTTCCTTGCCATGGCAAAAATGGTCAGATGGAAATCTTCGCAACGATCTAAGCTTCACGGATCCGGACTCGGCTCGCGATTTGGAGCACCGAAACCCTTCCTACAGCCCAAGACCTTCTTCTTCTTCCTCCTCGCTCTAGCTTCTCTCAAGAACTTAGAAAGAGAAGACTTGGAAAACAATGAGGGTTTGCAACCCTAAAATCGGACTTAACTTCCCAAGAGATGGCCTGAACCGTTAGATCCCAAAACCAGAAAAGAATGGCCACGATTCGCCTGGAAAAATAGAAAAACTGGGCCGAACACGGCCTGGCACACGCCCGTGTCCAGGGCTGTGTGCCTCATTCTCCATCTCAAATCGACGCGCCTGGAACCGCACACGGGCATCCGACACGCCCGTGTTCAATCTGACACGCCCGTGTCCCCAGTGACATGGCCGTGTGGCCGGCCGTGTGCCTCCAACGACACGGCCCCGAAACCAACCCGAGAGGTGACACGGCCTGGGACACGCCCGTGTCCCAAGCCGTGTGCCAAGTCTCGACACCCGTCGATAGGCTTTGTGTCGACACCGCGGAAAACGTCGAGCGAAGATCGTCGACCATGCGGGACACGCCCTATGACACGCCCGTGTCACAGGCCGTGTACCCCAGTCTTGACACTCGTCGAGCGAAAGTGTCGACACTTGGGCCGAGTGTCGACACGGCCTCGACACACCCTGCGACACGCCCGTGTCGCAGGCCGTGTGCCCCACTCTCAACACTTTGTCGAGCGAAAGTGTCGACACTTGGGCCGAGTGTCGACACGGCCTCGACACGCCCTGCGACACGCCCGTGTCGCAGGCCGTGTGCCCCACTCTCGACACTTTGTCGAGCGAAAGTGTCGACACTTGGGCCGAGTGTCGACACGGCCTCGACACGCCCTGTGACACGCCCGTGTCGCAGGCCGTGTGCCTCCTGCCAGAAACCCAAAATTTTTCCAGAACCGCACACTGACTCTCTTGCAAAACTGGGGTGTTACAACTCTCCCCCTCTTAACAGAATTTCGTCCCGAAATTTCAAAACAAAGAGGTACAAAACTTAAATTGTACCTGACAAAAAGAGTTCTGGATAGTCTTCTAGCATGGCCTGTTCTCGTTCCCAAGAGAACTCCTCACGACCGCAGTTGTCCCATCGAACTTTCACAAGTTTAACTTCTTTATTCCGCAACTGCCGAGTCTCCGAATCCTCTATAGCAATAGGAAGGACTCGCGTCCTCAAGTCTTCCTCAATCGGCACCGATGCCGGCTCAATCACCATGCTAGCCTCCACCAAGGCTTTCCTCAAAACGGAGACGTGGAAGACGTCATGTAATCCACTCAAATCTGCGGACAACGCCAACCGATAGGCTGCTTCTCCTACCCGCTCAACAATTTCAAAAGGCCCCCAAAACCTTGGACTCAACTTCTTGAGTCGGCGAATCCGTGAGACGCCTTTGAACGGCTTGACCTTCAGATAAACCCAATCACCAACTGCAAATTCCAACTTCCGGTGACGAGCATTAAAATATTTTGCTTGCCTCTCTTGCGCCACCTTCATACGCTCTTGGATGGTCCGTACCAACTCACAAGCGTCAACTACCACATCCTTTCCCAAAAGTTTGGTGTCTCCTGCCTCTGCCCAAGACATTGGCATTCAACACCGCCTCCCATACAAAGCTTCGTATGGCGCCATCTTTATACTAGCTTGAAAACTGTTATTGTACGCGAATTCTACCATGAAGAGGTGATCCTCTAACTTCTTGCCGAAATCAAGAACGCACATTCTCAACATATCCTCCATAGTACGGTTCATTCTTTCAGTTTGCCCATCAGTTTGAGGATGGAACGTTGTACTGAACTTTAGCTTCGTGCCCAAGCTCTTCTGAACCAATCTCCAGTCCTTGGACGTAAACCGTCCATCGCGATCACTGACTATGCTTTTAGGAATTCCGTGCAGTCGCACGATGTTGCGAACATACAACTCCACTAGCTTCTCTACGCTGTCCTCTTTCCTATTTGGGATGAAGTGAGCCACCTTGGTTAGGCGATCCACGATCACCCAAATAGCATCATTACCATGCTGCGATTTAGGCAAACCATGCACAAAGTCCATGGAGATGTCCTCAAATTTCCACTCAGGAATTGGAAGGGGCTTCAGGAACCCGCCCGGTTTCTGACATTCGGCCTTCACCAAGGCACATGTTTGGCAACGATTCACATACAAAGCTACATCTCGCTTCAACCCCGGCCACCAAAAGGATTTCTTCATATCCAAGTACATCTTTGTACTGCCCGGGTGAATGGAGTACATTGTGAAGTGAGCCTCAAACATCAACTCCTCACGGAGTTTGCCGAACTGCGGTATGCAAACCCTTCTGTCCTTCCTCATAATCCCATCAATCATCTCCCAGGCGCTGCTCTCGCCCGTTTGAGCCTCCAACACAAAAGGTTGAAACTCCACATCCAACCGAGTCGCTTCCCGAATACGATCGGACAAGTCGTTTTGCACTTCAATCCAGTTCAACCGTGCATCGCTAGACTCGCCTCTCGCAACACATTCCAATCCAAGGGACTCCCATTCCCGTACCAACCGCTCATCATGATCTTCGATCCAATTCCTTACCCCGAGTACTTCCTACTCAAGGCATCCGCCACCACATTGGCTTTACCCGGCGTATACTGAATCGCCACTTCGTAGTCTCCAAGAAACTCAACCCATCTGCGTTGTCGCATGTTCAAGTCCTTTTGGTCCAGAAGGTACTTCAGACTTTTGTGATCCGTGAAGATCTCCACCCTTGCGCCATACACATAGTGTCGCCATATTTTCAACATGAAGATTACCGCCGCCAACTCCAAGTCATGGACGGGGTAATTCCACTCATGAGGTTTCAGCTGTCTAGACCCAAAAGCTATCACCTTCCCATGTTGCACCAAAACGCAACCCAAACCGCATCCCGATGCGTCACTAAAGATCTGAAATCCCTCGGTCCCATGCGGTAGACTCAGGATTGGAGCCATCATAAGCCTCTCCTTCAGTGCCTCGAATGCTTGACTGCACTCTTTTGTCCACACAAACTTATGATCTTTACGAGTGAGAGAGGTGAGGGGAGAGCTATCTTCGAGAAATTCTCCACGAATCTCCTATAATACCCGGCTAGTCCAAGAAAACTTCGGACTTCCGCCACGGTCCTCAACACCGGCCAATCTCTGATGGCCTCCACTTTCGCTGGATCCACTGCCACCCCATCACCACTAATCACGTGGCCCAAAAATGCCACCTTGGCTAACCAGAACTCGCACTTTGAGAACTTTGCAAACAAGTGGTTCTCCCTCAACACTTGCAGGACCACTCTCAAGTGGGTCTCATGCTCCACTTCAGACTTGGAGTACACCAAGATGTCATCAATGAAGACAACCACAAACGAATCCAAATAATCCTAAAATACTTGATTCATCAGGTCCATGAACACCGATGGTGCGTTCGTCAACCCGAACGGCATCACCGTAAACTCAAAGTGTCCATACCTTGTACCAAAGGCAGTTTTGGGTATGTCCTCATCTCGAATTCGCAGTTGATAGTAGCCTAACTTCAAGTCCAGTTTCGAATATACCACCGATCCCACCAATTGGTCGAACAAATCGTCTATCCGAGGGATCGGATACTTATTCTTGAAGGTCAATTTATTCAGCTCTCAGTAGTCTATGCATAGGCTCATGCTACCTTCTTTCTTCTTTACAAACAACACCGGTGCGCTCCACGGTGAAGAACTGGGTCTAATATACCCTTGCTCCAACAGTTCCTGTAACTGTACCTTAAGTCCCGCAAACTCCTTTGGTGCCATCCTAAATGGAGGACGCGACACCGGTCTAGCCTCCGGCACTAACTCGATCGAGAAGTCGATCTCCCGCCGAGGAGGCGCTCCAGGGAGTTCATCCGGAAACACATCCTTGAACTCTGCCACAACGGGCACTTCCTCAATAGATAGTTGGGAGAGACTAACCTCCAACAACGCTACCAGCGCCACACCACCCTGGTTAACCGCCCGCATCATTTGCATGGCCGTAATTAGGGAATGGGCTACTCCAAAAAGGCCCACAAATTTGACTTCCGCTTGCCCCTTACTCTTTAGGGTCACTACCTTGGATAAACAATCAATGCTGGTGCGCTGCTCTGCAAGCCAGTCCATGCCCAAAATGACATCGAACTCTACTAATGGTAACACTGCTGCTTCCAAAATGAAGACAACTCCGTCTAGCTCCCAACAAATGCGCCCTTTAGCCCCGGTGGTCATAGATGACCCATTGGGCATGCGCACTTTCAGCTCTGCTCCCGACGAGAAAGACCCAACTCCTATTTTTCGAACGAAGCTCTCCGCAAGAAAGGAGTGCGATGCTCCCGTATCGAACAATACCCTAGCGGGGTATCCGGAAACTAACACGAAGCCTACAACAAGACATCTCACAAAAGGGGGTCTAAAAGTATGAAGCACAAATGCAAACTTAAATTTTCTTCATACCTGTCACCACATCGGTTTGACGGATCGCTTCTTGTTGTCCAAGGTTGTAAGCCCTTGGTTGCACTGGTTGGAACCGAGAAGCGCTCGACTCCGCCATCTTTCCTTTCTCTGCAGCACTGGGGCCCGAGCGCACAGACTGCTCCTGCTTTGTCTCTTGCCCCGCTCCCCCTTGCTGACAAGCACGGGCTATGTGCCCAACCTTCCCGCAGTTGTAGCACGTCGGTGGTCCCCCATAGTGAGAACCTCCTGGCGCCAACTTGCTCTTTTCACCGGACCCGGAAAAGTGAGGCTTCTTCCTCCACCTACTCCCATCAGACTTTACATGAGATTGGGAAGGCTTCCCTTCCCCTTGCTTGGGAGTAAAACCCTTTCGACGCTGGGTTTGCTCCAGATCATTCTCCAAACTCCTGGCGGGTTCAACTAGATCATTAAATCCCGCCCTCTTCATGGATATGAGGGGTTGTCTCAGATTTTCCCTCAACCCTTGGTAGAAGAGGTTATCCCTCTCTACATCATCCGCCATTGTCGTTCCCACATAACGACCCAAACGGGTGAACTCTTGCATGTATTCGTCCACCGTCTTGTCTCGCTGCATTAGATGCAGAAACTGCCTCTGCAGGGCCAACCACATAGAAACTGGAATATATCTCTTTAGAAAAGCGTCCCCAAATTCCTCCACCGACGGGGTGCGTCCAGGGAACTGGCAGCCACTAAGGCTCACCCACCACAACTTGGAGTCTCCTTCCAACATGAACGCCGCATACTCAGCTTTCTTTTCCTCTGGCATCTCTGCCGCCCTTAGCAGTTCTTGAATACGAACCCACCAATCCTCCGCATCCGTTGGCGTTCCAACACCCTTGAAAGACGGGGGATGGAAACTCAGGAAATACTTCATGTGTCGGTCTCCATGTCCTACCACCACCCTGTTGGAACCCCAGTTTGGATTTGGGCAAAGATCACTATTATGCTTGTTTAGATTGACCCAACATGTATATTCATGGGTCATAGGATTAGTTCCAGGACAGGTCATTCAGAAGGACTCTCCAGCTTTGCAGAAAAGAAGTGAAAGAAATGCAGTCAAGACAAAGGCAGAAAATCAGATCGACGATCGTCGAACGTAGTTCGACGAACGGCGATCTCCGCTCGATGAATTCTGAGCTCGACGAACTGCAAGCACCGATCGACGAATGCAGACAAGATATTCAGCTCGACGAATCCAGCTGAGTTCGACGAACGTCAAACTCAGGTCGACGTTTGCAGACAGATTCTCAGGTCGACGATCTTGCATCTCAGCTCGACGATTGATTGACTCGACGAACTTTCTGATCGACGATTTCTGTGGAATCAGTAACAGTTGGCAGAATTAATTGGGGATTAATTACAGTCAACATTCCCAGTGAAAATAGCCGTTCAAATGGACAGTTACAGTTGGATTAATTATAGATCAATTTCCAAAGCATATTCTACTCTTGGGAATGCTTCTTCAGCCATAAAATCTACAGATTTCATATACAGATATATAGACAGAGCAAACATACAGAGATAACATAGAGAAAGAGAAAAACAAGTACAGTAACACAATAGAAAGGGCAATATCACTTGAACAACAACTAGAAGCCCTAGACCAGAGGAGATAACAATATCAAGAAGAAGAACATCCATTCATATCAGGAGTCTTCTTCTTCCTCATTCCTACAGGACAACTTCAAGGACAACAAAACTCTATCTGTCAGAAGTTCCTGAAGCATCACTGGTCCAGGCCTGAAGATTGAAGGCCTATCACCCTGAAGCAGTGCTCCAGTATTCCTGATCCATTCAAGATCTCAGGGGGAGCAAGCTGCTAACATCTTTCCACTCAAATCTTCTCTCTGATTGTTGACAGAGAAGATACCATCACCCATTTTCCCTCTCCTGTAAAGGGTTGTGACTCCCTTTAAAAGTCATTTCTGGTTGCAAGTCTCCTTATCAAAAGACTTGAGGTTTGGTTTTTGGGGACCTTATCAAAACCCATTGGTGCCAGGACACCTGATCAACTCCTTCCTGCAGTGGATTCCTACCAGGGTGGTAGAAGAGTGGACTACCCAGATTTGGGGAACCACTATAAAAATCCTTGTGTCTTCTGTGTGGCTTGATCTTCTTTCTTTATTCTGTGCTGTGATTTTTCTCTAATCAGCTTAGTTAAGATCTATCTCTTTCAATTGGTATCAAAGCGAGGTTGGTTAAACATACCACACCTTGGTGGTTGTACTGGCTAACACCTGAACCAAAAGATCCTTTGGTAGATCTTAAAAATCTTTTGAGTTTATCATGGCACAAATGAAAGAGATTTCAAGCACCAGACTCCCTATGTGCAATCTAAACTTGCTTGCACTATGGAAGACAAGGATTAGGTTTTACATGAACTCCATTGATGAATGTATTTTCAATTCCATCTTATCAGGTCCAGCTCAAACAACAAGTTCAAATGTTGTTCCTTCTCCTCAATGGACAGATGCCCAGAAAAGACTAAAGATTGCTGATGCTCAAGCAATGAACATTCTAGCACAATCAATGTCTGATGACATTTTTGAAGATATTGCTGAATGTTCATCTGCAAAAGAAATGTGGGACACACTCACAGCAATGGCTGCAGGATCAGCAAAAGAAAGCAATCTAGAGGCTGACAACAGGTGTATATTTGATGATTCACCCAACACATCTGTAGATGAAGAAGAATTAAAAGCAAGAGAGTTCTGCCTCATGGCCATCAATGCCTCTTGCAGCACTTCTAAAGAAGAATCAGACTCTGAAGCAGAATCAGAAGAAGAACTGGTAATAACTACCCTTGATTTTACACCAGAAATATTTGAAAATCTCAACAAAATTTCTGTTCAACATAATTCGTCGAACGGAGCTCGACGAAATCAACTCAATTCGTCGAACGGCGCTCGACGATCTCTGAACAGAAAATTTATCTTTAACTGGATTAGATTGTGTGGTCGACGAAGTCATTGCCGTTCGTCGAACTCTGCTCGACGAACTCACTCAAAATCGTCGAACGCAAAATTTCAGGACAAAAACTTTAAACCAACAAACAATCTTCCTGAATGTTCTTTTATTTCTGACTATTATAAAAGAGAACCAGGACCCAATGTTTTCTGGGTCCAGAGCTCCTAACATCTTCTTGCAGGAAAAGAATTCAGTCCAGCAAACATACAGGCTATATCAGTGGCTGTCAGATTTGGGCAAAGAAATGTAATGAGGGGGAGATTGGTTGAACAATGGTTATGCAAAATAGGGGAGATGCCTCTAAATGCAACTACAGAAGTTCTAGCAGCAGCAACAAACAACAAGCCATAATAATGCAGATTTGGACAAGGATCATCAACAGCAACAACAGTTTTTCTTGATCCAGATTTAGGGGGAGATTATTTGTAATTGTATTTAATTGTATTTCTTTTTGTTTTGGATGTAAATAGTGTCTTTACCCAAATAGGGGGAGATTGTTGGAACCCCAGTTTGGATTTGGGCAAAGATCACTATTATGCTTGTTTAGATTGACCCAACATGTATATTCATGGGTCATAGGATTAGTTCCAGGACAGGTCATTCAGAAGGACTCTCCAGCTTTGCAGAAAAGAAGTGAAAGAAATGCAGTCAAGACAAAGGCAGAAAATCAGATCGACGATCGTCGAACGTAGTTCGACGAACGGCGATCTCCGCTCGACGAATTCTGAGCTCGACGAACTGCAAGCACCGATCGACAAATGCAGACAAGATATTCAGCTCGACGAATCCAGCTGAGTTCGACGAACGTCGAACTCAGGTCGACGTTTGCAGACAGATTCTCAGGTCGACGATCTTGCATCTCAGCTCGACGATTGATTGACTCGACGAACTTTCTGATCGACGATTTCTGTGGAATCAGTAACAGTTGGCAGAATTAATTGGGGATTAATTACAGTCAACATTCCCAGTGAAAATAGCCGTTCAAATGGACAGTTACAGTTGGATTAATTATAGATCAATTTCCAAAGCATATTCTACTCTTGGGAATGCATCTTCAGCCATAAAATCTACAGATTTCATATACAGATATATAGATAGAGCAAACATACAGAGATAACATAGAGAAAGAGAAAAACAAGTACAGTAACACAATAGAAAGGGCAATATCACTTGAACAACAACTAGAAGCCCTAGACCAGAGGAGATAACAATATCAAGAAGAAGAACATCCATTCATATCAAGAGTCTTCTTCTTCCTCATTCCTACAGGACAACTTCAAGGACAACAAAACTCTATCTGTCAGAAGTTCCTGAAGCATCACTGGTCCAGGCCTGAAGATTGAAGGCCTATCACCCTGAAGCAGTGCTCCAGTATTCCTGATCCATTCAAGATCTCAGGGGGAGCAAGCTGCTAACATCTTTCCACTCAAATCTTCTCTCTGATTGTTGACAGAGAAGATACCATCACCCATTTTCCCTCTCCTGTAAAGGGTTGTGACTCCCTTTAAAAGTCATTTCTGGTTGCAAGTCTCCTTATCAAAAGACTTGAGGTTTGGTTTTTGGGGACCTTATCAAAACCCATTGGTGACAGGACACCTGATCAACTCCTTCCTGCAGTGGATTCCTACCAGGGTGGTAGAAGAGTGGACTACCCAGATTTGGGGAACCACTATAAAAATCCTTGTGTCTTCTGTGTGGCTTGATCTTCTTTCTTTATTCTGTGCTGTGATTTTTCTCTAATCAGCTTAGTTAAGATCTATCTCTTTCACACCCTTTCCGCCAAAGGCTCCACTCGTCTGGCATCTCCGCCTGGCACGGCCGTCGCCGTGTCCGGTGTAGCAGGGGTTGCTACCTGGGCTGCAGCCGCCACTTGGGCTGCCACCATCGCTTCTGCAAGCATACGGCAGAAGTCGGCCGGGTTTACACCCGTGCCCAAAAGGCCTGGAGCAGTAGCACTGCTCGCCGAGAGATCATCCCTTGCTCTTGAAGTGCCCGCCTTGTTGCTTGCACTCTTCAGAAAAACAAGAAATAAGGGATTAGTCTCCAATCTCAAGACTAAAACATAAGGACACTCACGGTCCCGCGTTACTCTTATGTGGATAACTTCTCTACGCACTAACCTTGAATCGAACCTGCCTCTGATACCAAATTGTAACACCTCCCCTGTAATGAACGTATAATATGGGTCCGGCCGGGGCCCCACAACATACGGACGCCACAGCTTTAGTATTAAAAGTTGATATAGCTACCCACACTCAAAACTCTTTGCACAACATAGCGGAAATAGAACAGGACTAGAAGTTATCCACCACTAAAGAGTAAACAAATGTCCTTAAGGCCTTACATCAAGTGTCCAAAAACAAATAGTACATCAAACATGAATGTGCTCAGCACTCCTAGTCTACCTCGGCATGCAAGCCGGACAAAATAGTCTCAAATAACCATCATCATAACTGTAGTATTACAAAAGAGGGAAAAACACTTCATGGGGCTTAGGCCTTTCTGGTCGGCGTGCTAGCTTCTGCATGCGATCCTTGCCCTGTAAAAATTATTAGTAACGTGGGTCAGCAAATGCTGACCTCAAACTGTATAACAACACATCTCCTCCCGGCCGCCCCTAACGGACCCCGGGGAACCCTCCAACCTGCAAGTCAGCACTTCGTATGCAATATAAACATCTATAAATAGAAAAGCATTAAAACAGGCTTGGATGTCTCAATCATCAAACACGTTCTCTACTGGTTGAGCATGTAATAAAAGGGCCTACTATGCAACATGTATGCAACACTCGGGCTTCGCCCAAGGCACCCTACTGCGTATGCATCTAGCACATCACATCATTTGGGTACTCACATTTCCCCATTGACATAAAGCCGCAAACAATGAGGGAGACACAACTCCCTCAAACGGCGCACAGGCCGCCACATGGAATTCTTGCCAAGGCCCCACCCGCTCGTGGGCTTAGCCCCGGGCTTGCCTGCAAGCTCTGACGTCTCATGTCAGGATTCCAACAAACACAGACTGACCGATTCTAAGAAGCCTTGCTGGACCCCACCCGCTCATGGCCTCATTGCCCGGGCTTGCCCCAAGCTTGACATTCTCGTCAGTCTCACAGAAGGGGACTAGTCTCGCTGGGACACTCTCCACACATGACGCACATGTCACGGGATAGCCAGCCGACCGCGGAGACATAGCCACGCCTTGGCACATCACAATCCAAGACTAAAATCACCATAATCCCTCATTTGTACTGCAGCGTTCCCGCGCACCAAGGTAACCATCTCCAACTCGTGCGGAGCTAACCTTGTCCACCAAGGAAACCATCTCCAACTCATACAGAGCTAACCTTGTCCCTCAAGGAAACCATCTACCGCCACGAGGAGCTAACCTTGTCCGGTTCCGACCACACGTACTCTTTCAAACAAAAGGGAATCACCACCACATCAAAAACAGCTTCTTGCCGCAACGGAATCTCTACAAATCCCTAAGTTCGTATGCAACATCACCGAGTCGGACTACCGGTCGCGACTACGGCTTCACCCACCATGCCTAATCCACTAGCGAAGCGGATCTCTAATGCAAGATATGCCGGGGACAGACTCAATCAACCCGGAGGTTCCTCTTGAACCTTGGCAAACCAAAACCTCTCTCATTTGAGAGTTTGGTGCCCAAAAACTAGAAAGAAAGAAAATAAATGATGCTAAGACATGCATCCTAAGACCGAGAGGAGAGGTGTCGTTACCTTACGACTCCTCTTCCTTGCCATGGCAAAAATGGTCGGATGGAAATCTTCGCAACGATCTAAGCTTCACGGATCCGGACTCGGCTCGCGATTTGGAGCACCGAAACCCTTCCTACAGCCCAAGACCTTCTTCTTCTTCATCCTCGCTCTAGCTTTTCTCAAGAACTTAGAAAGAGAATACTTGGAAAACAATGAGGGTTTGCAACCCTAAAATCGGACTTAACTTCCCAAGAGATGGCCTGAACCGTTAGATCCCAAAACCAGAAAAGAATGGCCACGATTCGCCCGGAAAAATAGAAAAACTGGGCCGAAAACGGCCTGGCACACGCCCGTGTCCAGGGCCGTGTGCCTCATTCGTCGTCTCAAATCGACGCGCCTGGAACCGCACACGGGCATCCGACACGCCCGTGTTCAATCCGACACGCCCGTGTCCCCAGTGACACGGCCGTGTGGCCGGCCATGTGCCTCCAACGACACGGCCCCGAAATCAACCCGAGAGGTGACACGGCCTGGGACACGCCCGTGTCCCATGCCGTGTGCCAAGTCTCGACACCCGTCGACAGGCTATGTGTCGACACCGCGGAAAACGTCGAGCGAAGATCGTCGACCACGCGGGACACGCCCTGTGACACGCCCGTGTCACAGGCCGTGTACCCCAGTCTTGACACTCGTCGAGCGAAAGTGTCGACACTTGGGCCGAGTGTCAACACGGCCTCGACACGCCCTGCGACACGCCCGTGTCGCAGGCCGTCTGCCCCACTCTCGACACTTTGTCGAGCGAAAGTGTCGACACTTGGGCTGAGTGTCGACACGGCCTCGACACGCCCTGCGACATGCCCGTGTCGCAGGCCGTGTGCCCCACTCTCGACACTTTGTCGAGCGAAAGTGTCGAAACTTGGGCCGAGTGTCGACACGGCCTCGACACGCCCTGCGACACGCCCGTGTCGCAGGCCGTGTGCCTCCTGCCAGAAACCCAAAATTTTTCCAGAACCGCACACTGACTCTCTTGCAAAACTGGGGTGTTACACGAGACCATCCGACTCTCCTGGTAGGGGAGGGAAGTCCCTTCAACGAGCTGGACGCATCCGCCTCGGTTCTGGATGGGTTCCGTGAGCCGGAGATGTCCTACTATACCAGAAGGTGTCATATGGTCCAACATATCCAGTGGTTTGAGGATATGGTCTCGATCAGGTTGATGTCGGACACTTTCAAGTGTCGGCACTTCTCCATAACCCTTAAAGAGAAAGCAAGGGAGTGGTTCCATCAAATTCTCGCATACCTCATCTACTGCTTTGAGGACCTGTACTGGGGGTTCTTGCTGAGGTTCTCAACTTTGAAGAAGAGGAAGGACTCAGAGTCCATGTTTCTCATCAAGCAGGGTGTGGAGGAGACATTGGGAAGCTACGTTGATAGGTTCCAGGAGGAGGTGCTCCAAGTTCAAGAGATTCTTGGGCGCATGCTCATGGTGGCCTTTACCCCAGGACAGCAGTAGGGTTCTGTTGCAGTATGGAGGCCGGGCGGTCTATTACTGTTAGGTGATCGGGCGGTCTGGCGGTTTATCCATGTCGGCCTGTCTGCCGGGCTGTTGCTGTTTGGTGTTCCAGCGGTCTTGCGGCTTCTCTCAAATGACTTGGAGATCGGGCGGTCTTGCGGTCTCCTGTGGCGGATTGTTCTCTATGGCCTTATTATCTCCTCTTGTTAGTTATCGGGCGGTTAGAAGGCTTGAATAATCGCACGACTTGTTCGGTTTGCTTGTTTGTAAAGCCGCACATACTTGTAAATTTTTAGTCCCACATTGTTTATTTGTAATCTCTCTTATCTCCTCCATCCTATAAAAGGGAGGCTATACCATTGTAATTGATACCTTTTTGGGATAATAAATTTACATTACTCCACTTTTTGGTCTGTTATTTTCTGTTCGCATATGGTATCAGAGGACTCGGTCCTTTCCTCCTGATTGTGTGCGCGCTCTCTGATCTCGGGTCTTGTTTCTTCTTTCCGCGACATGTCTTCGCGGCCTAATTCCTATTCTGCCTGTTGCACTGTTCGCACGGCTTGTTCCTTCCCGCGACTTGTTCTTGCGACTTGTTTCTTCTTTCCGCGACCTATCTTCGCGAGTTGTTTCACCTTCTAACCATGCCTTATTCGCGCGGCTTGTTTCCCATTGCTTCTCTTCTTTGTCGCCACGACCTGTCCTCAAGTCGCTGCGACCTGTTCTAGCCGCTCTCCTCTTCTTAGTCGCCGCGACCTGTTTCTTAGTCGTCGCGACCTTGTTAACCGCCTCCTGCTACTGACTTCTCCTTCTAGCCGCGGTTTGCTTCTCCCGCTATTTTTTCTTCTACGGCCAACTCCGATATCTCCACCACCACTACTCCACTTGTCGCTCCTCCACCTCCACCTCCCACTCCTTCTGGTAATCTGGGCACCGCTTCCAAGCTTATTGGTCCCAACTATACAGATTGGAGTGTCTCCTTCACCTTCCTCCTCCGCTCTCAATGCAAATGTCATCATCTTACTGATGTCCCTCCTCCACTTGATTCACCTCGCTTTGATGATTGGGATGCCAGAGATGCTCTTGTCCGCACATGGCTGGCTAACAGCCTTTCTGATGAATGCCTCCCAGTCATCTGTCATGATGAAACCGTCAAGACCGCTTGACTATATCTTGCCGCTCTCTACTCCATAGGGGATCAGACGTCTCGCATCTATACTTTATATGCGGACCTTTTTGCCCGTCCCTACATGTCTCCCGCGGCTGCTTACCAGCAAGTTCAGGCTATCGGAGCCGAAATTCTTCAATTCCAGGAGCTTCTGGTTGTGTATTATCTTCTACACCTTCCAGAGTCCTATTACATGATCCGTCAACAGATTCTTGGTGAGGCGGAGTCTCCCACCCTGGATGCCACTGCTGCCTGCATCGCCGCAGTCACTTCATTGATCCGTGACTATGGTGAGTTGTGTTCATTTCCCTTGACTATTGTTGTAGCAGCTTGCCCGTTGATCTTCATTTCTGAAGTTTTCGGCTTCTTTTGTAGTTTTGTTCCATGGCCCAGCCGCTAATGACTTGGTATCCATTTACTTACAACTTGTGTTCATTTCCTTGTCGTTGGCATCCAATTCCGTCCCATTCGGACACCACGCAGGTAATATATTTGGTTTTTCTCCACTAGAAGAACAAGAGCTTTTAGTTCTCGTTTCCATTTTTCAAAAAAATATGCAAATGAATGAAAGTTATTCCCTGTCGGTGAATGGAAGTAGTTCCGACTTCCAAAGCTTGCATGGAATGTTAATATGAATAGCCATTGTTAGTTAAGATTTTCGTTTTTTGTTCTTAGAATGGTAAAAACCATTTTCAATCGCTTAAATAGCTTGTTGATATATTATTCTTGGTAATTTATGTTTCGCGCCCCTTGTGGAGATGATACACTAAACTTATACACTTTATTACTTGTGGTCGATACATTGATATGGCTCTATTTGGCAAGGCGGTGCCGGAAATGAATGCGGTGGTTATGAACTGTTGCTCGTGAATTCCCGATATCACCTATGGAATATGCTCAAAACTAGTTTTCCTCTCTTGATAGAGGTTATAACCATTGTCTTGCCAAACATGCAACCTATGACAGTGATGTTTTTTTGTTCAATCACACAGGAGCAAAAACGCCGCACCAAACAGAGCCAATATTGTCTAACTAGTATGATTTTGGTAATTTAAAATAGGGGAGGAGCATTAATGAACAGTTCCACAAAATGACACCTAAATGAGTTTTAATTTAAATTATAGCTGTGAAAAAAGCAAAAAATAGATGTATATATTTTAATTTAATAATTATATATATGCCTAGGCTTACATAGACTTAGCATATGTTTATTTTGGAAAAGTTTATGAAAGATGAATGCATAAATATGATTGCATGCATTTATTTGGGAGAGAGATGCGCCGATTTATCTGTCTCGGGCTCATTTTATATTTAAGAGAGCAATGTCGATGACTCCTATAAAAAAGTAGAGCTCCGGTGAAAAATAGAGCTGCCTTGTATTCTTTCATAGGAAATGAAGCTTAAAATAAAAATTTTGATCTTTCCCATCACATCGAAGCTCGGTTTGACGTGGTGTTTTTGCTCTAGTGAGTTTGGACAAAATTGCAAGCTTGTGCATCATTTTGTATCATTGTATCTTAGTCTAATTAATAAAAAAAACTTACATTCAAAAACTCATTTCTTACTAGGAACTGCACAACTAGGACAAAATTAATTTCAGTTGCATGAAAATTAATAATTAGGATATGACAACAAATCAAATCATGGATCATAATCACATCATGCGACCTACTTATCCAACCTCAAGAACAAATACTAAAAGAGGAATCAACAAATAACTTAAGTTACACTAAACATCGCAAGAATTTTGGAATTAATTCAAACATTTAGTAGTATCACGAGAACAATTCTCTTACCTGCATTCAAACTTTATCAACTGAGAGAACACTCTGCTCATTGAGACATCAGGAAAATAATTCATGCTCACGAGAACAATTATTTAACTCACTGATCTGAGTTACATTCCGATCATCACTTTCTTGCTTTTCTTCAAATTCATCTTGCATAAACTCCCAACGATCTTGGGGATTCATAGTTTCTTTTGTTTCATGTTATTTTTGTCACATATCTTTTCTTGCACATCTTGAGTATTTAAGTGAACTGATATATACTTTGAGAATTGAAGGGTAATCTTTAATAATTGTGTTGTTCTCTTATATAGGTACCAATCATATTTATTATTAACAATGGACAAAAGATGGATGAGTGAGTTATGCCATTCAAAGTCTTATTTAGATGGCGTGAAATATTTGCTACATTCATATTATTCATATACTCCAGTTAGTGAGAAGTGTTCATGTCCTTGTAAAAAGTGTGTAAATCTAAAGAAGGGGCATAGAGATGAGGTAGAGGGGCATCTTGTATGGAATGGTATTATGGAGAACTACACAAAATGGATTTACCAGGATTGACGTTTAACTAATAATGGGGTCTTATGCGCTAATAATTGTCCATTAATTGCAAGCTCTCTGAACCACAATAATAACTCTAGTGATCCGATGAATGAACTTCTGCATGATGTTATTCATAATTTAACAAACAATGAGAGCTTGTGTGGACAAGAAATACTTTATGATGATACCGGTGTAAGCGCACATTTTGAGAATCCACAAGCTCCCATTAATGCAGATACAGATAATCTATACATGACTCTCATAGAGGAAAATAAGCTATTATGGGAAGGATGTCAAGAGGACACAAAACTATATTTCTTATTGAATCTCCTTCATATTAAGACACCGGGAAATTGGAGTAATGTACATTTTGATAAGTTGTTGAAAGTTCTACAAGGTGCAATGTCAGGCAAATATGAATTAGTGTCGGCTAATTATCGTGAGGCCAAGAAAATCACAACTAAATTGGCCCACAAATATATTAAGATTGATGCATATGAAAATATCTATTCATTATTTTGGGACGTACATAAAAATGATAATGCTTGCCATATATGTGGGCAATCACGATGGGTTGATGTACAAGACGATCAAATGACTCACCAATCGAGAAAACGAAAGCAACCATATGTGATAATTAGGAGGAAGACACCCAAAAAAGTTTTTCACTATTTTCCATTGAATGAACATTTGAAGCGACTATTTCTTTGCAAGCAAATTGCAGAGATGATGCATCATCCTAGAGATGGCTTGGCATGGAAAGAATTTGATCAACGCCACAAAGAGTTCTCAGTCGATCCTTGAAATATTTGGTTAGGACTCTCTACTGATGGATTCAATCCATTTGGTGATCTTAGTAGCATGCATAACACATGGCCAATTATGCTAGTGATGTATAATGTGCCACCTTGGGAGTGCATGAAGAAAAGATCTATCATCATGTTTGGTTTGACACCTGGGCCAAAGATGTCAGGAAATAACATCAATGTATATCTACAATCATTAATGAAAGAGTTGAATGAGTTATGGGAAGTGGGGGTAGAAGTGTTTGATGCCTTAGATGGGAAAAACTTTACACTACATGCACTATTAGTGATTTTCCAGCACTTGTTAATCTATTAGGATGGAACACACATTCCAAACTTGGATGTACATCATGTGGGTTTGACACTCAACCATGTTGGCTAAAGAATATTCAAAAAATAATTTATTAGGCTCACCGTCGATTCCTGCCAGTTGATCGTCAATATCGAAGAGCAAGAAAGTTTGGTTGACATGAAATGTGTATTTCTAGTAAAAAAACTTCTAATATATGAAGAGTATCAGAGGAAACACAAAATCTTCATGTTGTATTTGGTAGAACAAATCAATCGGGAGGACCTACTAAGTATTGGAAAAAAAAGAAGTATATATTTTGTTCTTCCTTATTGGAAGACAAATTTACTCCGTCATTGTCTTGATACATTGCATATAAAAAAATGTGTGATAATATTTTTAACACTATATTGGGTGGCCCGATCAAATCCAAGGATGATGTGCGTGCTAAAAGGGATTGCAAGGATCTCGGAATTCTAAGACATTTATGGATTTAAGAAAGAGAGGATGACACTGAGATTATTCCTCCAGCTTACTTCACCATGAGTAAGACGGAGAAAGATATTTTTTAGGAATGATAAAATCATTACGAGTTCCTGATGGATATGCCGCCAACATATCACGTTGTGTTAAAGTGAAGCAATGTAGAATACAAGGCTTAAAGAGCCATGATAATCACATTATAATGCAACAATTGCTGTCGATTGGTTTACGATCTGTGCTATCAAGGCATATAATGACACCATTGAGGGCGGTTTCCATTTTCTTTAGAGAATAATGTTCAAAAAAACTAAATGTTTTTATTTGTTAAATATTGAAGATCGCATTATATTGGTTTTATGTCAATTCGAATTAATCCCCCCCCCACCCCCTTCATTCTTCACTGTAATGATTCATCTCATAGTTCATCTTTCACAAGAAACTATTTTGGGAGACCCGGTACAATTTAGATGGATGTATCCCATCGAGAGAGGACTTGGACATTATAAAATATATATACGAAATAAAATAAAACCAGAAGGATCTATAACATAGGGTTATATAGCGGTGGAGACATTAACATTTTGTTCTTGATTCTTAGAATGAATAGAGACTAGATTTAATCGACCAAGTCGTAATAGTGCAAATTTCATGTCTCCAACTCCAGCATTTAGGATGCTTCCACTAGTTTGGAGTGCAACAAGGGGATCTGTCTTGAAGACACTTGACCCAATTAGCCTTATGCAAGCTCATCGATATAATTTATTCAACTGTGTTGAGCTTTGAATTTTTCGAAGGTGACTTTTAATAAACTTTAAGACTATTTCAAAAGGTATTTATTCTTGAAATGCACACTAATTAATATTTTTTAATAGTGAACTTCGAGAAGAATTGAAGAATCGTCACCAACCTCAATGTATTGATGTCGAAGCTGGCTTCATTTTACGAATGCTTTCATCTTTATCTAGTCCCCATTAGAACTCCATCCTTCTATCTTGCAACATGTCTTCTTCGCAACTTAGGGCTTTTAACTCTTCATTATCTTCTGCTTTAACTTCTTATTTTGTCTATCTTTTTATCTTCTCTAGGTGTTGTTTTGCGAGATTAGGCTTAACAACTAGCGAACCGCAACAAGTCTGATTATATTTTGAAATATAAATGTGTGGAAGGGCTCTATTGATTTTTATCAAGGGAGCCAAATAAAAGCAAATGGCCCGCAACAATGACTGTAGTCCCTGAATAATCAATATGTTTCCCAAGTAGATGATTCATAACTTCAACTCAGACAACCAAATTAAAATGTGCAGTTCAAACATCTGAATTAAGCATGCGAATATTACGAAAATATTTATTGTCCTTGGAAACACAAAATCTTCATGTTGTATTTGGTAGAACAAATCAATCGGGAGGAACTACTAAGTATTGGAAAAAAGAAGTATATATTTTGTTCTTCCTTATTGGAAGACAAATTTAATCCGTCATTGTCTTGATACATTGCATATGAAACAATGTGTGTGATAATATTTTGAACACTATATTGTGTGGCCCGATCAAATCCAAGGATGATGTGCGTGCTAGAAGGGATTGCAAGGATCTTGGAATTCTAAGACATTTATGGATTTAAGAAAGAGATGTTGGCACTGAGATTATTCCTCCAGCTTGCTTCACCATGAGTAAGACGGAGAAAGATATTTTTTAGGAATGATAAAGTCATTACGAGTTCCTGATGGATATGCCTCCAACATATCACGTTGCGTTAAAGTGAAGCAATGTATAATACAAGGCTTAAAGAGCCATGATAATCACATTATAATGCAACAATTGTTGTCGATTGGTTTACGATTTGTGCTATCAAGACATATAATGACACCATTGATGGTGGTTTCCATGTTCTTTAGAGAATAATGTTCAAAAAAACTAAATGTTTTTATTTGTTAAAGATTGAAGATCGCATTATATTGGTTTTATGTGAATTCGAATTAATCCCCCCCCCCCCTTCATTCTTCATTGTAATGATTCATCTCATAGTTCATCTTTCACAAGAAGTTATTTTGGGAGACCCGGTACAATTTAGATGGATGTATCCCATCGAGAGAAAACTTGGACATTATAAAAAATATATACGAAATAAAACAAAACCAGAAGGATCTATAGTAGAGGGTTATATAGCGGAGGAGACATTAACATTTTGTTCTTGATTCTTAGAAGGAATAGAGACTACATTTAATCGACCAAGTCGTAATAGTGCAAATTTCATGTCTCCAACTCCAGCATTTAGGATGCTTCCACAAGTTGGGAGTGCAACAAGGGGATCTGTCTTGAAGGCACTTGACCCAATTAGCCTTATGCAAGCTCATTGACATAATTTATTCAACTGTGTTGAGCTTGAAATTTTTCGAAGGTGACTTTTAATAAATTTTAAGACTATTTCAAAGGTTATTTATTCTTGAAATGCACACTAATTAATATTTTTTTAATTTTGAACTCCGAGAAGAATTGAAGAATCGTCAGAATCGTCACCAACCTCAATGTATTGATGTGGAAGCTGGCTTCATTTTTCGAAGCTGGCTTCATTTTACTAATGCTTTCATCTTTATCTAGTCCTCATTGGAACTCCATCCTTCTATCTTGCAACATGTCTTCTTCGCAACTTAGGGTTTTAACTCTTCATTATCTTCTGCTTTAACTTCTTATTTTGTCTACCTTTTTATCTTCTCTAGGTGTGGTTTTGTGAGATTAGGCTTAACAACTAGCGAACCGCAACAAGTCTGATTATATTTTGAAATATAAATGTGTGGAAGGGCTCTATTGATTTTTATCAGGGGAGCCAAATAAAAGCAAAAGGCCCCCAACAAAGACTGTAGTCCCTGAATAATCAATATGTTTCTCAAGTAGATGATTCATAACTTCAACTCAGACAACCAAACTAAAATGTGGAGTTCAAACATCTGAATTAAGCATGCGAATATTATGGAAATATTTATTGTCCTTGAATACAAAAAACTTCAAATCCTAGTTATTTCCAAAGTTCTATATGAATTAACATGCAAATACAAATTCAGTTAGAAGCACTACACACACATTAATCTCAATATTAATTGCAATCTTTTTTATCTTTTTCAACTTTTTGTCACATTTTATCCTAAATAGTCTTAAACTTTCGCAAAGACGCTATAATGTCACCCAATTTAGAAAATTTGTGACCTAACATGCATTTTGAACACTTTTGTTCTTATATTTATTCTTCTGTCAATTAATTATTGAACTTTAAAGAAACAAAAAGAAGTCTTAACATGGCCATTATTATTTTTGCAGAATGCCTACTTTGTTATAATATTCTGCCTGTCTTATGATAAGCAGAACATTATATTATAACAATAATCTAGGACTTGTCTTATTCTTTTGCTTTGTACTGTGTGTCGGAGTAATGCAGCAATAGCCTCATTTAGCTTATCTTTCCCAGGAACTGTTTGCTTCCTCTTTCCCTCTCTATAAATATGGATTGACCTTTTGCAATAAAAAACCTATCAGCTCTACTATGTACTAGTACTTGAACAATCAGAATATAGCCAGAAATATAAATCTCAGATTTCTAGCTGTTTTTGATATTTCTTGCATCTAACATTTGGTATCAGAGGGACGGCTCTTGCCATCAGCGATCCTTTCTCAACCTTTGAATCATTATTGTGATTCTCTTTTCTGGATCTCATCATATGGCTTCCTCATCTAGCAATCAAACTTTTATTTATACTTCCACTGGAATTCCTATTTTTGAGGGAGATTCTTATGATTATTGGAGCAAACAAATGAAGATCTTTTTCATCTCACAAGGTCTTTGGGATCTTGTGCAACATGGATATTCACCCCTTCCAGAGAAATCTGCAAAAGATAAGAGTGAAACTTCAGACATCCAAACTGTTCTGGAAAACCAAAAAAGGGATGCTAAAGCTGTCCTGTGTATCCAGCAAGGAGTCGGGAGATCCATTTTACCTCTTATTATTAATGCAGAAACATCTAAGGAAGCTTGGGACCTCTTAAAAGCTGAATACAGAGGTAATGAAAGAGTTATTTCTATGAAATTAACACAACTTTGGAGAGAGTTTGACAACTTAAACATGAAAGAAGGAGAAAGCATTCAGCAATATATATCAAAAACCACTGTTCTCGTTAACCAGATTCGAACTTTTGGTGATGAGCTCCCAGAAAAACGTGTAGTATCAAAGATTCTCAGCAGCCTATCATCAAAATTTGAACATGTCGTGGCTGCCATTGAAGAAGCAAGGGACATCACAAAAATACCTGTGAGAGACCTCATGAGCTCGTTATTAGGACATGAGGCTCGAATGAAGAAAAAGGAACCTGCTCTTGAGCAGGCTTTTCAGAGCAAAGTATATATTAATCCCACAAAAAATGTCTCACCATTTTGGAACCAAGGAACAAGAGAAAGAATAGGAGATGAGAAGGAGAATGTGCCTTATTGTAGATTGTGCAACAAAAACACTCACTATACTAAAGACTGCTACTCAAAATGCAAAAAGTGTAAGAGACATCTCCATCTCCCAAAAGATTGCTGGTATCGAGATTCAAAACCAAAGGAAGAAGCAAATTTTTCTTCAAATTCAGAATCTCTATTCCTCTCATGCCTCAAAGAAGAAAATTATGACAGTGATGTGTGGTTCCTAGATAGTGGATGTTCCAATCATATGTGCAATAGTAAGGATAACTTCATTTCTCTGGATGAAACTAGTAAGGCAGAAGTTATTTTGGGAGATGACAATAGTAAAAACATAGAAGGAAAGGGGACTGTGGCTGTTAGACTCAAAGATGGAACAATAAATCACATTTATGATGTGCAGTTTGTGCCAGCTCTGTCACAAAATCTGCTCAGTATTGGCCAGCTCCTAAGAAAAGGATACAAATTGATATTTGATAAAGAAATGTGCAGAATACAAGATACGAAAAATGGCAAAAGTATTGCAACAGTTCAAATGTCACATAACCAGATTTTTCCTCTTCACATGAAAATTGAGAAGCATGGTAATCTGCAGAAGTTTCAAGTAAACACTGCCAGATGCACAGAACTTTCAGAGCTATGGCATCACAGGTGTGGACACCTGAATTTTGTCGATCTTCAAAAACTTCAACCTCTTTCCACTGGTATTCAAGGCAGCATAACCGGGAGCAAGATATGTGAAACTTGTGCTCTCAACAAAATTCATAAAGTTCCTTTTCCTAGCCATAGCACATGGAGAGCTAAGCACCCTCTTGAACTTATTCATATTGACATCTGGGGGCCAGCATCTACAACAACATGGTCAGGTAATCAATACTACCTTCTCATAGTAGATGATTATTCACGTATGATGTGGATATATTTTTTATCTCAAAAATCAGAAGCGTTTGCCTACTTCACTAAATTTAAACAAACAGTTGAAAAGGAAACAGAATTCATGATAAAAAACATTCGAACAGACAGAGGAGGGGAGTTTACAGGTAAAGAATTCTTCTCCTACTGTGAGTCAAATGGGATTAAACGTCAGCTGACTGTACCCCAATCACCCCAGCAAAATGGAGTTGTAGAGAGGAGGAACAGAACAGTTGTGGAAATGGGAAAGTGCCTTCTTCAATACAAAAAATTACCAAAGGAGTTCTGGGGGGAAGCCATGAGTACAGCCATATACATATTAAATAGAGCACCTACTAGTTCCCTGGTGAAATCAACTCCCTATGAAATGTGGTATAAAAGAAAACCAAATCTCCATCACTTAAAAATATTTGGAAGCATAGCTTATTCCTTACCAGCCAATGTTAACAGAGATAAACTTGAAGCTAAGGGAGAAAAACACATATTTGTTGGGTATAGCAGTGAGTCAAAGGGATACAGATTATTCAATCAAGTGTCAAAGAGATTGTTTGTTAGCAGGAATATAATATTTGATGAAGAAAGCTATTGGACATGGGAGGATTCTATTCAGGATCAGAGTCCTCTTTGCCTTGGGTTTGAGGAGGATGATGTACAAGACACCTTAGCTGATGAACTTGCACAACCGACCAGTCCTCAGAGCCCAGAACACCTTCAAGGTGACTCATCATCTACCCAAAAATCTTCCACTGGCTCAGAACATCACGAGGGACAATCTTCATCACCAAAGAAATACAAATCATTAGCAGAAATATATGAAGCATGCAATGTTGCATTAATGTGCACAGAACCATCCTCTTTCAGTGAAGCAGCATCTCAGCAACCTTGGATTGAAGCAATGGATGAAGAGATACGAATGATCAATAAAAACGACACCTGGGAACTTGTCCCAAGGCCAAGCCAACCAATTATTGGAGTTAAATGGATCTATAAACTGAAATTGAATGAGAAAGGAGAAGTAGAAAGAAGGAAAGCAAGACTTGTTGCAAGAGGATACTCACAAAAACCAGGTAGAGATTTTACTGGAACATTTGCACCTGTAGCCCGTATGGAAACAATCCGCTTGGTTATCGCATTTGCCGCATATCACAAATTACAAATCCACCAACTCGATGTTAAATCAGCATTTCTTAACGGAAACTTGCATGAAAATGTGTATGTACATCAACCTGATGGATACATACAAAACGGAGAAGAAGATAAGGTCTACAAATTGAGAAAAGCTCTCTACGGTCTGAGACAGGCACCTCGCGCCTGGAATGAGCGGATTGATGCTTATCTGAAGCAATGTGAGTTCACAAGAAGTCCTTATGAAGCCTCTCTCTACATCAAACAGCAAGAAAATAATAATTTTATTATGGTATTAATATATGTGGATGATCTCTTAGTCACGGGTTCTAACTTACAACAAATTGAGGAATTCAAGTCCATCATGAAACAAGAATTCGAGATGAGTGATCTAGGCCAAATGAAGTATTTTTTGGGTTTCCAAATTGCTCGTTACCCGGCAGGATTTTTGTTCATCAACAAAAATACATCTCAGAAATTCTTCAGAAATTTGGTATGAATGAATGTAAACCAGTGGCAACTCCCATGGCAACCGGAGAAAAACTTAAAAAAGGAGATGGAGAAGAAAAATTTGATGCAGAAGCATACCGGAGTGTTGTTGGTGCTTTGATTTATCTTACCAACACTAGACCTGATATCGAACACGCTGTGGGCATGGTATCAAGATTCTCCAGTAATCCCAGCATTGCTCACATGAAGGCAGTAAAACGCATCCTGCGATATCTACAAGGAACTCAAGAACACGGAATTATTTTTGAGAAAAGAGAAAAGGAAGAAGAAGAAGAATTAATTGGTTTTTCAGACAGCGATTGGGCCGGCTCTGCTGATGATAGAAAAAGCACAAGTGGTTTTGTTTTTCAGTTAAAAGGAATGTCTATATCCTGGAACTCCAGAAAACAGAAAAGTACTGCTCTCTCTTCCGCCGAAGCGGAATATGTTGCTATAGGAGAAGCCTCAAAGGAGGCAGTTTGGCTCAGCAATCTACTCGGAGAACTGCAAAGAGAAAAGAAGAAGATGGTCACCATTATGGTCGATAGCACGTCAGCTATCTCCATAAGCAAAAACCCTGTTTTTCACAACAGAACCAAGCACATTCAACTTCGCCATCACTATGTAAGAGAATTGATTGAAGAAAAGGAGATAGAGGTAAAGTATTGCAACACAAATGAACAACTCGCAGATGGAATGACTAAAGCTCTCCCAGTTGAAAAATTTCAGAGCTTTCGGCGTCGGCTCGGCGTCATCAGGAAAGGAGAAGACGAAGACAGGCGCACCGACAAGCCCTAGATTAAGGAGGGGATTGTTATAATATTCTGCCTGTCTTATGATAAGAAGAACATTATATTATAACAATAATCTAGGCCTTGTCTTATTCTTTTGCTTTGTACTGTGTGCCGGAGTAATGCAGCAATAGCCGCATTTAGCTTATCTTTCCCAGGAACTGTTTGCTTCCTCTTTCCCTCTCTATAAATAGGGATTGACCTTTTGCAATAAAAAACCTATCAGCTCTACTATGTACTAGTACTTGAACAATCAGAATATAGCCAAAAATATAAATCTCAGATTTCTAGCTGTTTTTGATCTTTCTTGCATCTAACATACTTAAGCTTCAAATTAATAATTTGATTCAAAACACTCAAGAAACAATTTGGCTCTCTTTGAAATAGTTGTGGCTGTTAATTGAGAGCCAGCTATCAAAAAAAAAAACAATGGCAAGAAAAGCAGCAAAACAAAAGACCAATCGATCTACAAGAAGTGAAGCTAGAAACGTTAATCAGTAGTTTTAATGCTTTTTCAAAAAAAAAATTTAACACCTTTTGACGCAAACAATTTCCTCGCTACTGTAAATAAAACCATTTTCATCGCAACCATCAGCCATTATTTCCAAACGGCCATGTTGAAAAGTGATTTTGAAGAAGGAGATCAGAAGCTCATAAGAAGTCAATACTAACCAAGTTCTGATATTCAAACGCTCGGAGAAAAGGCAGGCATGCATGCCTGCTTTTTTCACCAACACGCTGCTGAAACCCTTCTTCCTTTAGCAGTACAGTAAATAAAAGATCACAGCTTCAAGAAAGCAAGAAATTACCGCAGTCTCTCTCTCTCTCATCAGTATTAGCAATGAAGTCAAATTACAGCTTCCTTTTATGAGCATAAAGGATTAACGGACGGCTACTGGCTAAGTGGATTAAGAGAGAGCAGTTCAAAAAACATTAACTAATTTTTTTTTAAAAAAAAGAACCTAGTAATTAATTAAGCTAGCATATATAGATGAGCTGCAGCTGGCCGTCCTCTAACGCCTAGAACGGAGCTATGCCCAAGTTGGCAGCCGCGGCGGCGAAAAATCCGTCTTTGAGCAGAACGTCATCTCCTTCCTACACAAACAAAACTAACCATCACATCAAAAACCTAAAAGGGGAAACCGCGAAAGAGACCCGCCCAGAAACACATAAATAATAATGCATAAAATTGAGCTGTTTTTTTTTAACTTATATATAAGTGTTTGGAAAATAAAAGAAGAGGAGAATGAGCAGCTGTTGGTTCCTCTTTACCTGACCGCGGGCGCCGCTCTTCTTCAGAGCCTGCTCCGGCATGAGGCCGAAGTGAATGTGAGGGAAATGGGCCCACTGACAGCAATGAAAAAAAAAAAACATGGTCAAAAACATTGTCTACGTAATGAAACCCTAGCTAAAAGGAATTGAATGAGCTTAATTGTTGTAATTACTTACGTTCTTTGCAGCAGCGCTGAATGCTTCTCTGTGGGTGATGTCGGGATTCACGGCCTTGATGCGTTGGATTTCGTCCCTGCGCATTTTGTTAATTTTCCGGTTTGCAAAATCACATTCATAACAGTGTTTCAGTAAGTAGAGAATGAACTGTGGTGACTGTCATGAACACGTTAGTTATATATGAACCGTCGTCCTTCTTGAACGACCAACCTTAACTAAGGAAGTTCATTCATAAACTAGTTTTATTTTATTTATAGCTGTCATAACAGTTGTCATGGCAAACACGCATTCTTTATCTACATTTTGTTCAAAATGAGATTTTTATTAGATAGTTTGTTACAGTCCTTGAATTGCAAAACCGTTGTCTATCGCGTCCACATTTTCTCGGAACCCAGCATATCACGATAACGCCTTGCCAAACGGGTTAACAAGATTTTAGCAATTTATTTGGATGGTGTATGCTATATATATATACTGTATTATTATCAGTTATTTATGCATGGATAATCGGATGCTTAGATAATATGTTTGCAAATTTTAATTACATAGAACATAAATGTTAACAGAAGGGGGAGAAATCAAAGAGGTCATTAATTCCTCAATGAGGTAGCATTGGTATGTTTGCCTTGATATTATATTTACACATACACGAGTGACAGACATGGGGTTTCGCCCCTACAGTCAATCGCGGCAGTAGCTTCACTGCTATAAATTTAGGGCTCCGCCCCAATCAATTATTTAATGCAACTTAAAATAGATATAATATTAATTACTCAATTTTAATAAAGTTAAATTGATTTAATGACAGCTTTTGGATAATATCGTTGATATGAATATTGACAACTTTCGTTGAATTGATCGCTGACATGCCTAATGACAACCTACTATAGTAAATGTAAGAGTTCTACTGAAAACTTTTTTTTGAATTTTAATATATTTCATCATTACTTTTAATTTTGAGATAATGTAATTACTTTTAATTATAATATAAAAATGTAGGCATAATTGATATTTTTTAATGTTTAACCAAATCCAACTTTTCTCTTTTTAATAAATAGTGATAAAACTAAAATTCACATATCAATCTCTAGTTAAGGTTTTAAGTCAATGTTAAATTAGTCTCAAAGTTTTATTTATGTCAAAATAGTCCTTCAACTTCTACATTTACCCTTTTTAGCCATTAAATTGCACCCAAAATGAAATCAAATATAGACAAAATAAAAATGACAACTTAAAAGTCTACCAATCAAACTAGCATTTTTCTTGTAACCTCAAAAGAGACTAAAAGAATTTTGTGTCCAATGAATAGGGGGGAGGCAGAAGAAGCTGTAAGGAGACAGTAAAATTTCATCAAAACCGATAAAAAAACATTCTGTTTTACCCATTGGTGGTAAGTTTAATTAATTTTACTAGAACTCACTTGATGAAGCGGTTGTATGCGGAGGGAACTCTCTGCCTCTTCTCCGGGGCTGCACCCAGAAGACAAAAAACCATTAAAACACAGCCTGTAGCATTACTGGTTTTAGAGCAAAGAGAAATGATATGAGTTATCCGGACAGACACGGCGGAACAAAACAAGGGGAAGACACTGTTTGCTACAGAAAAAGCAGCAGCGAATGGCAAACATGAAGAGAGAGAAACCTAATGACAGATCCAATCTCTGTTTTTTTTTAAAAAGAACGGATCTTTCATGAACTAACCGGAAGATAACAATGGGGAAATTTAGAGGAAATGGTTGACTCACGTCTGTTGACTGCTGGAGTGTGATGAGGCTGGTCCTCTTCTGTCAGCTTAACGGGCGGCGGCGGCGGTGGCAATGAGGTGTTGGTCTGTGTGGATTGGTCGATCATAAAACTTGGTGGCGGGCAATTCAGCACTTCCTCCTGATTATAAGTCATAGATTTTATACTTTAGAATATCAGAGTGGTAGATTAAAATCAGAGTAATATTAAGTTACCAAAAGATTATGCTGAAGAGTTGGGTGGAAAGGATGAGGGAGTTGGAGCTGGTTAGTCGCCGGAAGAAGAAGCGCCCGCATGTTGACGGAGAGAAGATTGCTGCAGTGGCCGCACCTCACCGTCACTGTCTTGAACAAACTGCTGTACGGCACGCTGACCTGTGATTAATTATAAGAAACGATGAGGAGCTAGCAGAGAAAACAGGGGAGAAGAAGAAGAAGAAGAAGCAGGGGAAGAGGAGAAAACAGAGCAAAGATAGAAGCAGGGGAGGAGGAGAAGAAGAAGAAGAATATACGGCGAGGACTGTGTCGCAAAACTTGCAGTGAACATAGCATAGCTGCTCGGAAGGAGGAGGGGAGAGGTGGTCGAGAGTAAAGGCGGCAGCAGAGGAAGATGACATGATGATTATTTGAGCCTGATTTGATGTGTGGAGGGAAATTGCTTTCTTCTCTGTCAACTCTCCAACGCTTCTCTCAGCTTGATGTGATGATTTGATATGATGCTCTGATTGACCGCTCTTTCTATTCTCGGATCTACTTCCTCTGTTTTTATTTTATATATTTATAATGCTTTTGATTTGATGGTTTGTTGATGGAAGAAACAAGAGGGGAAGCCGAATTATAAAGGAGGGAGATGATGAGGAGAAAGAGAAGAGGGGGAAGAAAAGTAGAGAGTGGTGGAAGAAAGAAAGAAGATCCCACTTCAAGAGAGAGAAAGGGATCTTAACCTAGCTAGAAGGAGAGAGAGACCCTCTAGATCTCTATCAATCTCTTTCTTTTCAGCAGATGTTATTTAATAACTCCACTAAAAGTTAGAAAGTGCTTAATAATAATAATAATAATAATAATAATAATAAATTGTTTGAGGCACGGTAATTTTTGATAGTCGAACTCATTCGATAAAAACATCATATTTTTTTTAGAATTGTTATATGCACTTTTAATTGTTAATTGTGCCCCAAATTTGTTAAAGGCATGATACGTGGATTTTTCATTAAATAGTGGACATCACATAATACATCAAGTTTGTTAAAGAAAATGGCAAAATATTAGAAATATGTGGGATTTGGTTTTCCTGAATTAATGAAGCTAATGAGAATCAAAATACCAGAAACTTGAAAAATTGAATGGAAGATGGCCGGCTGTTTGGTGTGAAATTGAAGGCTAGCGAGTGTTGTTCTTCTCCAAAGAACTGGAAATTGAGAGAAGCAAATTAAGCTGAGTTGACGGCTTTGATCCAAGGAGGGAGCAAAGATTGACAAGGTTTCCTTGGGGCCGGTCTCCTTTCAGATTCAGGAAGAAGATCAAGATGGGATGCTGGTCTCCACCATGAAAATTGAAAAATAGAGAGACAGTTGGTTGCTCCGCCTTTCGAATTAAGACCAGAACGGCTGTAGGGATCTCTGTTTTTGCGACAATGTAGGGCTGCGAACTAGACCTGATGCAGGCGCTTGCAGGTTGTGCATATTTAGGTCGAAGAGGCCGGCGGTTTTCCCAGAAAATTTAGGCCGCCGGCGGGAGCTTCAAACAAGGAGAAGGTCATCGGCGGATGCTGTGTCGGACTAGAAGGACTTCGGTGGCTACTGCGGCGGTGGCATCTTCGAGAACCTCAATCGGCGGCGATACTGGGATCGCTCGGCAAAGGGCTTCTCGAATTGCAAGGGGAGACAGGCGTGTGTCCATGTTATATGTGATGTTAATAATAAGATCTGAGGAGAGTACTATTACAAAGAGAAAGGTCTTAAAAGTTTTATTGATAATATTGGTAACTATTACAACTTGCAGTGGAATGACCCATTTATAACCAATAGGGTCCAACTGATATCAAAGATAGCAAAACTGAGGAGAAAGTTCTTATAAGTATTACTATGTTTTTATTCAGGTGTCTCATATATATTTTTACAGAACATGTAAGATGCTATTTATAATGGTATAGCAGTTTGGGCTGATGAGCCAGTTTTATGACACAGCACTATATGACTCTTACAAACTACAGCAGGTGACTCTTACAAACTACAGCAGGTTACATATTTATCCATAAGGATTTACATTGACTTTGTCTTACTGCTTTATCTCTGACTGCGCCTGCGGGTACAGCTGGATGAGTGCTGTAGTTGTTTTATACGACAGGTTTAGGTCATCAATCCCCCTCCTAAACCGTGTTGGGCGCGTCACCAATGGCATCACGGAGTTTGGTAAATCGCAGGCGATCTAAGAGCTTCGTCAAGATATCCGCCAGTTGTTCTTCTGTAGGGCAGTATTCTACCTTGATCTTTCCTTTTTCGACTTGATCACGTATGAAATGGTGTCGTAAGTCGATATGCTTACTCTTGCGTTGGGTTATGGGGTTTTTGGCTAAGAATATCGCGGACATGTTATCACAGAGAAGTGGTGTTGGCGCTTTTAGATCTTTTCCGGTAATTTCATTTAGCAGTCGTTGAATCCATAAGCAGTCGCAACTTGCGGCGCTAAGAGCAATATATTCCGCCTCGGTAGTGGACAAAGCAACTACTGGTTGTTTGCGGACTATCCAAGCTATAGGCTTTGATCCTAGAAATAACATAAAGCCACTTGTGCTTTTACGGTCATCTAGATTTGAACCCCAATCTGAATCTGAATAACCGATGAGATCTGTGTTTGAGTCTTGTTGATATTTTAGTCCATAAGTTGTGGTTCCTTGCAGGTAGCGGAGGATTTTGTTCACTGCTAACTGATGCGTTTTAGTGGGCTTATGCATATACCTTGCCACCTGGTTAACTGCAATAGCTATGTCTGGTCTTGTATTAGTAATATACATCAAAGATCCTACTGTGGATCTGTATGCAGTAGTATCTACTTCCTCTTCTTCATAGTCCTTTCGCAATGTTTCAGAAACAGGCATAGGTGTTTTGCATGGATTGCAATGTTGAAACTGAGTTTTAATCAGCAAATCTTGAATGAATTTGAGTTGAGATAGATGAATACCTTCTGGGGTTTGATGAACTTGAATACCTAGAAAGTATTTCATCTGTCCCAAGTCAGTCATTTGATAAGAGGCTTTCATCTGATTTCTGAAATCATTTATCATTGTTACTGAGTTGCCAGTGATGAGAATATCATCGACATAAAGTCCAATAAGAATTTGGTTGCTTGATTCCCATTTAGAGTACAATGATGGTTCATTTACACATCTTGTAAATCCTTGTTGTAGGAAGTAATGATCTATATGCTCATTCCAGGATTTGGGAGCCTGTTTGAGTCCGTAAAATGCTTTGTGCAACCGGTACACTTTCTTACTGTCTTTATCTTGCTTGATATAACCTTCTGGTTGTTCTACGTAAATTTCTTCTTTCAGTGAGCCATTCAAAAAGGTAGCTTTTACATCTAGATGGATAATTGGGTATTTGTATTGTGCTGCATATGCTATAAGTAAACGTATCATATCCATACGAGCCACCGGGGCAAAGGTCTCATCAAAATCCTCTCCAGGTTTTTGTGAGTACCCTTTGACAACCAAACGAGTTTTATATTTGTCTAAAGCTCCTGTTTCATTGTATTTAATCCGATAAAGCCATTTAAGGCCAATAGGAGTTTTATGTAGAGGTAAATCTACCAATGTCCATGTGTGATTGTTCAGTATAGTCTCCCATTCTTCATTCATGGCGGCGGTCCAATGGGGATCTATATGTTAGAAAGTAGAGAACAAGAAGCGAAAAGTAGAGAACAAGCGAACAAACTTTTGAATAATTGAAATTTTATTATCCAAAAAAGATCTCATTTACAAAGGTATGGCCTCCCTTATATAGAATGGAGGAGATAAGAAAGAGAGTATACAAACAATGTGGGACTAAACATTTACAGTACTGAGCGGCTAGAATAATGGAGACCGCATAGGCCGCGCGGTTAGACAAATGGGCTAACCGCTCGGCAACTCCAGCAGGATAGAACAAACCGCAGAGGTAGACCGACAGACCGCCCGGTCTACAAACCGCTGGATCAGACCGCTAAGCCGCTCGGTCAACAAACCGCTGGATCAGACAGCCAAGCCGCCCGGTCTAATACTTCAACACTCCCCCTCAAGCTGGAGCATAGATATCAATCATGCCCAGCTTGTCACAAATGCGGAAGAAGGAAGTAGAAACCGGCTTGGTGAAGATATCTGCCAACTCCTTGTCAGAGGTGACAAAAGGAGTACAAATCTGATTCTTCAAAATCTCCTCCCGAATGAAGTGACAGTCAACCTCTATATGCTTCGTTCTCTCATGGAAGACCGGATTTCTGGATATGTGTATAGCGGCCTTGTTGTCACAGAACATAGGGAGAGGACAATCATATACCTCACCCAGGTCAAGCATGAGAGCCCGCAACCACTTTAAATCACACGTAGTTGACGCCATACTCCGGTATTCTGCTTCGGCACTGGATCTGGAAACAACAGACTGTTTCTTGCTCTTCCAACTCACGAGATTACCTCCAACAAAGGTACAAAAACCTGACGTGGATTTACGATCGCCTTTGTCATCCGCGTAACTTGAGTCTGAGTAGGCCTCAACTCTCAGATGGCCATTTTTCTGGAAGAGTAACCCTCTGCCCGGTGCTGCTTTGATATACTCTAAAATCTTCAGGGCGGACTGAAGATGACACTCCCTGGGAGCTTGCATAAACTGACTGACCTTTCCAACAGCATAGGCGATGTCGGGTCTAGTCACCGTGAGATAGATGAGTTTCCCTACCAAACGTCTGTACCGTGTGACATCAGATAGAGGAGGCGATTCATCCGTCCACGTTTTGTCTTCTCCAACAGCCATGGGAAGATGAGCTGGTTTGGCACCTGTCAAGCCTGCTTCTTGAAGAAGATCAAGGGCATACTTCCGTTGAGAGAGAACCAAGGAGTCAGGTTTCCGAGAGATTTCTATCCCCAAAAAGTATTTTGGGGAGCCCATATCCTTCGTGACCAAGTGCTGACGGAGGTGCTTCTTCGTCAAGTCCACCCCATCTCGGTCATCACCAGTAAGGAGAATATCATCCACATATACGACCAAAACCACCAGTCCCGAGGCCGTTTTGCGAATGAATAAGGAGTGATCGGCCGAACTCCTTTGAAAGCCGATGGTTGCCACAATACCACTGAATTTTTCGAACCATGCCCGAGGGCTCTGCTTTAGGCCATAAATGGCCTTCTTCAAATGACAGACACGTGTCTCCCCCTGAGCAACATACCCAGGAGGTTGCTCCATATAGACGTCCTCCTGAAGATCGCCATAGAGAAAGGCATTCTTCACATCAAGCTGGGAAATATCCCAAGCCCGGTTAACAGCCACAGAAAAGAGAACCCGGATGGTGCTGAGGCGAGCAACCGGAGAGAAGGTATCAAAGTAATCAACGCCATAAGTCTGAGTAAAGCCCTTGGCCACCAGCCGGGCTTTGTAGCGATCCACAGTGCCGTCAGGGCGAAACTTCACAACAAAGACCCAGCGACAGCCAACCACATCAGTGCCCACGGGAGGAGGAACCAGGGTCCAGGTACCCCGTTCAGTAAGAGTAGCCATCTCCTCATCCATGGCAGACTTCCAATGAGGGAGAGCGAGAGCCTCCTGATAGGTACGAGGAGTAGAAGTAGCAGAGATAGCCAAGGCAAAACACCTGCGAGAAGGAGAAAGCTGATCATAAGAAACAACAGCCGTGAGCGGGTGTTGAGTACACGCCCGCACCCCTTTGCGAAGGGCAATGGGAACATCCAGATCATCAGGAGCGTCGGCGACGGGAGCGTCAGCGACCGGAGCGTCCGTGGCGGAGAAGGCTGGCCCGGGACTAGAGAGAGACGGCAGCGGAGAGGAGGGTGGAGGGGTGGGTGGGGAGACGGACTGGGAAGGAGTGGGTGGAGGAGGAGACGAAGGTGGGAAAACGTCGAGAGGTGTGGAAGGAACGGAGATATCAGAAGGAAGAGAAGGAAGAGAAGAGGAAGGAGAGAAATAGGAAGCATTTTCGAAAAAAGTCACATCTGCGGAGACAAACTGCTTGCGGAGAAGGGGGTCAAAGCAGCAATAGCCTTTTTGAGCGGTAGAGTACCCCAAAAAGACACATTTGGTGGAACGGGGGAAAGCTTATCGCGGGTAGCGGAGGGAGCGTGAACAAAGGCCGTACAGCCAAAGACATGGAGAGGAAGAGGAAAAGGTTCCTGGTGGGGGTAGAGAAGAGAGAAGGGAGTCCGGCCGTGGAGGACCGTGGAGGGAATGCGATTGATAAGATAGCAAGCGAGGAGCACAGCGTAGCCCCAGTAGGAGCGAGGGACGTGCATCTGCGCCATGAGAGTACGCGCAACATCAAGCAGGTGACGGTTTTTACGCTCCGCCACCCCATTCTGTTGGGAGGTGTAAACACAAGTCGTTTGATGAATGAGGCCGTGTTGGTGAAAGAACGCGGAGAACTCATGAGACAGATATTCCTTGGCATTATCAGAACGTAAGACTTTAATAAAGATAGCAAATTGAGTCTTAATCATAAAGTAAAAAGATTGCCAAACAGAAAATAGTTCAGAGCGATCCTTTAAGAGATACACCCAGGTACATCGAGTAAAATCATCGATAAAAGTGACAAAATAGGAACTGCCCCGACCAACTGTGAGGGTAGGAGCAGGACCCCATACATCAGAATGAATAAGATCAAAAATGCGAGAGGAGCCACGGCCTTGCTTCGGCGGGAAGGAGGAGCGATGATGTTTGCCAAGCTGACACGCATCACAGTTGAGCGGAGAACTGGTGGGAGGTAAGTGGGGCAGAAGCTGACGAATAAGCCGAGGAGGAGGATGTCCAAGACGAAGATGCCACTGAAGGAGATCGGTGGAGGAGGAGTAGGCAGAAAGAGCGGAAACATCGTCGAGGAAGTAGAGGCCGCCGCTCTCAGTCCCAGTAGCAATCGTCCGCTGGGTCCTCGGGTCCTGAAAAGAACAAGTAGTGGGAGTGAATAAAACGGAGCACTGAAGTTGCCGGCATAAAGTAGTAACAGATAACAAGTTGCACGGGAACTTCGGGACATAGAGGGTATCCTCCAAGCAAAGCGATGGAGTGAGTTGAACCATGCCCGTCCTATGAACCGGAGACGGGGAACCATCCGCCACACGAACTGGGGGTAAGCGGTCATGGGTCTCAAGACGAGAGAAGCAATGAGGGTTTCCCGTCATATGATTGGTGGCACCAGAGTCAATCAGCCATTTACCTTGGGTAACGACGTGGGCACTACCTGACGTCGTGGCCACCGAGGCAGATGGCCTAGAAGAGGCGGAGGCCGAAGGAGCAACACCGGAAGGGCGAAGATGAGGATGTTTCTGCCAGCAGCGGTCAACAGTATGACCAGTACGATTACAGTGAGAGCAGAAGAACCGGGAGGAACCCCGTCCGCCAGAGGAGCTTCGGCCACTCGGGCCCCCCCGTTGAGCGTGGTGAGCAGAGGAGTCCTGGGAAGGGGGGGAGGCCAACAGAGGCCGCTGGAGGAGTGAAGTAACGGCGGCAATGCGAGCCGCAGTGGCATCCAAAGTAGGAGATTCCGCCTCACCCAAGATCTGCTGGCGGATCATATCATAAGAGTCGGGAAGACGAAGAAGATAACAAACAACCAGGAGTTCCTGGAAGTGTTTGTGCTGGTCGGCCAAGTCCGCGGAGAAGGGGCGATTCTGGAGGATTTCAGCCCCAAGGGCCTGAACCTGCTGATAAGCCGCAGCTGGGGACATGGAAGGGCGGGCGAAGAGGTCCGCATAGAGAGTATAAATGCGGGACGTCTGGCCCCCCTTAGAATAGAGAGCAGCGAGGTGAAGCCATGCGGCCTTGACCGTCTCATCATGGCGAATGACGGGAAGGCACTCATCAGAAAGGCTGTTGGCCAGCCAGGTGCGAACAAGAGCATCACTCGCATCCCAGTCATCAAACTCAGGAGAGGTGCGAGGAGGAGGGTCATCGGTGAGGTGATGACGCTTGCGTTGAGAACGAAGGAGAAAGGTGAAAGAGACGCTCCAATCGGGATAGTTGGAGCCCACAAGCTTGGAAAGGGTGCCAAGGTTACCCGAAGGAGGAGGAGGAGAAGGAGCTGCAGGAGTAGTGGTGAGACCGGAGGTAGTCATAGAACCCGGAAGCAGAAGAAGCCGCACGAACAGGAGCGGCTAGAAAACAGAGGAAGCCGCGCGAACAGTAGCGGCTAGAAAGAGACACTGCGTGGAAGAGGTCGCGCGGACTGAAAAGGCCGAGCGAACAGAAGAGAGGAGAAGAGCAGGTGACCGCGACCAAGATGCGGGTAAGAAAGAGACAACCCGCACGGTCAGGCAGATCACAGCAGCGGCTAGAAGGTGGTCAAAGGCTCGGCGGGGAAGAAGTCGCACGAACTGAGAAGCCCGAGCGAACAGAAAAGAGGAGAAGAGCTGGCGACCGCGACCAAGATGCGGGTGAGAAAGGAACAACCCGCACGGTCAGGCAGATCACAGCAGCAATCCGCGAGTAGAGAGACAATACACACGCGGACAGGGACAGGCCACAACGACTAGGAAGTCGGAGAGGCAAGAAAGAACAAGGAGCGCGGCGACAACGAAACAGGTCGCTGCGACAACAAGGAGAAGGAGAAAGCCGCGCGAACAGATTGGCGGACAGAACCAAGCCGCGCGGATAGAAACAGGCCGCACGGATAGAAGAGAGGGCAAGCCGCGAAGCAAGTCGCAGAGCGCGGAAAAGAAGTCGCGAACAACAGAGGGCGCACAGAATCAAGAGGAAATGACCGTGTCCTCTGATACCATGTTAGAAAGTAGAGAACAAGAAGCGAAAAGTAGAGAACAAGCGAACAAACTTTTGAATAATTGAAATTTTATTATCCAAAAAAGATCTCATTTACAAAGGTATGGCCTTCCTTATATAGAATGGAGGAGATAAGAAAGAGAGTATACAAACAATGTGGGACTAAACATTTACAGTACTGAGCGGCTAGAATAATGGAGACCGCATAGGCCGCGCGGTTAGACAGATGGGCTAACCGCTCGGCAACTCCAGCAGGATAGAACAAACCGCAGAGGTAGACCGACAGACCGCCCGGTCTACAAACCGCTGGATCAGACCGCTAAGCCGCTCGGTCAACAAACCGCTGGATCAGACAGCCAAGCCGCCCGGTCTAATACTTCAACACTATACAAGCTTCAGCAAAGGAGGTTGGAACTGAAGCCAATAATACTGTTTGCATACCTTCAGTGGCCCTATATAAATCATGCATGCTGCGAGTTTTAGAGGTGTAGGAGAGCTTACAGGTGAGTCTTCAGGGCTATGATCCTGTGATGAAGAATGGGAAGATGATGCGGGTGAACTACTAGAAGACTCATGTGGGCTTCTGTCAGGAGGTAAATGTTCCTCTTGTCTTCTGGGAGAATCTTGGATAGGGTAATTCACTTGATCAACTGGTATTCCAGGTAAGAGAGTAGATGGTTCTTCTGATTCCCAGCTCCAAGATGCATTTTCATCAAAAATCACATTTCTAGATATTTTAACTTTGTTAGTAACAGGATCATATACTCTATAGGCCTTTGCATTCTCACTATAGCCAATGAAAATACACTTCTCCCCTCTTTTCTCTAATTTATCTCTCCCAACCTTTGTTGTTAAAATATAGGTTATACACCCAAATATTTTCAAATGAGTCACTATTGGTTTTCTCTGTTTTATCAAGAAGTGAGGGGTGATGCTTCCTAGGGCTTTAGATGGTACTCTGTTTAATAAATAAACAGTTGTCTGAGCTGCTTCAGCCCAGAATTTTTTAGGTAAGCCCTTGGCATGCAGTAAACATCTCACCATATTTAGTATCGTTCAGTTTCTTCTTTCTGCAATACCATTCTGCTGAGGAGTATATGGAGCAGTGAATTGTCTCTTGATTCCTGCTTCCTGACAGAATTTTGTGAAGGCTATTGAGGTGAACTCTCCTCCTCTATCTGTTCTTAATGTCTTAATGTTCATACTTAACTCCATTTCTATTTCCTTCTTAAATACTTGAAACTTGCTCAAAGCTTCAGATTTTTGTTTGAGATGGTAAATCCACATATAACGGCTATAATTATCCACAATAAGAAGGAAATACAGATTACCTCCCATAGATAGTGTTGGGGCTGGCCCCCATAAATCCGCATAGAGGAGATCCAATGGTTGTGCAGATCGAGGTATGATATCTTTCTGAAAGGGTTGAACATGTATTTTCCCATATGTACAGACTTCACATATATGTACATGTTTGTGTGCGAAGTTAGGTAAGCCAATGACTAATTGTTTACTTTGCATAACTTGTAAGGCTTGCCAATGAAGGTGCCCTAATCTATGATGCCATAAAGTAAGAGGGTTTACCTGGTGATGACAGAGAAGAGCTGCTTGCTGAATACCAGACATGGATAAGGAAAATAATCGGTTTGCAGTTACTGATGCTGAGATTAGATGGATGCCTGAGGCAGCATGCCATATATGCCCTCCTTGATGATTAAAAGAAACTGTATACCCTTTTGATACTAACTGTCCCACACTTAATAAATTTTGTTTTAATGAAGGCACATAACACACTTCAGTAATATGCAGTCCTTTAGCTGGAGTAATTGGAACAAAGATAGTACCTTTCCCTTCAATGCTAATTGAGACACCATTCCCCAAGAGTACTTTAGTTTTACATGTCTCATCTATATGTGCAAACATTGCTTTGTTATTTACCATGTGACAGGAACAGCCACTGTCAAGAAACCATGTATCAGATGTGACTGAATTTGGGGAGGTTGATGAGTAGAACATATCCTCTATGTTCTCTTGTTGTAAATCAGCTACCTTAGCACTTTCCTTTGTTTTATTCCAGCAGTGTTGATCTGAATGGTTTGGGTTTTTGCAGGTTTTACACCGGAAATAACAATCTTTGGGAAAGTGGTTTGATTTTTTACATATATGGCAATACTTTTCAGCTCTTTCCATAGGTGTTGAAGAGATGGATCTATATTTCCCTTTTCTTGCTTTCCAGTTGTTATTACTAGGTTTAGCTGTAGAGGAGGAAGGCCGTGTTGTTGTAGTCCAGGTCCTTTTATCTTTTGGTTTTGATAACTGAAGCTTTACCTGCAGTGCTTGATCCAAGCTTTGTGTAGCTTCATTCATTCTTTCTTCATGAGTTTTTAAAGAACCCATTAAAGCAGTTAAGGGAAGAGTTTTTAAATCCTGAGACTGTTCAATAGCAGTGACTATAGGATAAAATGATGCAGGTAAACTGCGCAATATCCTGGGTACAATCTTCTTATCCTCAATTGTGTCTCCATAGCAACGTATTTGATTGACACAATAAAGTATTCTAGTCAAGAGGTCTTCTACTTTTTCCCCATCTTTCATTTTCAAGTTTTCAAAATCCCGCCAGGCATTTTGAAGCTTTAGGGATATGACCTTCTCATCACCTTTATATTCTTCTTTTAATGTGTCCCGCGCTACTTTTGCCGTTTGAGCTCCCATGATCCGTGGAAAGATATGTTCTGATACACCTTGATAGATCATGCACAGTGCACGAGCATCTTTTTGTATAATATCTGTTGATATTGCTGATTCCTTACCTATTTCGAGTGTGGTACTTACTGGAGATACAGGTAAAGGACCGACTATAATAATATCCCATAAGCCTTGGGAAATGAAGATAGCTTTCATGTGAATACTCCAGAAATCGTATTTTTCACCATTGAAGACAGGAATAGAAGTCTGAGATGTTGTAAAGATGGATGTACTCATGTTCTCCGATGATGTATTGAGCTTCTACGGCCAGTAACCTCCGGCTCTGATACCAATGATAGCAAAGATAGCAAAACTGAGGAGAAAGTTCTTATAAGTATTACTATGTTTTTATTCAGGTGTCTCATATATATTTTTACAGAACATGTAAGATGCTATTTATAATGGTATAGCAGTTTGGGCTGATGAGCCAGTTTTATGACACAGCACTATATGACTCTTACAAACTACAGCAGGTGACTCTTACAAACTACAGCAGGTTACATATTTATCCATAAGGATTTACATTGACTTTGTCTTACTACTTTATCTCTGACTGCGCCTGCGGATACAGCTGGATGAGTGCTGTAGTTGTTTTATACGACAGGTTTAGGTCATCACCAACCCTTATTATTGAACATTCATTTACATATTATTATAATAAGAGAAGTACAGATTTATTTCTTATACAAGGCATCGTATATACAGGATAAACTTCGACTTCTCTTTACTGCTGCTTTTACTTTCTTCCTTATCTGCAGGTGTTGTCACGATGGAGTCTGTTAGGTTTCCTTCCTTCTTCTTTGTCACGGCTGCGTGTAGCTGCAAGAGGATTTGAACTTGTCTTGGATTAGGTCATCATCCCTTCCATAGGCCAAGCATGTATTAACACCTATTTTGCAGCGTAGCTCTGTAAATCGATGTCGCGCCAGAGGCTTTGTAAGTAAATCTATATATTGTTCATCAGTAGGACAATACTCAACTTTGATCGATCCATCTTCAACTTGATTTCGTATGAAATGAAATCGCAAGTCGATATGTTTGGTTCGTTTGTGTATTATCGGGTTTTGTGCTAAAAATGGTTGAGGTATTATCACAATGGATTTTGGTGGCCTTTCTTCTTCTTTTCCTCTTAGTTCTTTTAAGATCTGCCTGATCCATATACATTCACATCCAACAGTACTGAGAGCCATATATTCGACTTTTTTAGTTGATAATACCACTGTTGGTTGTTTCCGTACACCCCAAGTAATAGGTTTTGTCCCGAGAAGGAAAATGTATCCAGTGATACTTTTCCTGTCATCCAAGTTTACACCCCAATCAGCATCAGCATACCCGTGTAAATCATCATTGCATTCATGTGTATATACCAAACCATAGTCTTGAGTTCCTTTCACATGTCTGAGAATGCGATGAACAACTAAAAGATGGATTTTAGTTGGGGTTTGCATAAATCGAGTTACCAGATTTACAGTATGTGCAATATCTGGCTGTATATGTGTTAAGTACATTAAAGAGCCAGTTAAAGATCTTTAATTTGATGCATCCACTAGTTCTTCTTCACCATTGCTCTTCCTTAGCATTTCTTTTGTTGGCATTGGAGTTAAGATAGCATTGCACTGATCAAATTTGGCTCTTTTTAGTAAATCTGCTGCAATTTTTTGTTAAGATAGAAAGATACCTAATGATAAATACTAAATTTGAAGTCCTAAAAAATAGTGCATTTGACCCAGATCTGTCATTTCATATGCAACATGCATTTGTTGTTTAAATTCAGTAATCATAGTGTTGGAATTTCCTTTGACAAGCATGTCATCCACATAAAGCCCTACTATCAATTGTTTGGTTTGTTCCCATTTTAAATATAATGAAGGATCACTTGCACAGCGGCTAAATCCTTGATTTAAAAAGTGTGTGTCTATTGAAGCATTCCAAGATTTTGGGGCTTGTTTAAGTCCATAGAGAGCTTTATGTAACCTATAAACTTTTCTTTTCCATCTCCTTCTTGCATAAAACCTTGTGGTTGTTGTACGTAAATTTCTTCTTTGATTTCATCATTTAGAAAGGCTGCCTTAATATCTAAATGCTGAATAGGATATACAACAAAGTCGATATATGGTGACGTTTTTATAACTTTTGTGACGATTTTAAAGCGTCACGGTAGTTTTCGTGACGTTTATAAAAACGTCACTAAACTGTCACGATTGCAGCCGTCACCGTAGCTCATTGTGACGCTTTCAAAAAAAACGTCGTGATTGGAATATACTATATCGTGACGTTTTTTTCAAAAAACGTCATGCTTGGCAATTGCTCTATAGTGACATTTTTCCAAAAAAAAAACGTTATAATTGACAGTTGTTCTATCCCGACACTTTTTTCAAAAAAATGTCATGATTGATTGTTCTATCGTAACACTTTCAAAAAATGTCAAAAAATAATAATTCTATCACGATTTTTTTTTTACAAAACGTTCTACGCAATTAAAATCTATTATAACATTTTTAAAAAAACATAACATTGCATTTTAAGGAAAGAAATTTTAAAAAATAATAATTTATAATAATTTAAACTCTAAAAATTAATCTAGCATCTAAAATCTTAATTAAAATTATAAATATTATTTTTTGTATTTTAAATATTTTTGAGAGTAATACTAAGATATATTGAGAGAGATTTGCAACATGTTGTCCAAATAACGGGAGCTTGAGTTCTACAAAACAAAATAATTCAAATACCTACATATTACATCATCATTAAGATTGAATTGTATAAACATGAAAAATGTCATATTAATGATAAACAAACTTGTTTCAAATAGCATAACTTGCAAAAAAAAAAATCATTCAATATATATATTATTTTCAATGCAAAAAAAAACAACTAAAACAATAGCCTTCCAAATTTTCTTCTTTAATCATTAGCTTCGTTGACATTGAAACAAACATGATGAGCATTCAACTTCATTTGTACATGAGATCAAATATTACAACAAAATATAATAAAAAATAGTTGGTCAGTCTCTCACTATGGACCAAACCCTATTCTGCTTTTTTCGCTCAGCTATGGATTTAATAAAAGCATTGAAAGGGAAAAAGGAATGAGAGAAAATAATGGGCAACATTGCAACTCAAAAAACATTGATGAGATTGAAGTCCGGTCTTAAAAACCACGAAAGCCGGAGCAGCGGCACAAGTGATTTGTACAGGATACACAAACAGCCCGACAAAAAGGTTTGTCAGTTCGCCTTCCATGGCCATGTGCTCGATGTTCCATCGAGGACCTCAAACAGGTTTCGTTCTATTGTTTAGGCAGCTTTTAACCTGCAAGAAACACATAATTATAAAACACGTCTTATATAAGTTGATGTGAGTAGAAGATTGAAATTCATTAATGTGATTCCCACCCCCATACATATATTTGGGATAGAGTAGGAGGAAAAACTAAAATTACAAGGTTGTCACTACATAACATATAAAATATGCTAGACTTGACATGCTACTTCTCTCCGTCAAGTTGGATGAGAGATATATATCATTCCAAATTTGAGTTAAGTCATCCATAAAGATGTCACAACTAAGAACTTTGGTGAATACTGTTATCAGCTAATGTTTAGAGTGACAAATGAAGTAACAACATTCTCTTTTGTCAAGATGATCCTTTGTATAATATTTGTATATTTGTCCAGGTCAATGTGCTTGATCCTATTATGTTGAGCTCGATTGGGAGCAATGAAAGCCTTATTGCTGCAATACAATAAGAGGGGCATAAGATAACATATCCCTAGGTCTTGTAGAATAGTAGTCAACCATAAGTCTTCACAGAGACCATGGGGCATGGCCAAATATTTGGCATCCACACTAGATCGTGTCACCACATTTTACTGTTTTCTCCTCCGGGTTACCTAGTTGCCTCCCACAAAGGTACAAAAGCCTGTGATGGACTTTATATCATCTTGATACCCAATCTGCATCAATAAAGACTTCAATCGCTAAATGATTATTTTGGATAATAATAGTTCATGACTAGGAAACTTCTTAAGGTATCTCAGGACCCTATATGCTGTGTCTGGGTGTTGGAATGTGGGGGCATGCATATCAATGCTCAAAATGCGCAAAACATAAATAATATCAAGCTGTGTGTGGGATATGTACATAAGTCTTCCAACTAATCTCTAATAGCTAGACACTTCAGCCCTATCGTCATCTCTATCTTCGTCAGTTGTGTGTTTTGTCTCAATGAGTATCTACTAGAGCACACCCAAGCATCCGTGTTTCCACCATAAGATCTACACATATTTCTGTAATCCCAAGGAAGTATCTCAAGGAAAAAATGTCAAACACCTTAAGAGCACGTACATGGAATCAACCAGCAGGGGAAGCAGGAGAGGAGATACCTGCCCAAGTGTGTGAGGAGGAAGATAATGAAGAAAGTTTGGTAGAGGAGCTTCAGAAAACTGTGAGGAGAGCGAACCTCCAAACACGCACTTGGTTCCGATCAACGGTCGTTTTCAGATCCACGCACAGGAGGGAGATCCATATAAAACACCTTAAGAGCATCCACTCTGTCAAACATGGAATCAAACACCTAATCGGACAAACACATTAAGAGGACATGCATGGAATCAAACAACAGGGGAAGTGGAAGAGGAGATACCTACCAGATTGTGTGAGGAACAAAATGCAGAAAGCTTGGTAGAGGAGCTTCAGAAAACTGTGAGGAGAGCGAACCTCCAAACACCCACTCTGTCTCGGGATCTTGAAATTAAGGTGTGCGGGAGGAGATCACCGGCAGCTTTCCGTCGAAGGCGAGGAGAGGAGATCACCCATGGCTTTCCGTCGATGGCGAGGAGAGGAGATCACCTGCGGCTTTCCCCCTTCCGTCAAAGGCGCGGCGAGGAGAGCGAATGCTTGGGCCGGGATCTTGAAATTAGGGTGTGCCTTTGAGAACTCTGTCGGCTTTCCGTCGAAGGCGAGGGAGGAGATCGCGGCTTTTGGTCTGTGATGATGGCGAACGATGCAGCAGCGGCAGCTTTCTACAGATTGTGTGGTGGATGTCAAAGATTGCTGGAAGAGTTGAGGAGGAGGAGATGAAACGGCGCGTGGTTTTTTGGGAGGACGGGAGCGGGTTGAAAATATGCCCTAGTTTTTTAATAGAAAAAGAAGGAACATTTGACTGGAAGGAGAGGAGAACAACGCAAAACAGAGTATGTTATTTTTTCATTTCTTCAACTTGCTGCTCGGCATTACATAGTTGTACTATTTAAATAGAAAAATTAATACATTCATAAATGACAGATGGCAGGTGACAGATGGTAAGTGACGGTTGGGAGAAATCAAAGGCAGGGAGCGTATTCCAACACTTTTCACCGTCCCATTGCATGATTGAGCGCGACAATGAATTTTTTAGGTTGATACGGGACCGAGAGAGAACTTTATAAAAGTTTCTCGTATTTTTTCCGTGGATAGACATGATTGATTTTCACTCCTAATCGTGTGGATGATATTAAAAGTTCGGCCGCCTTCGCACGGGCTTCGCTCAACGATTAAAATTTCTTGAGATTAGTTGTTTAATTCACAGATTTAGTTGTCTTTCTGCTAAACATGTATTGAATAAAATTTCTTGAGATTATTTATCTAAAAGTAAATATGAGGTCATGTATGTACTTCATGCTCAGTTAGTAAATGACATGATTGTAAGGAAAATATTTTAAACTTTTTGATAACAGTTTTTTTACAAAAATCCTTTGTTTTGATGACGTTTTAAAAAAATCGTCACCAAAACTGAACATTTATATTGACGTTTTTTCATGAAAACGTGGATAATACTATTTTTTGTAATAGCGACGTTTTTTAATAAAAAGCGTCACTAGATAGAAATTAAACGGTGACGCTTTTCAAAACGTCGCAGAAAAAACGTCACTGTAAAGTGCATATCTTGTAGTGATAAGCTAACACAAGACGAATTGTATCCATCCTTGCTACGGGAGCAAATCTTTCTTCAAAGTCTTCTCCAAGTTTTTGAGAATACCCCTTTACAACTAAACAGGCCATATGTTTAGCAAGGTCTCCTGTTTCAGTGTACTTTTTTTTATATAACCATTTAAGCCCAATTGGTTTTTTTGTTGATAGGGAGATCAACTAAAGACCATGTTTTATTTTTCCATATTGTGTTCCATTCTTCTTTCATAGTAGCTTTCCATATAGGGTTAATACAAGCATCTTCATAACATGCTGGTGTTGAAGTAGATGTAAGGAAGGCAAATTCTGTATCATGATATATTTCATCCAAGCTGCGTATTTTAATAGGAGTTGATGAAGTAGCAGTTGAGGGAGTATGATGAATAAGTGGGGTCTCTAGTTGGGGTTTAGTGACTATCTCAGACCTCTCTGTAGGTTGAATTTCTGACCTCTCTATAGGATGAATTTCAGCAGTGGCTTGAATATGTTGAAATATAATGCTGGCTTGCTTTGATTGTTCACTTTCTGACTCCCAATTCCATTTAGTTGTTTCAGTAAATAACACATTTCTAGATATAAGCAACTTATTGGTTATAGGATTGAAGAGTCTATATACTTTATACTCTTCACTATACCCTATAAAGATACATTTCTCTCCCTTTTTATCCAACTTATCTATTTTGTCAGATGATAAAAGTGAATAAGCAACACATCCAAACACTTTTAAGTGTTCAACAGATGGTATTCTTTGTTTTAACAAGAAATAAGGAGTATGGTTGTTGAGAGTTTTAGTAGGTATCCTGTTTAACAAATATATGGCAGTCTGAGTTGCTTCAGCCCATAAAAGTTTGGGTAATCCTTTGTATAGTAGCAAAGCTCTTGTCATTTCAAGAATTGTGCGGTTTCTCCTTTCAACTACTCCATTCTGTTTAGGAGATCCAAGTGCTGTCAGTTGACTTTGAATTCCTGCATCTTGGCATATTTTCACAAAGGCATTAGAGGTGAATTCCTCACCTCTATCTATTCTTAAGCATTTAATTAGTAGTCCTAATTCCATCTCTAATTTCTTTTTAAATGTTATGAAGGTGTCTAAAGCTTCAGATTTTTCAGTGAGATGAAACAACACATATATCTACTAAAATAATCTACAAAAATTAGATTATAACGTTTACCTCCAAAAGAAGTTGTTTTAGGTGGTCCCCAAATATCACCATGTATTGATTGTAATGGAGTTGTGGATATAATTTGGGCTTTCTTAGGAAAAGGTAAAACATGTGCTTTGCCATGAGCACAATCTTCACAAAAATCTTTTTCTTGTTTTGGAGATATAGGTAAACCTTTTGCTAGGGCTCTTCTTTGCATTAAGTGTAGTGCCTGCCAATGAAGGTGTCCAAGTCCGTGATGCCAAAGAGGAAAAGGGAAAAGGTAACTCTGCTCTTCGCAGTTGAAGACCTGCTACCTTATAGTAGACAAATGAAGGATAAACAGACGATTATTTGTTGGTTCTGCTGGTGCTAGTTTGGCACCAGAGGCTCTATGGATAATATGCACTCCATCTCTTTCAGAGTTTATATTGTATCCTTTAGAAATCAATTGGCCAATGCTTAATAAGTTTTGTGTTAAAGTGGGCACAAAACTCACATCAGATAACAATTTTGATATCCATGTTTTATCCAGAATTTTAATATCTCCTTTTTCCTTCTATAAGTGTTGTTAAACCATTTCCTAATAGTATTTGATCTTTAACAGAGGTATCAATATGATGGAATTTAGATGCATCATTAGTCATGTGACATGAGCATCCACTATCGAGATACCAAAGATCTGATGTTATCTCTCCATTGGTGGAAGTGGAATAAAACATTTGTTCTAACTGTTGGTCAGGTACATCGGTTACTTTGCCTGCTTCTTTGGTAGAATTGTTACAGTTGATATATGAGTGATTTGGTACCCGACAGGTCTTACATCTAAAGAAACAGTCCTTTGATATATGATTGGTCTTTTGACAAATAATACAAAGCTTATCTCCATAAGAATTTGTATTGCCATTATTTTTCACTTTGATATTTCCACCACTCCACTGTTTTCCTAATGGCTTTTGAAAAGGAGCACTTTTCTGATGGTTCTTGTTATTATGTTTTGGAAAAACTTTAGTCAACTGACTTCTTGCTTGTAAAACTTGATCTAATTGAGGAATTTGAGTAGCCAAGCTTTCTTCATGGGTTTATAATGAGCCCATGAGAGCAGTCAGAGACAAAGTTCTAAGATCTTTTGCTTCTTCAATTGCTGTTACCACAAGGTAAAAAGTGGGAGGTAAGCTCCGTAGTAATTTAGGTACAATTGTCCTATCTTTAATTGTATCTCCTAAACTACGTATGTGATTAATTATGACGAGTGTTCTGGTAAGGAAACTTTCCACTTTCTCTCCAGGTCTCATAGATAAGTTTTCAAATTATTTCCACATATTTTGGAGTTTTAAAGAAATCACGTTCTCATCCCTTTTATAGGCTTCCATCAATGTGTCCCAAGCAGCTTTTGTTGTTTGAGCACCCATTATACGAGGGAACACAAATTCAGCTACACCTTGGAAGATTACACAAAGAGCTCGTGCATCCTTTTGTTTTACTTCTTCTAGTTTGGCCTCTTTCATGGGATCTTCCTTTGTAGGTGTAATTAAAACTGGACCTAGTAACACAGGTCCCGGAAACAAAGGTCTTGTTGGGTATTGTATCCACAACGACCCCGATTTGCAGAAGCCGAAAAGGGGGAGATTACCCTCTCGGCTAAGGCTAAGGTGGCTCCAAAGTTTGCTCTCAAGAAACCGGTACTGGTAATTATCTCTCTCAACTCAATTTCAAGGTTATGATTTTTATTCCCATATGCTTTATTCACCTTAGCTTGTAGGGTTTCGGCTTCTTCAAATAGGGGGAGATTGTTGGGTATTGTATCCACAATGTAGCTGATTTGAAGAAGCCCCTGGACAAGCTAAGGTAAATAGACAATGTATTTGATAAAATATTTCAAGTTGTGCTTGCAGTTATTCCACACTAAGTACACACAGATGTCAGGGTGCAGTAGGTCAATATACACGGGTCTGCGCGACGTAATCCCTCGTTGAGCAGATCAGTGTGTTGGCCTACGTGTACTCTCTCTATTGGAGTGTACTTATTTTCAAGTACAGGACTGTGTTAACTCAAGAGCAGACAAGGAGCAAGTATGGGTCAAGGAGCACCTCATGGGTGGAAAGACGAAAAATCGTCTAAGTGTAAATCGACGAGAATCACCAAGTGATTCTCGCCGATTTGGCGAGAATCACTAGTGATTCTCGCCGAATCGTCAAGAATCATTGGCTGATTCTCGCCGACTCGATCCAGCTACTTCAAAGCGAGTAACTCTGATGCTAAGTAATAATCGACGAGAATCACCAAGTGATTCTCGCCGATTCGGCGAGAATCACGTGATTCTCGCTGAATCGTCGAGAATCACTGGCTGATTCACGCCGTCTCGACCCGGCTAAATCAGAGCGTGCAATCAAGTCAAGATCGACGAGAATCATCTTTGAATCTCGCCGAATCGACGAGAATCACCTTTGATTCTCGCCGATTCGACGAGAATCACCTTCGATTCTCGCCGATTTTGACTTGGGCGATTTTCTGGAAACCGCTGGACCGGACTTTGCCGCTGGCACTATTTTGAACCGGAATTAGGGTTTCTTCTGGTGGGACCCACAACGGTCATTAAGGAGTATACTTGTGTATAAATACACGCGTATTTTTGAACAGTAAGCAGACACACAGAAAGAAGCCGAGCGACGATCTTGACCTAAAATCGCGAAACTGCTCCGCCGCTGTCGCCGCTCGTGCAAGTCGATCGCGGCCGTTTGATCGTGGTTTCCTCCAGATCTCCCGGCGATAGAAGCATAGCCAAGCATAGAGTCTCACGAGTCTAACCAGAGATCCCTTGTCTCTTGATTTGTTGATCGAGAAAACCTTCCCCGTCCGAATCGATCGAGACGACCGATCCTAGTGTGACCGTTGGAAGACCTTGCTAGCTTTGCTACGAAGTTTGGATCTCCAAAGTATAGCAGTCGCACACCGTCGTCGCCGCCGATCCCGAACCAAGCCGCTTCCCTCTTTGCCGCGCCGGTTCCGGGGAGATTCTCTCCAAGTGAGATCTAGGGTTGTGGACTCTTCGTGACTTTCATCGAACGAAGAGGGACACCTTAGCCTCCAAAAGTAGTTTGTATTACTTGTACATTCTAGTTTATTTTTGTTGTAAAGAAACTTTGGTTCCTAGTTGTAAGGGTTGGGTGAAACCCGTGTTGTGGGAGTGTTGTCTCCTACGTGTGGAAGGGTTCCTTCCGATAGTGCAAGGAATGGATTTCAATCCTGTTGGTGAAGAGACCGAGTCGTCCCTCGTTGGGAGATAGGTCGAAGGGGGAAAGTGGATGTACCCAAATCGGGGAACCACTATAAATAGCTTGTGTACTCTTTTTGCTGTGCTGTTTTATTTTCGTGTGCAGGTACATTTTTAATTCCGCAAAAACGCTGCACGTAACCTATTCCCCCCCCCCCCCATAGGTGAAGCTAGTTGACACTAGGTGGACTTTCAGGTCCATGTGAGATTATATCCCCCAAACCTTGTGAAATAAAGATTGCTCTCATATGAATACTCCAAAAATCATATTTCTCACCTGTAAATACTAGTATGGTTGTTTGAGATAGAGAAAAGCTTGTAGAAGTCATAACCAGCCTCCAATGATGATCACAGTAAGGAAACCTGCCTCTGATACCACTGATGTTAATTATAAGATCCGAAGAGAGTAATATTACAAAGAGCAAGGTCTTAAAAGTTTTATATTGATATTACTGATAACTATTACAACTTGCAGTGGAATGGCCCTTTTATAATCAATAGGGTCCATCCCCTATTATTGACCAATCCTTTACATATTATATATTATAATAAGAGAAGTACATATTTATTTCTTTTACAAGGCTTCATATATACAGTATAAACTTCGACTTCTCTTTACTGTTGCTTTTACTTTCTTCCTTATCTAAAGGTGTTATCACGATGAAGTCTGCTAGGTTTCCTTCCTTCTTCTTGTCACGGCTGCATGTAGCTGCAAGAGGCTTTGGACTTGTCTTGGCCTAGGTCATCAATATGGTGCGGTTAGGTTTTTCAAGAGCATTTTTAATGTTCATTTATGAAAAAAGTGTGATGTGACTAACAAAATTAGAGGTGCCTCTAACAACTCCATAATAATAATAAATTAAAAGAATGAAGGCTAATGTAATACGCTAGGATGGAGATTGGATATATGGGAGAATATATAATGTATTGTATTAGGTATATATTTTAATGATAAAGGTGATTAGAGCTAAATGTTGAAATGAATGAGAAGGGTGTGCTAGTGCACACACACACACATACTACATTAAAAAAATGTAGTCATAGTATAATGTGGAGGATCTTTTGTTCCAGCATTTGAGGTGTGGACTAGTTCTTCTGCCTGCTTGTAGATGAAGTCGTCATTGTTTCCCTTTGTTCTACCTGAGAATCTCACATAAAGCTCGATTATAGGTTGGTATGCACTAATCCGGCCTATTTATTCTTTTTTCTGGTGCTCGTCGACCAATATCCATGTGTTTTCCCTCTACTACAGAAATTTCCCTCTACTTCATGCTTATTGTCCTAGTTCGTACATCCGCCACCAACTCATATTCTCGTCTCAGGTGATTTCTCGACCAGTTCTTCACCACTCACATCGTTGCATCTCCCCAATGCAACCATCTATTTGTGCCACCATCTGCCACCGACAACCTTCTAGTCCCAATCAAAGCTCGCAGAAAGCTCAATTTAAAGCTCCTTATGTACCTAACCCACCTATTTCTTCTTCTTCCCAGCGCTCGCCGACCAATCTAAATGCATTTTCATCCACTTTAGTTAATCAACGCATGGCAATATCAAGGTCATTAAGTTGTTATTTTTTTCTTGTAGAATTTAGTTGTATGCAAACATAATCTTGGAGTTGGATGTAGCTAATCTCACAATTAATTTTATACATCTTGTTTGGTTTTTTATTCTCCTTTTCAGCAGTTCATTTGCTGGTGTTTTGGTTCTAATATTGTTTACATTAATGATTTATTATATTTTTGTCCTTTGAAAGCATTATATATTTGCATATCTCTACGGCATTTAGGAATCATTTATAGATGGAAGAGTTGATATTACATTTTTTTAAATTTGACATTTTCATTTATAGTTTTGAAGGTGAATGTTGAGTTACCTATCAATGAATTCACTATATATGACTGCAAGTACTTTATTGAATTTGATAGAAATCATTTCTATAGATGAAGCATAAGTTTAAGTATATTTGTTTTGTCTCTACTAGAAAATTGATTTGCAATGGTGACTGCAACTAGCAATTTGTTGTGAAGAAAAAATTGTAGCTTGATAATGTTTGAAACCTTATTTTAAGCAAAAAAATATTCCTATCATACAATCAGTTGAATCTTTAGGTTTTGCCTTGAATAATTAATGAGGGCGTAGCAAGGAATAATAAGTGTTATTATTTTTTGTCTGTAGTGATTAAGTTCATTGATTTCATAGTTATTAGATCGGTATATTTTAGTTTAAAGATATCTGCTCCCATTTCTCCCGTTTATTTCACTTTGTAATGAAGATTGATTTACTTGTTTCCTCATCAAATCTTCTATTTCAATGATTTTGGCATCGCAGTTTCTATATCAATTTGTATCAAGAACAGTTCTATTGTACATTAAAAATTTCTACAAACTATATATTGTGCATTGTATTTTTAGATTTTATCCAATTTATCAGGTGACATAGCTTTGATAAAAATTGTGATTTATGATATTAGAAGCATGCATAAAAGTCATGCATTATTTTTTTTCACTTTGGTCTTAATTATTGTTTGAACCACTGGAGTGAAGGAGAAAAGGAAGAGTTAAATGAGCAGTAAACAAAGGAGCCAAGAAGAGATGAACTACAAGATAAGATCAATAGGATAAAATGATGTAAATCCTATCTATAGCTGATGTCATGTTAACTTAACTTTGTTGCCTCTTTATATTTCTACTGCTTATAAAATCAGCCCTATAATGACATGAAAAAAACAATTCACAGAGATGAATAACAAAAAACCCTTCTTTTCTATCAAAAGCTTCATAGCACTTGTACAACCCCGTATCCGGCGAGCGGGGTGAACCAGGAACCAGGCCGGCCGGCTCAGATTACCAAGTCCCCAGGCGAGCTCGGCAAAGAAACCCGAGCCTGAGCTCAGTGTTCATCGACCGCGAGCTCGGCATTCGCCGAGCTATGCCAAGATTCGTCGAGCTGAGGTCGACTAATGGAGGCCGACTGATAGGCGTGCTCGCCGCCCCAACTCGCGCTCGCACAAAAGTGCTCGGCAACAGCAGGCGAGCAGGATCTGTCGAGGTGGCCAGGCTCCCCAGCTCGCCCAGATCCATGTGGTACTTTTTACTGTTTTGCCCCCGCTGGTCTGCCCATAGCCCTTCAAAACAGCTGAGTTTGGCTGTTGGCAGACCCAACCAAGGGTATCTTGGTAACTTCAGGTCAGTTCTGTTTGGTTATTTGCAGTTCAAATTCTGAAATCTATAAATAGGACCCAAGGGGTACCCTATGAGGCAGGTTGTCTGTGCTCTCTTGCTCCAACTTTCAAGTGCTTTCTGAGGGTACCTTAGCCCGGCCTTTGGCTAAGGAGGCGAAGCACTCTCAGATCTTCCGAGTGTGTGGTGGGTCCTACATGTCGAGCCCTTGGGTCAGTTCATTCTTGTTTTCCCTTATTATTTTGCTTGCAGGAGTGAAGTAGGCACGCGATCACCCCTTCCCCAAGGGTGAACTCCATAAGAGACCGATTTTCGGTTTCAACATTTTGGTGCGGTGAGCGTGGAGCGTGGTCAGTGCAGAAAAGCTTCAGCGAGCTAGATGACAGGAGGACAGGGACCTGACAGGTCAAGCTCGCCCCCCCCCCACCTCTGGCCACGGTGGGGATGTTTGAAGATTTCAGGAACGAGGTGCTGGGCCTCGTCAAGTTCACACTTGGCACGCGGGCCGAGTGCTCGACTCCAGCAGTCCAGATCGCAGCCACCCCCTCTCTGGATGAGGACACCCCCGGGAGGCGAGCTGGGAAGGAAGTTGCCGAGGAGGGCCGGGGGTGCGAGCTCCCGGGCGTGAGCTCTTCCCCGGCTCGGTAGGCAGAGGCCGGCTCGGTGAGCTGAGCCCGCGAGATGCGGCAGCTCGTCTAGTAGGGGGAGGCAACCCCTTCAGCGAGTTGGTCACTTCAGCTCCAGTTCCAGAGGGGTTCAGGGAACCCGAGATGTCCTACTACACCGGGAAGGGATACCCGGTCCAACACGTCCAGTGGTTTGAGGACGTGGTATCGATCCGGCAGATGTCGGATGGGTTCAAATGCAGACTCTTCGCCATCACCCTCAAGTAGAAGGCAAGGGAGTGGTTCCACCAGCTACCGGCCATCTCCATTTACTGCTTCGAGGACCTACGTCGGGGGTTCATGATGAGGTTCACTACCTCAAAGAGGAGGAAGAAGGAGTCGGAGTCCTTGTTCCACATCAAGCAGGGAGTGGATGAGACGCTGGGGAGCTACGTGGACCGGTTCTAGGAGGAGGTCACCCAGGTCCAGGAGATGCCATGCCATAGTTTGATGATGGCTTTCACCCTAGGCATGTACCAGGGTTTCTTCAGGATGGAGTTGAAGAGGATACCCCCTCCCCCTATCCTACGAGGAGCTGATGGAGAGGGCCAGGTGGGCCACGAAGGAAGAGAAGGAGCCAAGAGGAGGAAGAGGACATGAGGAGAGGAGAGGAGAGCCCCGGTAGAGGGAGCAGAGGCAGCCCCAGGGGCAGCAGCAGCCTAGGTGTGGGCGTCAGGAGCATGATTATCGGCTGGGCTGGAGGCCCGAGTGGCAAGGGCAGATGCCACAGAGAGGGTACCAAGGAAGGGACCACCACCGGGGGGGAAGATCAATTCCCCCCCCCGGGCTGGAGGCAGGCCCAGAGACCTCGACTCCCCGATCAAGAAGAGACTATGGCCATAGCCATAGGGGAGAGGAGTGTAGCCAGGAGGAGGAGGAGAGAAGTTGGGGTGGAGTTGCCTTACTGCGACTTCCATCAGGAGGAAGGGCACACCACAGCCACGTGCCCGGATGTTGAAACCGAAAAACGGTCTCCGCTGGAGTTCACCCTCGGGGAAGGGGTGATCGTGCGCCTACTTCACTCCTGCAAGCAAAACAACAAAAGAAACAAGGGGAACCAACCCAAGGGCTCGGCGGGGAGGACCCACCACACACCTAGAAGATCTGAGAGCGCTTCCCCTCCTTAGCCAGAGGCCGAGCTAAGGTACCCTCAGAAAGCACTTGAAAACTGGAGCAGGAGAGCGCAGGAAGCATGCATTCTGGGGTACCCCTTGGGTCCTATTTATAGTTTTCAGAATTTGAACTGCCAATAACCAAAATGAACTGACCTGAAGTTAAAAAAAAGACCTTGGATGGGTCTGCCAACAACCAAACTCCGCTGTTTCGAATGGTTATAGGCAGACCAGCGGGGGCAAAACAGTAAAAAGTACCTCATAGATCTGGCCGAGTTGGGGAGCCTGGCCACCTCGGCGGATCCTGCTCGCTTGCTGTTGCCGAGCTCCTTTGCGAGAGCGCGAGCTAGGGTGGCGAGCTCGCCCATCCATTGGTCACCATCAGTCGACCTTAGTTCGACGATTCTTGGACTAGCTCGGCGAATGCCGAGCTCGCGGCCGACCAATACCGCTCTCCCGTTCGCCGAATGCCGAGCTCAGGTTCGGCTTCCCTAATGCCGAGCTCGCCCATTAGTTTCAGCCCGATCGGTCTGGTTCCTAGCGACCTTATTCGCCGGACACGGGGTTGTACATAATCCCCGCTATTTTTAAGCTTGGCAAAGCTCGGAAAAAAACATCCAACCCCAAGTGTTCGGCGAGCGCGGGGTGGACTGGAGGGAATCTTCAGGTGGGGTCCACCTGCGTCTATATATATGCACCTTCGTACCTGCCTGACTCTTGCCATTCCCTTTGCTCTGGCCCTGCCAGGATGCCGATCCCCAAGGAGATCCAAGAGCGCCTTGACCGAGCTCTCCAGGCCTCTACAGCTCGCGTAGCCGCCCTGACGGCGGTCCCATCCACTGTGCCGCAGGGTGGCTCCGCCGAGCCTAGCTCCAAGAAGATGAAACCGTTCCCTCAGGCAGCCGAGCCCATCTACGACGACCTGAGGATCGCCTTGGAGCACAGGACCGGCTCCTCCACTCTGCCTGCCTCTGAAAAGGGAGGAATATTGTCGAGATCTGTGACGGCCCAGACAGCCGCCCTGATAGTGTAGAAGACGCCGCGCCGCGAGACGCCACCCCGCGAGCCAAGACCACTCTTGGGGACTCACGGTTCATGACTCCGGAAAACTGCCACCGAGAGCCGTCCCCTCCCTTTGGGACCTTCGGGTTGAGCTCGCAAAGGCCGAGCTCACCGGTGCGCGCCCCCTCTCCTCAGCAAGCTGTCGTGGCCGCGGGGGTGGGTCTGGAAACCATCCCTACCTCGGGATTCGAGCTTCTCCCACTGGAGATTCGCGGCCCAGGTCGCGGGAAGGATCTGAGGTTCATTCCTCCCCGCATCTCCTTCGAGCCGCCGAGCTCGTCAGGTCAACTTTGCTTGAATTCCTGTCTCATGCGCTTTTCCTTCATTCCTCTTTTTGCTGATGTTGGTCTCCACAGTTCCCCCCAGCCAATCCGCTGCCAAGGAATCTTCGCGGGCAGCCCACTACTCTCCCCTCCCCTCCCCAAGATCGCTGGACTCTTACCTGGTCCCCGAAGTGGATCAAGGCGAGCTGACGAGGAGGGAGGTTGAGCTTCTCAAGAAGCTGGTGTGCGGGCTGCGCGAGGTGCAGGGGGTCAACGAGACGCTAGAACGCGACTACGCGCGTCTCGCTGATGAGGTGCGAAGCAGCAAGGCTGGCGAGCTGATGTCCCCTTCCCGGCTTCTGGGTGAGATATAAGATGGTCTCTCAGTGGCGCGGAGGAATTCGGGGATGATCCGCAAGCTGTTCCACGCGCGGCAGTCTGGGGGGCGGGAGCCGCGAGACCGGGGTAGATAAGAGGGCGGCTCCTTTGCCGAGCCGACCGATACTCGCCTCCTGGTGTTCCCCCTACTCGCGCGCCCCGCTTTTTTATTCATGCACTTGGTCTTTGTAATGAGTAACTTTAGAATATTCTTGGACATGCGGTATTCAAATAATATATTGCTCTGTTTGACTTAGCCTTGGTTAGGATGCGCCGGAAGTCGGCGAGCTGGGGTGGCGAGTTGGGGGTCGTGAGCTGGGGCGGCGAGCTGAGCCAATTGGATGGCCTGACCCCAGATTTCTTTTTCTATAAATAGCCCCCCCCCCCCTCATTACCAACCCCCGTACTGCTGCTTTTATTGCTTTCTCTTTCTCTCTGCGCTTCTCTCCTTTTCTACTCGCGCCCCGTCTTCTTTCGCGAGCATGGGCAAGACCAACCCCGACGCTGATGGCCGCAACAAGTGCGCCCAGCACTTCACCGATTACTGCTTCTTCGAGGGGCATAACAACGGGGAGGAGCTCGCAGAGTTCGTGGCAGAGCATGTGCCGCCGGGCTTCGAGGCGCGCCTGCCGAGGCAAGGGGAGGACATCAATACCTTCTACGACGATGAGCTCGCCTTCCCCATTTCTCACTTTGAGGTGGGGTTGCGCCTCCCCCTCTGGCCGGAGGTCCGACAAATTTTGAAGTACTATGACGTGGCACCCGCGCAGCTAAACTCCAACGCCATCGCCATGATGGTGTCATTCGCGAGCTACCTCCGGCGAGAGAGGATAGAGTTAAACATGATAGTGTTCAGGAAACTCTTCTCTTATAAGGCGACGCCGGATGGGGTAGCTTACTTCAGCGGCTCGCTGATCAAAGTTCGCGAGATCACGAACAAGCACCATAACTGGATGACCAGGATCGTCTTTATCAAGGGCGATCTTGGAAACATCCCGTACTCGCCGCATCAGAAAGGCGAGGAGGTCTACAGCCCGCCTGCCATGTCCGGCAACGATGTCGAGCTCCACAAATACTTCCTCCACAAAGACTTCGAGGTCGCCTACCTGCAAAGGGGCATTGACGCGCTTCTCCCTGTCCTACCCGGCGAAGGTATTATTCCCCCCACTTTTGCCGAGCTCGCCCCATTGTTGTTGAAGATCTAACTTTTTCCAAGTTCTTTTTTGTAGGGGAGCGGCTAATCCCTGCGAATCCGCCGTTCGCGGACTCGGGGTTGTACCCGGACCCCCTTGCCCGCGAGAAGGCGGCGGCAGCGGCCTGCCGAGATGAGGCTGCCTTCTCCCAACCCTCTTCCAGCAAGAGGCGGTCTGAGGATGCGGGATCGAACCTGCCACATCGCCAGCCATTACCAAAAAAGATGAAGAAGGCCGTGCTCGCTCCGCGGGGTAAACAACATCAACAACATCAATCCAGCCCCAAATACATGAGCTCGCCCGAGACCATCCCTGACGCGTCGTCGGAGAGCCCGCTGAAGGAGATCACCAGCAAAGGTCGGAAGGGCGGCGAGGTTCCTGCTTCCGCGGCGGCGATCTCCCCACCTCCTTCGGCAAAGATGGCGGCTCGCGAGCATGGGGCGCCAAAACAACATACCCTCTTCAACTTCGGGGGGCAGTGGAAGGACTTGGCGGGTGAGCCCATGGTGCAGTGGGATGAGCTGGCCCATCGGGTCTCCATATCCACCATGCATCCTTCCTGGCATGACTGCAAGCCCGCCACCGGCCACACTTATGGCCGCGAGGATGTCTAGGCCTACAAAAACATGACCCTGCGGCAGCTCGGCCATGAGGGTCTGCAGGCCCATCTGCGTGCTCTGGAGCTCCACCACATGCTGACTCGTCGTAGCTTCGCCATCAGTAATCTACTCCTAAAAGCCAAGCAGGCTCGCGATGTCACCAAGGACAAGGTCACCGACCAGGCGAGGCGGCTCGACATCGCCGAGGGTCTCCTTGCCCAGGCCGCCGGAAGATTGGTGAGTATCGGGCTTCACCTCTCTTTTATTTTGAAAAACTTTTGCGTCGGCACTAATGAACTTTTCTTTTGTCAGGACGCCAAGGCCGCCGGGGAGCTGCGGGCTCGCAATGCCGAGCAGGAGGAGGAGATTGGCTAGCTGCGCGCTCGGCTTGCCGAGCTGGAGGGGGCGAATGCGTGGCTGAAGGAGGAGAACCAGAACCTCAGCCGCGAGGTCCGCCGCCAGGTGGAGATTTTCTTCCCGTCCGACGACACTGATCCTACACTCCCCTATAAGAGGCCGAGGATCTTTGGCGAGGCCGAGCTCGCTGAGAGGTTGCGGATCAACTCCATCCAGTCCACTGAGTGCACCCTCCAGATGATTTAGGACACTAGGGTGCTAGTGGAGGGGTATGAGGAGATCTCCGCCAAGGACCTGATGCCGAGCTTGTTCCCGGCGACGCCACCCAGCGAGAAGGAAGATAGCCTGGACGCGATGTTCGGGAAGGGCTTCCAGGATCAGTCGGGCGAAGGGGAGGACCAGTCCAGCGGGGGGGGGGGGGGGGGGGGGGCAGGCCTAGATGTGTATACTTCTCTTTTGTTTCCTCGTCGAGGCGAGCTCCACCTGTAAATATCATTATTTAATGAAAAAGATTTTTGATCACATCCGTGCCTTTTTTTCATCTCTTTTTGTTGTGTTTTGTATGTCCGCGAGCCCTTCCCCAGGCGACCTCGCATAGACAAGTACTGCGAGTAGGATAGTCGTTAGGACTCGCCCACGAGAGGGTACCTTGAGTGGTCGGCAATTCCCAGGACTCGCCGCAGCTCGCTCGCGAGCTGTCCTTGGCCTTCTTAATCAAAAAATCGGACTCACTAAATTTGTCCAAGTAAAATAAAGCGGGTGCGGGGCGTCTCGACGGGATCCGCCTCCCCTTAGCGAGGTCCCAGGGCCTGGCTTGCCAATTCTCGGGATTCGCCCCAGCTTGCTCGCGAGCTGTCTGTCATCTTATCGATGTGAGACCAAATTCTCTAAATCTTCCCAAGTAAAACCTAGTGGGTGGACGAGGTGGCCCGGCGGGACCCGCCTCTTCTTAGAGAAGTCCAAAGCCCTAGCTGGCCGATCTTCTGCCGAGTCCGAACTGAAGTAGCTAGCTCGAACTCGGCCATGCCGAGATCTCCTCTCTTGGAAGGGTCAAGTTTGTCAGGCACTATCTGTTGGGTTTCTCTATGAGGATGGCACAACGCTTGTGCACGCAGCGGAAAAATAAACATCAAGAAAAACCCAAAGAGATGTGGATCGGGCCTTGAACGTTGAATTTAGAAGTTAGTAAAAACTAGGCAAAAATTACCTCGGTGGGGTTGAGTCACAACTCAACGGAGATGCTCCAAACTTTGATTTCTGCTGGTGGCGAGTTCTACGTGGAATAATCTCCATGTTTCTGCAGAAGTCCACACGAGCGGGAGAACACCGGGCTTTCCGTCACACGGAAGATTGTGATGGAGAAGACCGCACCTCTGCTATTCCACGGGCTGCTAGGTCCGCGCCAGGAAGAGCAGCACCAGCGACAGTCGCCGGAGAAGAGGAGGTCGACGGAGCGAACACGGCGGCAGAACTCTTCCGGCGGCGGGAATCGGGATCGGCGGAGCGAACGAGCGGAACTCTTCCGTCGGGTTCGATTCGCTACAGGAGAAAATCGCGAGAGATTTCCCGAAAACCCTAAGTGTCCTATTTATACCAAAGGTATAAATAAACCCAGGAAAATCGCTATCCGCAGACCACCCCGAAATAGGGTTCAGAATCGGCGAGTATCAATCAGTGAGAATCGGCGACAATCGGCGAGAATCACTGAGCAGGTTCGGCGAGAATTAATCATCGAGCATCATAATGGATCGGCGAGAATCAGAGTGCAATACTCGACGATTCTCGCCGATCGTCGAGGATGACTTGATGATACACGACGAACTCGTCGATCGTCGATCCGCGGTCGATGATACATGTCGAAGTCGTCGATCGTCGAGAATCAGCATGTTGATTCTCGACGATTCTCGTCGATCGGCGAGAATCAAAGAGATGATTCTCGTCGATCGGCGGGAATCAGAAAGACGATTCTCGACGAATGCTATCGACCCTCGGACGATAATCTAACCAGCCTTCCAAGGCAACATTTGCCCAACCCGACGATCCTTTAAGGCAACACTTTGCCCACAACCCTATTCAGGTCGGTGATTGGTAACCTTTACAACACAGTCAATCAACCAACTTCTCCACATCTCTTATGTGCGACCCTGCAGGCTCATATCGCGTTGGCAGTGAGATTACATGTTTGATCACTTCCAGATCATCATGGTAACTCCAACAGACTCCCACTTGATCTCGAAAGTATCAAAGCAAAAACCTCACAAACAATGAGCGGCATCTAGCAATGCATCATTGCTCCCCAAGCAATAAGAGTTTATAACTCATAAGCTTTTATGACCAATATATCAGCGTTGTCTTTGTCCCTTTGTCCCTTACATCCGGAAAGAACTAGAGGCATGGACCGTGTCACCCTCGTAATAGCTCAATCCAAGTTTCTTGATCCAGGACGGACTTCCAGAGAATGGTGAGTCCAATATCACATATTGACTCAACTAAGCATGGCCATGCATTTCTCAGTCCAGTTCCATCAAGGGGCCCATGGATGCAACTTCTGTCATACAGGAGGACAAATCCCATATCTGCTCACACACAAACACCCAAATGATTCGTAACATGCCCAACAACCACCCTTATCATCAACCTTTCTCAAGGAAGACTTTAGATGGCATCAAAGCACGCTCTTCCTCACTTGATGAATGCTGTGACTTCAGGTCAAAGGATCACAACACCATTGTCAATTGAGACCTACTCGTGACACGATTGGATGACAATCCACAGAGCAGTCTCAGGTTGGGTCTGTCCAGTACAACTTGTTCAGTAACAAGTACCCACGTGATGACTTGATATCACAATATCATGACCTGTGAGAACCGGTAATCAGTCAACACACGTGCTAGTCTCCATGTACCATCATCACCCTTAGCTTCTATGATGATACTCGACCAGGGATCTTTAAGAATGAAGCTTCAAATAAATCATGGGCTCTCGCATTCAAGTCACGTACTTGATGTCTCATGGAAGCGAACATTCTCAGGGTATCTATTATGTTAACATTTAACTATCATATAAAAAAACATAATAAAAGAATTTGTCATTAATTGTAAAAGGAAAATTAGGTACACAGTTCATCATATGAACAAACAGCCAACAAAATACAAGATTACATGCAACCCACAAGATTCTCGCTAGAGTTGATCATTTAGGTATCGTATACCCATCGATCTAGTATGACCATCATGCTTTCTCTGTGCGAGAGGCTTTGTCAGCGGATCCGCAATATTTTCCTCAGTCGGCACTCTGCAAATGTTTACATCTCCTCGTTCGACAATCTCACGAATAAGTTGAAACCGCCGAAGTATGTGCTTGGAGCGCTGATGAGATCTAGGTTCCTTAGATTGTGTAATTGCACCATTGTTATCACAGTAGAGAACTACGGGACCAACAATGCTAGGAACTACATCAAGCTCGCCGATGAATTTCCTAATCCATACAGCCTCCTTCGCCGCATTAGCTGCTGCGATATACTCGGCCTCTGTTGTAGAATCAGCAACTGTCTCTTGCTTGGAACTCTTCCAGCTCACAGCTCCTCCATTCAGGCAAAACACAAAACCTGACTGAGACTTGGAGTCGTCTCGATCAGTTTGGAAGCTAGCATCCGTGTAACCACTTACAACGAGCTCTTCCTCTCCACCATACACCAAGAACACGTCCTTAGTCCTTCTCAAGTACTTCAGGATATTCTTGACTGCAATCCAGTGACACTCACCGGGGTCTGACTGATACCTGCTAGTCATGCTCAAAGCAAAGGAGACATCGGGTCGAGTACATAACATCACGTACATAATTGATCCAATTGCCGAAGCATATGGAATCAACTTCATGCGGTCCTTATCTTCACAAGACTTTGGACACTGGTCCTTAGAGAGATTCACACCATGAGACATGGGCAAAAATCCTTTCTTGGACTCAAGCATGTTGAACCGCTTCAACACCTTTTCGATGTACGTACTCTGGGTCAAACCCAGCAACTTCTTCGATCTATCTCTATAGATCTTAATACCGAGTATATAAGTCGCTTCACCCAAATCCTTCATTGAAAAGCAGTTCCCTAGGTTGTTCTTAACAACTTTCAGGGTAGGAATGTCATTCCCAATCAACAGTATGTCATCTACATACAATATCAGGAAGACAACAATGCTCCCACTGATTCTCTTGTAAACACAAGGCTCATCTTCATTCTTGATGAAACCAAACTCTTTGATTTTCTCATCAAAACGAAGATTCCAACTTCGAGAGGCCTGTTTCAGTCCATAAATGGACTTATTCAGCTTGCATATTTTAGTGGCTTCATCTGGGGATACAAAACCCTCGGGTTGTGTCATATACACTTCCTCAAGGAGGTTTCCATTAAGGAAAGCCGTTTTGACATCCATCTGCCAGATCTCGTAGTCATAATATGCAGCAATAGCAAGCAATATCCTTATGGACTTTACCATAGCAATAGGGGAAAAGGTCTCATCATAGTCAATACCATGAATTTGCTTGAAACCCTTAGCCACTAATCGCCCTTTGAATGTCTGTACATTCCCATCCATGTCGGTCTTCTTCTTGAAGACCCACTTGCACCCTATGGGTCGTACCCCTTTAGGTGGTTCCACCAAGTTCCAAACTTGGTTTGCATACATGGAGTCCATTTCGGATTTCATAGCCTCAAGCCATTTGTCGGAGTCCGGTCCATCCATAGCCTCTTGGTAGGTTGCTGGTTCATCATCATGATCCATAAGCAACACATTACCTATTTGAGACACGAGAAATTCATATCTCTCAGGCTCAAACCTCGGTCTACCAGATCTACGTAGGACTTGTGTTCCTTGAGCAGGTTCTCTAGCTACAACATCTTGTAGTCCTGTCTCAGAATCCAATTCCGGTTCATTCACTACATGTGGTTCTTGAACTTCTTCAATCTCTACCTTTTCAGTCTTTCTTGATAAGAACTCTTTCTCCAAGAAGACACCACTCCTTGCGACAAACACTTTGCCCTCAGACGGTAGGTAAAAGTAATACCCTTTCATTTCCTTAGGATATCCCACCAGATAATATTTATCCGATTTGGGTACCAGCTTGTCAGGCATTTGACGTCTCACGTATGCCTCACAGCCCCAAATATTAATGAACGACATACTAGGACGCTTCCCAGTCCATATCTCATATGGTGTCTTCAGAACCGTTTTAGTTGGAGCACGATTCAATGTCATTGCAGCAGTCTCTAAAGCAAAACCCCAAAAGGAAACATGCAAGTCTGCATGACTCATCATCGAACGTACCATGTCTAACAGAGTACGATTTCTCCTCTTAGACACACCATTATGTTGTGGTGTTCTAGGTGGAGTGAGTTGTGATACAATACCACACTCTTTCAGATGATCACGGAACTCATGACTCAGGTATTCGCCACCTCGATCAGATCGGAGTGCTTTAACCCTTTTACCCAACTGGTTTTCTGCTTCATTCTTGAACTCTTTGAACTTTTCAAAGGTCTCGGATTTGCACTTCATAAGATACACATATCCGTATCTACTGAAATCATCAGTAAATGTAACAAAGTAGAAATACCCACCTCTAGCCATGGAATTCATGGGTCCGCATACATCACTATGTATAACACCCAAGAGATCCTCAGCCCTCTCAGTATAACCAGTGAAAGGAGCTTTAGTCATCTTGCCAAACAAACAAGACTCGCATCGCTCAAATGATTCATAATCAAATGAGTCCAAAAGTCCATCTCTATGGAGCTTGGATATGCGCTTCTCGTTGATATGGCCCAAACGACAATGCCAGAGATACGTAGGGTTTGAGTCATTTGTTCTTTGTCTTTTATTATTTTCTACATTACAGATCAGATGGTCCAAGTTCAAAACATAAAGACCATTAAACAATTGGGCTACAGCATAACAAACATCATTCTTAAATATAGAACAACAATTGTTCTTAATTATAAAAGAAAATCCAATCATGTCCAAACATGAAATAGATATAACGTTTCTAGTTATGGCCGGAACGAAATAACAATTATCAAGTTCTATTACAAGCCCACTGGGCAAAGAAAGACGATAAACCCCTACGGCTACAGCAGCAACTCTTGCTTCATTGCCGACGCGGAGGTCCACCTCCCCTTTACTCAGCAATCTTCTCCTTCCCAGTTCCTTCCCTCAATTTCTGCAGACCCTCAATGTATGAAGGACAGTTCCTCCTCCAATGACCAGCCTTGCCACAGTGGTGGCATTTCCCTTCCTTCACCGTGCTTTTCTTTTTCATCAGTGCTGAAGACTTGGGCTCAAGATATGACTTAGGTCCCACCTTCGTCTTCTTGGAACCCTTGGCTTTGCCCTTGCCCTTATGCACCATCAGTATGGGGCTGGCAGGCTTGGCCTTCTTCATGTTGATTTCGGCAGTTCTCAACATGCCTAGGAGTTCGGGCAGTGTCTTGTCTATCTCATTCATGTTGTAGTTCAAGACGAACTGCTCATAACTGTCCGGCAACGATTGCAGGATCAGATTCGTGGCCAACTCTTGACCAAGAGGAAAACCCAGCCTTTCAAGGTTCTCGATATACCCAATCATCTTGAGTACGTGAGTCCCTACTGAGTCTCGAACTCCCATCTTGCACTGAAACAACGCTTTCGTGATGTCGAACCTCTCTTGACGAGCCTGCCCTTGAAATATTTTCTTGAGATGCTCGTCAATCTCCTTGCACCCCATGTTCTCATGTTGCTTCTGAAGCTCAGAGTTCATGGTGGCAAGCATAAGGCATTCGACATCCAAAGCATCGTCAGTATACTTCTTATAAGTATCCTTCTCAGCACGGGAAGAGTTCCCGGTCGGCACCTCGGGGGCTTCTTCTTCCAAGACATAGAGCTTTCGCTCCTGCCTGAGAACAATTCTCAGGTTCCTGTACCAGTCCATGTAATTTGTCCCACTGAGCTTATCCTTCTCAAGGATGGCTCTCAGAGACAATGTGGAGTGTGAAACACTTGTCATGGAATTCTACAAGAATTCATGCAGAATAAAATCAGTACCAAATTTCAAATATAATTTATTTTAATTTGGAATTCAATTAAAATACTCCCACTATTTTATTCGAAATGATAGCCCTCACTAACAAATCGGAGAGTTCATGCGAGCTACTCTCTTAGTGGACAAGATCCGTATTTCACCAACACTATGAGTCCGCTTTGGCGTTCCTCTCACGATGCGGTTATTTAGGTAGGCAACGCTTGCCAATTGCATCCTCATGTAATTCTTGTATGGTTGGTGAATAACTCCTTATTCGCATCCATCATATGGTGCATGCCAACCCTATGCCTCTAGGCACTCAACCTTTGAGGTCACCTAGTTAAGTATGACCCGATGTCGACAGTGGGATATCACAATTATCCGCTCGCACCCTTACCAAGATAGATTAATGCACCTTGCTTTGGAAAGCCCACACTTCATCGATAGAGGCAGGAAGAGTGTCATCCATCGGAAGGCATCCGAACACTTAATATTAGATGAAGGGATTTTTCAATTATAGGTTAACAATTAACCATGATCAACATTTGATCAATGTGCACATCTAAAGAAAAACAAAATTCTTCTAAAACCACATGCATCCCTTATGTGCACATCCTAACACCATCAACAATTGATAGAAGGAAGGGATAAATCTGAACATCCGGAAATTTCCAAATCCTCATATTTACATGCATTGGACAAAGGCAAAGACAACTCAACTTAAAGCAGTAGACAAGCTCATCTCTCTATGTTGGATTCACAATCCAAAACATACTCGAGGGATGGTTACTGCTAAGGAGACAACAATTTCTAACACTTAGAAATTCCCACGAAATCCCAGACGTTCTTGGAGGAGACCAAGACTAAATCTAGACATTTAGAACACTTCTAAATCCCTAGGTTTACACGCACTGGAATAACAAACTTCCAAAACAACGATCATGGCCGAAACCTGGCTATGATACCACTGTTGGGTTTCTCTATGAGGATGGCACAACGCTTGTGCACGCAGCGTAAAAATAAACATCAAGAAAAACCCAAAGAGATGTGGATCGGGCCATGAACGTTGAATTAAGAAGTTAGTAAAAACTAGGCAAAAATTACCTCGGTGGGGTTGAGTCACAACTCAACGGAGATGCTCCAAACTTTGATTTCTGCTGGTGGCGAGTTCTACGTGGAATAATGTCCACGTTTCTGCAGAAGTCCACACGAGCGGGAGAACACCGGGCTTTCCGTCACACGGAAGATCGGGATGGAGAAGACCGTACCTCTGCTATTCCACGGACTGCTAGGTCCGCGCCAGGAAGAGCAGCACCAGCGACAGTCGCCGGAGAAGAGGAGGTTGACGGAGCGAACACGGCGGCGGAACTCTTCCGGCGGCGGGAATCGGGATCGGCGGAGCGAACGAGCGGAACTCTTCCGTCTGGTTCGATTCGCTACAGGAGAAAATCGCGAGAGATTTCCCGAAAACCCTAAGTGTCCTATTTATACCAAAGGTATAAATAAACCCAGGAAAATCGCTATCCGCAGACCACCCCGAAATAGGGTTCAGAATCGGCGAGTATCAATCGGTGAGAATCGGCGACAATCAGCGAGAATCACTGAGCAGGTTCGGCGAGAATCAATCATCGAGCATCATAATGGATCGGCGAGAATCAGAGTGCAATACTCGACGATTCTCGCCGATCGTCGAGCATGACTTGATGATACACGACGAACTCATCGATCGTCGAGCCGCGGTCGACGATACATGTCGAAGTCGTTGATCGTCGAGAATCAGCATGTTGATTCTCGACGATTCTCGTCAATCGGCGAGAATCAAAGAGATGATTCTCGTCGATCGGCGGGAATCAGAAAGACGATTCTCGACGACTGCTATCGACCCTCGGACGACAATCTAACCGGCCTTCCAAGGCAACATTTGCCCAACCCGACGATCCTTTAAGGCAACACTTTGCCCACAACCCTATTCAGGTCGGTGATTGGTAACCTTTACCAATACAGTCAATCAACCAACTTCTCCACATCTCTTATGTGCGACCCTGCAGGCTCATATCGCGTTGGCAGTGAGATTACATGTTTGATCACTTCCAGATCATCATGGTAACTCCAACACTATCTGGGGGGGCATGACTTCCCTGGGTGACCTTCAGTCCGTCAGCTTGGTGAGAGCCTGACAGCGGGATCTGCTCGAGGTCCAAGGATGACACTGAGTGACTTCCAACCCTGCCAGCTAGGTGAGATCCTGACAGCGGTATTTGCTCGGGGTCCACTACTAATACCATCGAGTGACTTCCAGCCCTGCCGGCTAGGTGAGAGCCTGACAGCGGGATCTGCTCGAGGCCCAAGGATGATACCGAGTGACTTCCAACACTGCCAGCTAGGTGAGAGCCTGACAGCGGGATCTGCTAGGGGTCCACTACTAACACCATCGAGTGACTTCCAGCCCTGCCAGCTAGGTGAGAGCCTGACAGCGGGATCTGCTCGTGGCCCAAGGATGACACCGAGTGACTTCCAACCTTGCCAGCTAGGTGAGATCGTGACAGCGGGATTTTCTCGGGGTCCACTACTAACACCATTGAGTGACTTCCAGCCCTGCCATCTACGTGAGAGCCTGACAGCGGGATCTGCTTGAGGCCCAAGGTTGACACCGAGTGACTTCCAGCCCTGCCAGCTAGGTGAGAGTATGACAGTGGGATCTGCTCAGGGTCCACTACTAACACCATCGAGTGACTTCCAGCCCTGCCAGCTAGGTGAGAGCCTGACAGCGGGATCTACTAGAGGCCCAAGGATGACACCGAGTGACTTCCAGCCCTGCCAGCTAGGTGAGAGCCTGACAGCGGGATCTGCTGGGGTCCAAATTTACTTCACTTCTTCATGCGAGCTCATTGCCATAGTATTGGCGTGTTTAAAGAACTCTTATTAATAATCAGAGCACCACTTACATGTTTTAAGGAAAAAATCGTTTCAAGTCGTCACCACTCCAGGTGAGACTTAGGGCCTCGCCCTCCATATTTTGGAGTCGATACCCTCCTGACCTTAGTGCTTCCTTTACAATAAATGGTCCCTCCCAGTTAGGGTTGAGTTTCCCCACGGTTGCCGACCTTCCCACTACATCCACTTTATTTAGCACCAAGTCCCCTTCCGTAAACTGCTTGACTCTGATGTGCTTGTCAAAGTACTTAGACATCCTCCTCTTCACCTCTTCATGTCGGACAGCGGAAAGGTCCCGCAATTCTTCCACCATGTCGAGGGAAAGCCGCAGCTCTTCCTCGTTCTGCTCATGCCATTCTTCCCTGCCTTCCTCGGCTGCAATGACTCGAGGTGTCTGAACTTCAAATTCCACAGGGAGCACTGCCTCGCACCCATGGGAGAGCTTGAAGGGGGTCTCTCCAGTAGCTGTGTTGGGGGTGATTCTCAGGGCCCATAGAACCGCGGGAAGCTGCTCCACCCAGCTCCCCTTCATATTTTCCACCTTCTTTTTCAGGAGGTTGAAGATGATCTTGTTCGCGGCCTCCACCTGCCTGTTTCTCCTGGGGTGATGGACTGAGGCGAACTTGAGGTCGGTTCCAAGCTGCTCGCAAAAACTGGTGAACTCAGCGCTGGCGAACTGGGCCCCGTTGTCCGTGACAATGGCCTGGGGCAGCCCATGGCGGCAGACGATCTCCCCCCAAACAAAGTTTCTGATAACCTGGGAGGTCACCTTGGCCAGCGCCTTTACCTCCAACCACTTGGAGAAATAATCAATCATCACTAAGAGGAACCTCCACTGCCCACTGGCCTAGGGGAACGGTCCAACCAAATCCATTCCCCAAATGGCAAAGGGCCAGAGGGCTGTGATACTTTTGAGTTGCTGAGCCGGCTGTAGCTGGAGGGGGCAAACAGCTGGCATTTGTGGCACCTTCTTGCGAACTCCGTTGCATCACGGCCCATGGTGGGCCAGAAGTACCCTTGCCTGACAATCCTCCCTTCCAGGGTCCGACCCCCGGAGTGACTCCCACACTCTCCGGAGTGGACTTCCTCCAAGATTCTTTGTACCTCCCCCTCGGCCACACAATGAGCCAACATCCCTGAGAGTGTCTTTCTATACAGCTGCCCGTCCTGGAGGAGGTAGTACGCCGACTTATGCATGAGCTTCTTCTTATCTGCCCCCTCCGGATACTCTCCCCTGGAAAGGAAAGTTACAACTGGGTCCATCCATGAAGGCCGCTGGTCTATCTCCATAAGCTCTCCTTATTCGATGGAGGGGCGGAATAGGTCGGTGATGGTACCCCCCACCCGAGGACCGTGCTTTGCGAGCTGATCGACCTGCTCATTTTCCTCCCCGGACACGTGTTGGATGGAAAAAGTTTGGAACGTGCCGATGACCCCCTTTACCTTGGTTAAGTATAACCGCAGGGTAGGCTCTCTTGCCTCAAACTCCCCGTTGATCTGGGAAGCTACCACCATGGAGTCGGTAAGGACCTCCACGTCCAGTACCCCCAGCTCCATGGCTAGGCGCAGCCCTGCTATCACGGCCTCATACTCGGCTTGATTGTTGGTGATGGGAAAGTGCACCACCACCGTCTGCTCAATTCTAGTCCCCTGAGGGCTCTCCAAGATCACCCCCACTCCTAGGGAATGCCTCCCCGAGGCGCCATCCACCTTCACCTTCCAAGGAGTCGGACGAGTGAGATCTTCCTCTACAACCTCAATCACATAATCAGCCAAGAAGTCGCCCATTGCTTGAGCTTTGATCGAGAGGTGGGAAACGAAGGAAACGTCAAACTCACTCAACTCAACCGACCACTTGGCCAGCCTGCCAGAATGCTCCACCCCCTCGAAGATGTTGCGGAGAGGATGGTCAGTCACCACACGGATTGAGTGTGCCTGGAAATAAGGTCGCAACCTTCGGGCCAAGACGATCAGGGCGAAAGCCAGCTTCTCCAAAATTGGATACCGGAGCTCTGCCTTCCTCAGGACCCGACTCACATAGTAAATAGGGAGATACTTCTTCCCGTCTTCCCGAACTAAGACGGAGCTCAAGGCCTCTGCCCGACCCCGAGATACAAAAATAGGTCCTCCACCTCCTTGGGCCCTTGGAGCATCGGAGCCTGGGTCAGCTGCATCTTGAGGGCCTAGAATGCCTCCTCGCACTCCTTGGTCCACTCAAACCTTTGACCACCCCTTACCGTTTTGAAGAAGGGGGAGCACATTTCCCCAGCCTGGGAGAGGAACCTACTTAGCCCTGCCAGTTTCCCTGTCAGGCGCTGCACCTCCTTGGTATTCCGTGGCGACCCTAGCTCCATGATAGTCTTGACCTTGTCAGGATTCGGCTCGACCCCCGCAGGGGTGAGGAGATGCCCCAAGAACTTTCCCCTGCTAGCCCCGAAGACACATTTCAGGGGGTTCAATCGCATCTTGTACTTGCGCAGCGTAGCAAAGGTCTCCTCTAGGACCTAGAGGTGGGAGTCCACATCCTGACTCTTGATCATGAGGTCATCCACGTACACCTCTAGGTTCCTCCCCTTTTGCTCTTTGAAGACCCTATCCATCATCTTCTGGTAGGTCGCCCTTGCGTTCTTTAGGCCGAAGGGCATCATCTTGTAACAGTAGCATCCATCACCTGTGATGAACGAGACATCCTTGACATCCGGGGGGTGTATCCTGATTTGATGATAACCTGAAAAAGCATCTAGAAAACTCATTACAGAAAAACCGACGACTGAGTCAACCAGCGCGTCGATCCGAGGTAAGGGATAACAGTCCTTAGGACAAGCTTTATTAAGTAAAGAGAAATCGATACACATTCACCGCCGGCCGTCTCCATTTTTAACCATGACCACATTGGAGACCCAGCCGGAGTATTGGATTTCGGACACGAAGCCGGCCTTGAGAAGCTTTGCCACCTCCTCTCTGATGGGCTCTGCCAGCTTGTCCGCGGTGGACCTCTTCCTTTGCTGGACGGGGCGTGTTCCCGGGTCCAGGTTGAGGCGGTGGCAGGCCACATCCGCGTCAACCCCCGACATCTCTGCGGCGTTCCATGCGAAGATGTCCACATTATTCTGGATGCATTCCAGCATCCTGCCTTGTTCTTCCGGGGTCAGCCCTCCGCTGACGCGGACCTTCTCTACCCTGCCTCCACGGGTGAGGACCTACAGCTCCACCACTTCCTCTGCAGCCTCCAACCTGGACTGCTCCCCCCACCCTTGAGCATCCCTCTCCTCCGGGACGGGGACCTCCACCTCCATCTCTTCCTCCACGGCCATCGCTTCGGCCATCTCCTCCTGATCTCTTCCTGTCGCCTCCTCCTTAGCGCAGTTCTCCACCTCCAGCTCCTCCCTGCCAGCTTCCTGCTCAGCCTCCTCCATCCTTCGCCCCATCTCCTCAGCTCCCTCCTGCCAAGATATGGAGTTCACAGCGGTGACATAGCATTCCCGCGCCACCTTGGGGTCCCCCCTGACCCTGACCTGAATCCCCTCGGCGTTGAACTTCAAGCACTGATGGAATGATGAGGGGACACAGCTGAAGGAGTTGATAAGGGGCCTCCCGAAGATGGCGCTGTAGCTGCTGGGGGCATCCACGATGACGAACCTGCAGTTCCTGGACTCCCCCCCCCCCCCACGGTGACATGGAGACCGACTCCTCCCTCCACTTCCTTCCTCTCCCCCGAAAACCCGAACAAGGGTCCATCCGAGGCCAGCACCCTCTTTGCCTCCACCTTCATCGCATCAAACGCCTTCTTAAAGACGACGTTGACGGAGCTTCCGTTGTCAACGAGGATCCGAGAGACGGTAAAATTTTCGATGGCTAGCTTGATGACCAGCGCATCACAAAATGGATCCTCGTGATCCGGCATGTCGCTCCTGGAGAAGGTGATCCTCTCTTCTGGGGGTGGGGTTTGGGATGTGGAGGCAACGCTCCGACGGTACATGGTGTAGGGGCTCGCCTTCCAGGAATCCTCGACCCCCACCCCTCCATGGATCACTACGATCCCTCCTCGGGTCCCAACGTCCACCCGGTCTTCGCAACGGTCCTCCTCTGCCCGAGGCAGGACTTCCTCGATCCTCACTTCCTGGCGCCCCAGGTGCTGCTGTTGTTCCCTGTTCCCTCTCATTTCAAGGAATTCTGGGCACGTGGCTGTGGCGTGCCCCTCCTCCTGATGAAAGTCGCAATAGGGAAACTTCACCCTAACTTCCCTCCTCCTCCTCCTTGCTACTCTCCTCCTCTCCCCCATGGATATGGCCATAGCCTCTTCTTGATCGGGGAGTCGAGGCCTCTGGGCCTGCCTCCATCCCAGGGCGTGGAATTGTTCTTGCCCCCCTTGATGGTGATCCCTTCCTTGGTACCCTCTATGTGGCCCCTGCCCTTGTCACTCAGGCCTCCAGCCCAGCCGACGGTCGGGCTCCTAACGCCCCCACCTAGGATGTTGCTGCCCCTGGAGCTGCCTCTGCTCCCTCTGCCGGGGCTCTCCTCTCCTTTCTTCCTGTCATCTTCCTCCCCTCAATTCCTTCTCCTCCTCTGTGGCCCACCTGGACAGCTTCCGCGCAAACTCCGGGTTTGACGCCTCCCCGTCAACTTCTCTCATCGCCCTCTCCATCAGCTCCTCATAGGAGAGGGGGGAATTCTCTTCAGCTCCATCCTGAAGAATCCCTGCTGCATGCCCAGGGTGAAGGCCATCATTAAACTATGTCCTGACATCTCCTAGACCTGAGTAACCTCCTCCTGGAACCGATCCACATAGCTCCCCAGCGTCTCATTCACCCCCTACTTGATGTGGAATAGGGATTCTGACTCCTTCTTCCTCCTCTTCGAGGTAGTGAACCTCAGCATGAACCCCCGGCGTAGTTCTTCGAAGCAGTAGATGGAGCTGGCCGGTAGCTGGTGGAACCACTCCCCTGTCTTCTCCTTGAGGGTGATAGCGAAGAATCGGCAATTGAACCCGCCCGACATCTGCCGAATTGAAACTACATCCTTGAACCATTGAACGTGTTGGACCGGGTCTCCCTTCCCGGTGTAGTAGGACATTTCGGCTTCGCTGAACCCATCTGGAACCGGGGCAGAGGAAACCAAAACACTGAAGGGGCTTTCCCCCTACTGGGCGAGCTGGCCCATCTCGCGAGCCAAGCTCGCCGAACCGACCTCTGCCTGTTGTCCCGGGGAAGAGCTCGCGCCCGGGGAGCTCGCACCCCCGGCCTTCCTCGGCAACCTCCTTACCGGCTCGCCTGCCGGGGGCATCTTCGCCCAGAGAGGGGGCGGCCGCGATCTGCACTGCTGGAGTCGAGAACTCGGCCCGCGTGCCGAGTGCGAACTTGACGAGGTTCAGCACCTCATTCCTGAAATCCTCGAACATCCCCACCGTGACAAGAGGCGGGGCGGGGGGGGAGGGGGGTGAGTCCGGCCTGTCAGATCCCTGTCTTCCTGTCATCGGGCATGCTGAAGCTTTTCTGCACTGACCACGCTCCACACTCACCGCACCAAAATGTTGAAACGAAAAACGGTCTCCGGTGGAGTTCACCCTCGGGGAAGGGGTGATCGCGTGCCTACTTCACTCCTACAAGCAAAACAACAAAAGAAACAAGGGGAACCGACCCAAGGGCTCGGCGGGGAGGACCCACCACACACCCGGAAGATCTGAGAGCGCTTCCTCTCCTTAGCTAGAGGCCGAGCTAAGGTACCCTCAGAAAGCACTTGAAAACTAGAGCAGGAGAGCGCAGGAAGCATGCATTCTGGGGTACCCCTTGGGTCCTATTTATAGTTTTCAGAATCTGAACTGCCAATAACCAAAATGAACTGATCTGAAGTTACCAAAAAGCCCTTGGCTGGGTCTGCCAACAACCAAACTCTGCTGTTTTGAAGGGTTATAGGCAGACCAGCAGGGGCAAAACAGTAAAACTACCTCATAGATCTGGGCGAGTTGGGGAGCCTGGCCACCTCGGTGGATCCTGCTCGCTTGATGTTGCCGAGCTCCTTTGCAAGAGCGCGAGCTAGGGCGGCGAGCTCGCCCATCCATTGGTCACCATCAGTCGACCTTAGTTCGACGATTCTTGGACTAGCTCGGCGAATGCCGAGCTCGCGGCCGACGAATGCCACTCTCCCGTTCAACGAATGCCGAGCTTGTGCTCGGCTTCCCTGCTGCCGAGCTCACCCATTAGTTTCAGCCCCATCGATCTGGTTCCTGGCGACCTTATTCGCCGGACACGGGGTTGTATACCGGAGTTCCTCGAAATGGCTGGAAACAGGGAGCAGCAATAATAGCAGCAGGGGCATCAGGACGTGAGGATCGAGGAGGTCCTGCCTGGGACGAAGGAGGACCGTTGCGAAGACCGGGTGGATGTCGGGAGCCGAAGAGGGATCAGAGTGATCCACGTGGGGTGGGGGTTGAGGCTTCCCGGAAGGCGAACCTCCACACCATGTATCGCTGGAGCGTTGGCTCCACATCCCAAACCCCACCCCCAAAGGAGAGGATCACCTTCTCTAGGAGCGATATAGCGGATCATGAGGATCCTTTTTGCAATGCACTGATCATCCAGACAGCCATAGAAAACTTTACAGTCTCCAGGATCCTTGTTGATAATGGAAGCTCCGTCAATGTCGTCTTTAAAAAGGCGTTTGTCGCGATGAAGGTGGAGGCGAAGAGGGTGTTGGCCTCGGATGGGCCCTTATTCGGATTTTCGGGGGAGAGGAAGGAAGTGGAGGGAGGAGTAGGCCTCCATGTCACCCGGGGGGGCAGTCTAGGAACTGCAGGTTCGTCATCGTGGATGGCCCTAGCAGCTACAGCGCCATCTTCGGGAGGCCCCTTATCAGTGCCTTCCGCTGCGTCCCCTCATCGTTCCATTAATTCTTGAAGTTCAATGTAGAGGGGATTCAGGTCAGGGTCAGGGGGGCCCCAAAGTGGTGCGGGAATGCTACGTCACCGCCGTGAACTCCATCTCCTGGCAGGAGGGAGCTGAGGAGATGTAGCGAAGGATGGACGAGGCGGAGCAGGAAGTTGGCAGGGAGCAGCTGGAAGAGAAGAGCTGCACCGAGGTTGAGGTGGCAGGAGGAGATCAGAAGGAGTTGGCCGAGGCGATTGCCGTGGAAGAAGAGGTGGAGGCGGAGGTCCTCATCCCATAGGAGAGGGATGTTGAAGAATGGGGAGAGCAGTCCAGGTTGGCGGCTGCGGAAGAGGTGGTGGAGCTGGAGGTCCTCACCCGAGAAGGCAGGGTGGAGAAGGTCCACGTCAGCGGAGGGCTGACCCCGGAGGCTCAGGACAGGATGCTGGAGTGCATCCAGAAGAACGTGGACATCTTTACATTGAGCACCGCGGGGATGTCGGGGGTTGACGCGGATGTGGCTTGCCACCGCCTCAACTTGGATCTGGGAACACGCCACGTCCAACAAAAGAAGAGATCCACCGCGGACAAGCTGGCAGAGCCCATCAGGGAAGAGGTGGCAAAGCTTCTCAGGGCCGGCTTTGTGTCCGAGATCCAATACCCAGGCTGGGTCTCATATGTAGTCATGGTTAAAAAGGGAGACGGTCGGTGGCGTATGTGTATCGACTTCTCCTTGCTTAATAAATCTTGTCCTAAGGACTGTTATCCCTTCCCTCGGATCGACGCGCTGGTTGACTCAGTCGTTGGGTTTTCTGTAATGAGTTTTCTAAATGCATTTTCAGGTTATCATCAAATCAGGATGCACCCCCCGGACGTCAAAGATGTCTCGTTCATCACGGGGGATGGATGCTACTGCTATAAAATGATGCCCTTTGGGCTGAAGAACGCAGGGGCGACCTACCAGAAGATGATGGATAGGGTCTTCAAAGAACAGAAGGGGAGGAACTTGGAGGTGTACGTGAATGATCTCATGATCAAGAGTCAGGATGTGGACTCTCACCTCTAGGACCTAGAGGAGACCTTTGCTACCCTACGCAGATACAAGATTCGGTTAAACCCCCTGAAGTGTGTCTTCGGGGCTAGCAGGGGAAAGTTCTTGGGGCACCTCCTCACCCCTGTGGGGGTCGAGCCGAATCCGAATAAGTTCAAGGCTATCATGGAGCTGGGGTCGCCGTGAAATACTAAGGAGGTGCAGCGGCTGACGGGGAAGCGGGCAGGGCTAAGTAGGTTCCTCTCACATGCTGGGGAGAAGTGCTCCCCCTTCTTCAAAACACTTAGGGGGGGCGCAAAAATTCGAGTGGACCAAGGAGTGCGAGGAGGCATTCCAGGCCCTCAAGGCGCAGTTGACTCAGACTCCGCTGCTCCAAGGGCTAAAGGAAGGGGAGGACCTGTTTTTATATCTCGGGGTCGGGGCGGAGGCCTTAAGCTCTGTCCTAGTTCATGAAGAGGGGAAGAAGCAGCTCCCTATATATTATGTGCGTCGGGTCCTAAGGAAGGCCGAGCTCCGGTATCCAATTTTGGAGAAGCTGGCCTTCGCCCTAGTCATCTCAACCCGAAGGCTGCGGCCCTATTTCCAGGCACACTCAATCCGAGTGGTGACTGACCATCCCCTCCGCAACATCTTCGAGGGGGTGGAGCATTCTGGCAGGTTGTCCAAGTGGTCGGTGGAGTTGAGTGAGTTTGACGTCTCCTTCATCCCCCGCCTCTCGATCAAAGCTCAAGTGATGGCCGACTTCTTGGCCTATTATGTGATTGAGGTGGCAGAGGAAGAGCTTACTCGTCCGAATCCTTGGAAGGTGAAGGTAGATGGCGCCTCGGGGAGGCATTCCCTGAGAGTGGGGGTGATCTTGGAGACTAGAATTGAGTATACAGTAGTGGTGCACTTCCAGATCACCAACAATCAGGCCGACTAGAATTGATCAGGGGACTAGAATTGAGCAGACAGTGGTGGTGCACTTCCCCATCACCAACAATCAGGCCGAGTATGAGGTCGTGATAGCAGGGTTGCGCCTGGCCAGGGAGCTGGGGGTGTTGGACGTGGAGGTCCTTACTGACTCCTTATCAAGGAGGTCTCGGGTTCAATCCCCGACCTCAACAACCCACCTGTGGATGGAGAGGGGTTGGGGTGCATGGTCTGCAGACCTGGTTAGGCTGGACACTTTTGAGCGTGGTGCTGGGGGTAGCGGCGGCCGTTCTTTCGAGTCGTAGGTTGGGGAGGCCGTTACAGCTGGCAGGGCTGGAATTCACTCGGTGTCATCCTTAGACCTTAAGCAGATCCCGCTGTCAGGCTCTCACCTAGCTGGCAGGGCTGGAATTCATTCGGTGTCATCCTTAGACCTCGAGCAGATCCCACTGTCAGGCTCTCACCTAGCTGGAAAGGCTGGAAGTCACTCGAGAGTGTCAGCCTTGGACCCCGAGCAGATCCCGTTGTCAGGCTCTCACCTAGCTAGCAGGGCTGGAAGTCACTCGGTGTCATCCTTAGACCTCGAGCAGATCCCACTGTCAGGCTCTCACCTAGCTGGAAGGGCTGGAAGTCACTCGGTGTCATCCTTAGACCTCGAGCAGATCCCGCTGTCAGGCTCTCACCTAGCTGGCAGGGCTAGAAGTCACTCGATGGTGTCAGCCTTGGACCCCGAGCAGATCCCGCTGTCAGGCTCTCACCTAGCTGGCAGGGCTGGAAGTCACTCGGTGTCATCCTTAAACCTCGACCAGATCCCATTATCAGGCTCTCATCTAACTTATAGGGCTGGAGGTAACTCAGGGAAGTCCTACGCTCCCCAGGAAGTGCCTAACAAGATTGGCCCTTCTAAGGATAACGGAGCAGAGCTCGGCATAGGCGAGCTCGGGCTCGCCAGTTCAAATCGGCAGAAGAGTGGCGAGCCATGCCCTTGGACCTCGCCGAAGGGAGGCGAATCCCGCCAGGACATCTCGCCCCCGCTATATTTTACTTGGGAAAATTTAGAGAATTTGGTATTATAATGATAAGGTTGTGGGCTGCTCGCGAGTGAGCTAAGGCGAGTCCCGAGAATGGGCGAGCTCTCCAAATGTACTCTCAGAGGCGAGTCCTAGCGACTGTCCTACTCGTAACGCCTATCTGCGCGAGGTCGCTGGGAAAAGTGCCCGCAGGCAAACAGGGCACGACAGACGAATCCAGCAAAGGATAAAAAATGTGTATATATATAGCGATATATTTATACTGGGCACAAAAAGTATCAAAAATGTTCTTTCATTAAGTAATGATATTTACAGGTTGAGCTCGCCTCAGCGAGATTACAAAAAGGGGGTAAGAAAGAAATTAGCAGGATTAGCCCTCGCCCCCTTTGCCGGATTGACGATCCCCCTCCCCTTCGCCAGATGGGTCCTGGAAGCTTTTCCCAAAGAGCACGTCCAGGCTATCCTCCTTCTTGCTGGGCGGCGTCGCTAGGAAGAAGCTCGACATCAGGTCCTTGGCGAAGATCTCCTCGCACCCCTCCACCAGCACCCCAGTGTCATTCATCATCTGGAGAGTGCACTCGGCGGCCTGGATGGAGTTGATCCGCAACCTCTCGGCGAAGTCGGCCTCGCCAAAGATCCTCGGCCTCTTATAGGGGAGGGTAGGATCGGTGTCGCTGGTCGGGAAGAAAATCTCTGCCTGGCGGCGGACCTCGCGGCTGAGGTTCTGATTCTCCTCCTTCAGCCTCACATTCGCCCCCTCTAGCTCGGCAAGCCGGGCGCGCAGCTGGCCAATCTCCTCCTCCTGCTCGGCATTGCGAGCCCGCAGCTCCCCGGCAGCCTTGGCATCCTGATGAGAAAGAAAAATTCGTTAACAAGAACGCAAAATATTTTAAGTAAAAGAGGGAAGGGGAAGCCTGATACTCACCAACCCGCCGGCAGCCTGGGCGAGAAGACCCTCAGCGATGCCGAGCTGCCTCGCCTGATCAGCGACATTGTCTTTGGTGACGTCGCAGGCTTGCTCAGCTTTTTTGAGTTGGTTGCTGCGGCCGAAGCTATGGAGGACCAGCATATGATGGAGCTCCATGGCTCGCAGGTGGGCCTGCAGGCCCTCATGGCCGAGCTGCCACAGGTTCATGCCCTTGTAGGCCTCGGCATCCTCCCGGCCATAGAGGTCGAAGCCGAGGGCATAAGCGTGACCCGTGGCGGGCACGCGGTCATGCCAAGAGGGGTGAAGAGTGGAGATGGAAACCCGGTGGGCCAGCTCGTCCCACTGCACCATGGGCTCGCCTGCCGAGTCTTTCCACCGCCGCCCCCCAAAGCTGAAGAGGGGATGTTCTTTTGGCGGGCCGAGCTCGCAATCCATCCTCTTCGCCGAAGGAGGTGGCGAGATCGCTGCAGGGGGAGCGGAGGCCTCACCGCCCTTCCGCCCCTTGCTGGTAACTTCCTTCAGCGGGCTCTCTCCGGCGACGTATCGGGGACGACTTCAGGCGAGCTCATGTATTTGGGGATGGATTGATGTTGTTGATGTTGTTTCCCCCGCGGAACCAGCAAGGCTCTCTTCATCTTTTTGGGTAGTTGTTGGTGATGGGGCGGGCTAGACCCCACATCCTCAGGCCACCTCTTGCTGGAAGAGGGTTTGGAGAAGGCCGCCTCGTCTCGGTAGTCCGCCGCCGCTTCCTTCACGAGCGAGAGGGTCCTGGTATAATCCCGAGTCCGCAAATGGCGGGTTCATGGGGATTAGCCGCTCCCCTGCAAGAAAAAACTTGGAAAAGTCAGAAGATTTTCAACGGCAATCTGGCAAGCTCGGTAATGTGGAGAGAACGATACTTTTGTCGGGCAGGATGGGGCGGAGCATGTCGAGGCCCCTTCGCAGGAAGGCGACCTCGAAGTCCTTGTGGAGAAAGTATTTATGGAGGTCGGCATCATTGCCGGACACGGCCGGCGGGCAGTAGACCTCCTCGCCCTTCTGCTGGGGCGAGTAGGGGATGTTGCCGAGATCGCCCTTGATGAAGGCGATCTTGGTCATCCAATTATGGTGTTTGTTCGCGATCTCGAAAACCTTGATTAGCGAGCCCCCGAAGTAGGTGACCCCATCCGGCGTCGCCTTGTAGGAAAAGAGCTTCTGGAACACAGTCATGTTGAACTCTATCCTTTCTCGCCGGAGGTAGCTCGCGAATGCCACCATCATGGCAATGGCGTTGGAGTTCAGTTACGTAGGCACTGCGCCATAGTATTTCAGAATCTGCCGGAACTCTGGCTAGAGGGGGAGGCGCAGCCCCATCTCAAAGTGCGAGATGGGGAAGGCGAGCTCGTCATCATAAAAGGTATTGATGGCCTCCCCCTGCCTCGGCCGGCGCGCCTCGAATCCTGGCTGCACATGGTCGCGAACAAGCTCAGCGAGCTCGGCCTCGCTTGTGTGACCCTCAAAGAAGCAGTAGTCAGTGAAGTGCTGGGCGCACTTGGAGCGGCCGTCGGCATCAGGGTTGGTTTTGAACATGCTCGCAAAGGAAGGGGTGGAGCGTGAGTAAGAAAGAGAAAAGCGCAGAAAAAGAGAAAAGATTCAGTTAATACGGCGTACGAGGTTGGTGAGGGGGCTATTTATAGAAAATGAAGTCTAAGGGCAAGTTGTCCGATTGGCCCAGCTCGCCACCCCGGCTCGCCATCCCAGCTCGCCGACTTCCGACACGTCCCACCCCGCGCCGAGCTGAATATAAAGAAACATATCTGTTATTATTATTCAAACATTAGGTACCAACCTAAAAGTATTCGCAGATTATTACATGAATCAGATAAAGAATAAAAAGCGGGGCACACGTGCAGGGGGAACCAGGAGGCAAGTGCCGGTCGGCTCGGCAAGGGATCCGCCTTTTATCTACACCGGCCTCACAGCCCCCGCCCCCCAGACTGCCAGGCGCGGAGTAGCTCGCGGATCCTCCTCGAATTCCTCTGTACCGCCGAGATTCCATTGTCGATCTCGTCCAGAAGTAGGGAGAGAGACAGCAACTCGCCAGCCTGGCCGCCTCACACTTCGTCAGCAAGCCGAACATAGTCTCGCTGCAGCGCCTCGTTGACTTCCTGCACCTCGCGCAGCCTGCACACCAGTTTCTTGAAAAGCTTGACCCCCCCTCCTGGTCAGCTCGCTTTACTCCACTTCAGGGCCTAGGTAAGAGTCTAGCGAGCTCGGGGAGGGGAGGGGAGAGTAATGGGCTGCCTGCGAAGATTCCTCGGCAGCGGATTGGCTGGGGGGAACTGCAAAGACGAACATCAGCAAGGGATGCATGCTGGAAAGTTGCGTAACGAGAATCCATGCAAAATTTACCTGACTAGCCCGGCAACTCAAAGGAGATACGGGGAGGGACAAACCTCAGGTCCTTCCTGTGACCTGGGCCGCGCGCTCCCGGAGAAAGAATCTCGAATCCCGGGACGGGGATGGTCTCCACACCCGCCCCCTCGGTCACAATTGCTCGCTGAGGAGAGGGGGCGCGCACCGGCAAGTTCGGCCTCTGCGAGCTCATCCCCAAGGTCCCAAAGGGAGGGGACGGGTCCCGAGGACGGTTCTCCAGAGTCATGAATCACGAGTCCCCAATAGTGGTCTTGGCCCGCGAAGTGGTGTCTCGTGGCGGGACGCCCCCCATGCCATCAAGCGGGCTATCCGGGCCATCGCAGATTTTGACAATATTCTTGCCCTTTTCAGGGGCAGGAAGAGTGGAGGAGCCGGTTCCGTGCTCCAAGGTGGTCCTCAGGTCATCATAAATGGGCTCGGCCGCTTGAGGAAATGGCTTCACCCTCTTGGAGCTGGGCTCGGCGGAGCCGCCCTGCGGGACAGCGGGCGGAACCGCAGTCAGGGCAGCTATGCGAGCAGTTGAGGCTTGGCGAGCTCGGTTAAGGCGCTCTTGGATCTCCTTGGGAATCGACATATCGGCAGGGCTATATCAAAGGGAATGGCAAAAGTCAGGCAGGTATGCAGGTATATATATATAGCTGCAGGTGGACCCCACCCAAAGATTCCCTCCAGTCCACCCCGCACTCGCCGAACACTTGGGGTTGGATGTTTCTTTCCGAGCTTTGCAAAGCTCAAAAAGAGCGGGGATTGTGTACAACCCCGTATCCGGCGAGCGGAGTGAACCAGGAACCAGGTCGGCCGGCTCAGATTACCAAGGCCCCAGGCGAGCTCGGCAGAGAAACCCGAGCCCGAGCTCGGCGTTCGTCGACCGCGAGCTCGGCATTCGCCGAGCTATGCCAAGATTCGTCGAGCTGAGGTCGACTAATGGAGGCCGACTGATAGGAGATCTCACCGCCCCAACTCGCGCTCATACAAAAGAGCTTGACAACAGCAGGCAAGCAGGATCTGCCAAGGTGGCCAGGCTCCCCAGCTCGCCCAGATCCATGAGGTACCTTTTACTGTTTTGCCCCCGCTGGTCTGCCCATAGCCCATCAAAACAGCGGAGTTTGGCTGTTGGCAGACCCAACCAAGGGTATCTTGGTAACTTCAGGTCAGTTCTGTTTGGTTATTGGCAGTTCAAATTCTGAAATCTATAAATAGGACCCAAGGGGTACCCCAGGAGGCAGGCTGCCTGTGCTCTCTTGCTCCAGCTTTCAAGCGCTTTCTGAGGGTACCTTAGCTTGGCCTTTGGCTAAGGAGGGGAAGCGCTCATAGATCTTCCGGGTGTGTGGTGGGTCCTCCATGTCGAGCCCTTGGGTCAGTTCATTCTTGTTTTCCCTTGTTATTTTGATTGCATGAGCGAAGTAGGCGCACGATCACCCCTTCCCCAAGGGTGAACTCCACATGAGACCGATTTTCAGTTTCAACAGCCCTCTTTGCACCAAAATAATCAATCATGTCCAATTAACTAAGATTGGTATTAGAGCCACTTGTTTAACTTGAGGTGAAGGTTTCTTCACTAAAAAAGGGTGCCATCAAAATAGCAACAAAGGAAGGAAACATGGCGTCATCATCTACCATTTATATACCTCTTTACAGCCAAACAGGTGTGCCAATTTTTAATGGAGAAATGTATGAATTCTGGAGCATCCGAATGCTCACACTTTTTTATTCCCAAGATCTATTGGACATCATAGAACAAGGCATAAGTACACAAGGACAACCAGAGGTGATGTCACCACTTAAAATCACAGAAATTTCATCCCCGGTGAAGTCAGCTACAAAAGAAGATCGTATCAAAAATGCAAGAGCCTTACTCCTCATACAACAAGGTGTATCCAATACAATTTTCCCATGGATAATGGGAGCCTCTTCTGCAAGGAGGCATGGGACACCCTTAATTTCAATCAAAGTTCTTACTTTATGGAGACAATTAGATACACTTGAAATGAAAGAAGATGGATCTGTTCTAGATTTTTATACAAGAGTATCTAATACGACAAACCAAATCCGTAATCTTGGAAAGGTTGTTGAAGATCAACAACTTGTTCACAAGATTATGAGAAGTTTACCTCCAAAATACGATCATGGTATAGATGCAATTGAAGAAGCATATGATATGGACTCACTAACCACTACAGAATTAATAAGTTCACTATAATCTCATGAGGACAGACTTAAGAATCATGCTCCAAGAATGGAACAAGCTTTATATATACCAAACAATATAATGGCTCAGAAGCCTCCTTAGAGATATCAGAAATATAACAAAAAGGGCAAATATAAAGGGAAAACCTCATTTTCAAATACACCAATGTATTGTGAGCTTTGTAAAAAACCAACTCACAATACACAAGATTGTTTTAACCGGTGTAAAAGGTGTAAAAAGCCCACTCATTTTGATAAAGATTGCTGGTATAAGAACAGAGAAGAAGTACAATTTACTGAAAAAGGAAACAAAGAAGCGTTGTTCTTTACGGTGATCACACGACGACAAACAAACCAGCTAGCTAGAACTAGATGGTACGTATATAGTGGAGCGTCGAGTCACATGTGTGGAGATAAAAGCCAATTTATTACATTAGATGAAACCACAAAATCTACAGTCGATCTTGGAGATGGCCAATCGCATACTATTGAAGGTAAAGGAACAGTTGTTGTAGCCACAAGTTCTGGTCAGCTAAGAATAATAAGTGATGTTCAGTAGGTACCTCATCTAACTCAGAATCTCCTAAGCATTGGACAGCTACAAACAAAAGGATATACCATAATATTTACAGGCAAGAAATGCAAAATTATAGAAGATAAAACCAAACAACTAATTGTGTCAATACCTATGACATCTAATCATGTGTTCTACCTCGATATGATGCCATTAGCTCTTTCCACAACCATACCTGAAGGAAATCAGGGAAATGTATCCACACTATGGCATCAACGCCTTGGACATGTACATTGGAAGGCTCTCCAACAAACTGCAAAATTGACAAAGGGAATAACAACAAATCAAAATTAAAAAGGAGTTCTACCAAAGCTGTGCTGAAGCAAAGGCACAAAGTCTTCCTTTTCCTAAAGAAGCAATATGGAGAAGCAAATCTGCATTGGATCTAATACATGCTGATTTATGGGGACTGGCTTAAACACCCTCACACCAAGGTAAGAAATATTACTTTCTACTAGTAGATGACTTTTCAAGATATATGTGGATCCATTTTCTCACACAAAAATTAGAGGCATATGAAACATTCAAGTCATGGAAAGTAAATGTGGAAAAACAAATACAAAAAGGAGTGAAAGCTTTAAGAACATATAGGGGAGGAGAATTCCTCTCTCATCAGTTTTAAAATTTTTGTGAACAAGAAGGAAAAGGAAGAGAGTTAACAGCACCTCAAAGCCCCCAACAGAATGGTGTGGTAGAGAGAAGAAACCGCACCATTGCTGAAATGGTAAGAGCTATGATGCTCCCAAAAGAGTTACCTAAAGCTTATTGGGCAGAAGGCACCAATACAGCTGTGTACATCCTTAACAAAACACTCACAAATGCCCAAAACTATAACACCCCATATGAAACTCTTTTCAACAGAATCCCCTCCATAGGTCACTGTAAAGTATTTGGATACATTGGATATGCTCTAAAAACAACCAAAGGCAAATTAGAAGCTAAAGCTAATAAACTTCTATTTATTGGGCATGATAATTACTCAAAAGCCTACCGACTTCACAATCCCCAAACAAACGAATTGATTATATCTCGAGATGTTCAATTCAATGAATAGGAAAAATAAGACCAGGGATCAGAAAAAGAAAACATATCTAACACACCAAGAATTGTGGTTGAACAAAGGCATGAAATACCATGTTCCATCCAAACAACACATGATGACTATATCTCCCCTGTAAAGGATATAGTAGATCAAAACACATCTTCATCATCATCTCCCCATTCATCCAGCAACTAGGAAACATCTCCCAGTTCATCTCCAATTCAGAAAACAAAAAGCCTGAAGGAAATTTATGACCAATGTGAGCTAGCACTCAGTTCAATATACCAGTAACATATGAAGAAGCCGCCAACTCAGGGTCATGGAGGAAAGATATGAGGGAAGAAATACGATGATAAACAAACAACAGACATGGACCCTAACCAAAAGACCTCTTAACAAAGAGGTAATAGGGTTAAAATGGATATTCAAAGTAGAGACAAATGAAGCTGGCGAAACTGTTAAACATAAAGCAAGATTAGTAGCAAAAGGATACTCCCAAATACCTGGCAGAGATTTTGTAGAGTCATTTTCTCCAGTAGCTCGCATAGAAACCATCAGATTCATCATCGCAAAATCCGCTCAGAACTGTTATCCTATATATCAACTTGATATAAAATCTGTCTTTCTCAATGGAGTTCTAAAGGAAGAAGTTTTTATAGACCAACCATGTGGCTTTATCACCACAGGACAGGAACATGATGTTTTCAGATTACATAAAGCTTTATATGGGCTTAAACAGGCTCGCAGAGCCTAGAGAGAAAACATAGATGCATTTCTACTAGTATGTATCTATGTTGATGATATTATATATACAGGAAACAATCCCATATTGATGCAAGTTTTTAAAGACACAATGTTCCACAAATATGAAATGACTGATCTTGGTCTACTTTGATTTTTTCTTGGCATACAAATCACCCAAACCCCATCATATACTTTCCTTTCATAAGAAAAATATGCTACAAAATTGATATAGGAAGTTGGGCTCAGTGAGTGCGATGCCACGCTAACTCCAATTGCTACATCTGAGATACTAATAAAAAGATGAGAAGAAGGAGGGACAGATGAAGAAAGCTATCATAAGCTCATTGGCTCCTTGATTTATTTGACACATACAAGACCAGATCTAGAATATGGAGTAAACATGCTATCCAGGTATGTTTCAAATCCAAGTAAACATCAAATGGAAGTTGCAAATCGCCTATTACGATATGTACAAGGCACGAAAAATTTTGGACTTATATATGAGAAAGGGGGAAAAGGAACCTTAAATGGCTATTGTGATTCAGACTGGGCAGTTGATCGTGAAGACAAAAAAGCATTGGCACATACCTTTTTTACATGTGGCAACCGTCCAATCTCATAGAGCTCACGCAAACAACAAATAATAGCCATGTCATCTACCGAAGCAGAATACATGACATTGCCTAGTACAGCATGTGAAGCAGTAAGGTTAAAGCAAGTTGAAAACCAGATACAAGAGGATGAAGAAGTCGAGAAAGAAGAACAATCGGTGTTAATCAAATGTGATAACAGCTCAGCAATCGCACTCTCTAAAAACCCCATCTTCCATAACCGGAGCAAACACTTCACCGTGAAACATCACTTTGTCCGTGAACAAATTGAGCTCGGAAAACTGCGAGTCGAATATTGCACAACGGAACTCCAAGTGGCCGACATCCTGACAAAATCCCTACCACGACATCAATTTCTTACTTTAAGAAATACGATATATGCAGGTCGAGCCGCCTCCAGCTCAAGAGGGGGTGAAGGAGAAAATTCCATGATCTGGAGCCGACGACACCTACAAAGTCAAAGAAAAGGAAGAGTTAAAAGAGCAGTAAACAAAGGAGGCAAGGTGAGCTGAAGTACAAGATAAGATCAATAGGATAAAATGATGTAAATTCTATGTATAGCTGATGTCATGTTAACTTAACTTTGTTGCCTCTTTATATTTCTGCTGCCTATAAAATCAGCCTTGTAATGACATAAAAAAAACAATTCACAGAGATGAATAACAAAAACCCTTCCTTTCTATCAAAAGCATGATAGCCCTCTTTGCACCAAAATAATCAATCAGCTCCAATTAACTAAGATGGAGAACACTAAGTTCAAAAAACCCTTTAATTATGTGTCTTTGCTAGATCTCTTGGTAAACTTCAATATTGTTTGGAAATATACTGAATAAAGAAACTATAGCTGCTATGCTGAATAAATTTTTGAAACATCTTTCTATTGATCTATGAGGTTAAAGAATAATATCATGGTGTTGTCTAGACTTGGTACAGTATGCTTCTTAAGATTTCTTTAGACTCAATCTTCTATAATTTCATGATGCTTCTTAAGATTTCATGATGCTTCTTAAAGTAGAATGCTTCTTAAGAATTTGAATTTTACTGTAATTTACTGTAATTCAGTAGAATGCTTCTTAGGAATGCTTCTACTGTAATTTAGTACATTGGTTTAATTTCATTTCATTTAATTTTGCCTCGGGGATCCTTCCTAGGGTAGCCAGCTCCATAAAGGAGTGGTAGCATCGTCCTCAAATAATCAGGGCTTTTGGGCGAGTTGGTAACGCCATGTCCCTACAGATTTTGATTATCTAATACTTAGTTCATAATGAATTGGCTATCATCTTATTGTTGAAATTGTTGAAGTATAAGTGGCTGATCAGGCAAACCACGCGGACAACACAGCGGACTGTAGGCAGCGGTCTATGCGGGCGACGGTGCGACCTAGTGTATAGAAGACATGAAGACTGATCTTGAGCGGCCTATGCGGACTGAAGTTGGAGTTCGGGAGATCGCAATTGGTCTGGCCGACTTGGCGGTTTGATGCCTTGTTCATAGTCTTGTTGTGAACTGCCTTGCCTACCTCGGCGGACTTGGCGGTCTGTTGCGAGCTGTAGTGGTGTCCGTAGGTGTTGCGGTTTGGTCCTTTTCCAGGAGTGTTGTAGGCGGGTTGGCATGTGGACAGACCATGTCCAAGCGGACTGGGTAGACTGGTGAAGGCTGATTGCGGGCTGGGGGAGGTGATCCTATCAGCTAGGGAGGTGACCACATCTATCTCCTTGCCTATAAATAGGAACCCCCCGTGACAACATAATCATCGAAGAACAATTGTGCGGATAGGACCAAACAAGGTTTCTTCTACTTGGCGACTTGGGGCAGTTTGCGGATAGCAATTTGTGGAGTGCAGAAGTTCTGAAGTGGTTGTCTGATTCTGGAGGTTGCGGACTGTGTTCGTGTTCGAGCGGCTAATGCAGTGTGCCGGTCTCGGCAGTCTAACGGACAGTAGTTGCGGTTTGTGGCGGTTTCGACGGACTTTGTTCTCTGTCCGCAGTTATCTTTCTGTTTTTTGTTATGTTGTTTTTTCATGCTGACAAAATCATGTCTCGACATGTATGTCTCACCTTGTAAGAAGACTGTTATTATCAATAAAGATTTCTTGTTGTTGCATGTGTCCCTGGCTGTGATCTAACATTTTAGTTGATATAACTCCTGCTCATTCCAAGATCCAAAAAATTTTACATGGTATCAGAGCCAGGTTGAAGTGGATAAGCAGTGATCAACTAGAAGTTGTTGTTGCTCTTGTGAAGAGAGAACCAGTGTTAGAGCCATGGAAGCAGGATATGCAAGAGGACTCGGTATTGAACTCCTAACACAGACTAACTTCAAGAAGTGGAAGTCTTGTATGGAGAGCTATCTTCTGGATTAGGACATCTGAGAGGTGGTTGGAGGAGATGATACTCAGGAAGTAGTTCTTGCTAGTGATAATGCTCAGGAAGTGAAGACTTGGAAGAGAACAAACGCGAAGGCAGAGTTCACTCTCAAGAGAGCTATCTCACCTAAACTTTTTGATCACATCATTGGTTGCAGATCAGCTGTTAAGATTTGGATGGCCTTGGATGGCCTTTTCAACAAGAAGAATGTAGCTCGACTACAGTTCTTAGAGAATGTGTTGGCAAAGGCCACTCAAGGTGATTTACCTGTCTCCCCCGATGAGCCTATCTCTGAGGCGAAGCTAAAGAGGCATATTATCCACGGCTTGCGAACGTAGTGCCTCGCCTTTGTGACGTCTATTCAGGGATGAGCAAATCAGCCATCCTTGTTGGAGTTGGAGAATCTGCTTGTATCGCAGGATAGCTTGGCAAGACAGATGGCAGGAGTGTCTATCTCAGGAGGAGAGAACGAGGTGATGTTTTTTGGGAAGAAGAAGAAGTGGGAGAAGAAGAAGCCTTCTGGAGATGATAGGCCTTCATCTTCAGGTCAGTAGGAGAGGAGCTATGCTCCTAAGTCTGAGGGGAAGAAGAAGAAGGAAGGGCTCAGGTGTTACATGTGTAACAAGCCAGGTCACTTTAGGAAGGACTACAGAGTTAATCTTCAGCCAAGGCTGCAAAGAAGGAGGAACCTGATGCCAGGCAGGATGATGGTGGATGGGGAGGAGCCTTCTCGGCTACTCTTTGTGCTTCTGCTCCTATCAACTATCAGGAGGACTGGATCGTGGACTCGGGGTGTGGTCATCACCTCACTGGAGACGAGTTAAAGTTCTCTTCATCACAACCATACTCAGGTAATGATATTATTATTACCGTTGATGATACTGTTCACACAGTCGAGAAGGAAGAGGTTGTCTCCTTAGGCAGTGATAGAGGGCCACTCACTCTAAAGAGTGTATATCATGTGCCTGGTATGAAAAAAACCTCTTCTTCGTGACCAACGCTGTTGACGTTGGGTATCATGTTCTGTTTGGTCCAATAGAAGTGAAATTTCTTAGAAATGTATCAGCCGTAAAAGCTGATGTTGTTCACATTGGGAGAAGATCAAATGACTTTTACGTTTTATCTACAAGTTCTTATATTGATAAAATGAGTACGAATGATAGCGCATCCATTTAGCATGAGAGGTTGGGGCACGTAAGAATGGACAAATTGAAGGCTATGGCGGTGAAGGGCCTGGTCAAGGGCTTGTCTAGCTTGTCCTCCTACGGAGACGGTCATGTTTGCACGGGATATCAGTATGGTAAGTCTCATCGACTTCCATTTGATAAATCGCAAACCAGAAGTAAAGAGCCGTTGGAGTGCATTCACGGGGATCTGATGGGACCAACTATCACCTCAAGCCTCGAAGGCAGTAAGTATATGATGTTGTTAATTGATGATTACACCATATATGTCTGGGTGTATTTTCTGAAAGAAAAGTCAGAAGCGTTCGGGAAGTTTGTGGAGTTCAAGGAGCTTGTTGAGGGTCGACTAGGCCTGTGGATTAAGAAGTTGAGGACTGACAATGGTGTGGAGTTTAACTAGTTTTTGCAAGAAGAGCGGTATTCGGAGAGAGCTTACTTGTACACATATTCCATAGCAAAATGAAGTTGTAGAGAGGAAGATCTGTCATCAGATGGAGTCCTGCAAGTGCTGAATTCATGCCAAGAGTATCCCAAGGTCCTTCTGGGTGGAGGGAATGTCTTGTGAAGCTTATTTTATTAACTGGATGCCTCTAAGTCAAATCAACATGAAGACTCCTTATGTACTGATGTTCAAGGAGAAAGCAAGTGTTGCTCACCTTCGGGTATTTAGGTCAACCTACTATGTGCATGCTCCTGACACTCTTCAGACGAAGCTAGATGCGAAAGTAAGGAAGCTAGTCTTCGTGGGGTATGATGACAAGAAAAAGGGTTGGAAGTGCATGGATCCAGAGACACAGAAATCTGTTGTATCTCGGGATGTGGTGTTTAATGAGCTGATATCTTACAAAGGGAGTTCAGGAGTTGAACTACCTGAGATCATGGTTGACGGACAAGAAAAAGCTATTGTGAATCATAAAGTAGAGCTGCCTATTTCACCAGGAGCTCCAGCTGTGTCTAGCTCAGAGTTGAAAACTTCTGGTTCTGGAAGTAGGGGAGCGATGCTCCAAGCGCGTCTGAAAGAGAAGCTAGTTCAGAAGAGGCAGCTGAGGAGGTGGTTAGTCAAGAGCCAACTTTGAGGAGATCAAAGAGGACTATCAAACCACCAGCTCGTTACATAGAAGAAAACATGGTGAGTTTCGTCTCATGTTTCTTTGCTGGTCCTCTGGATGAGCGGGAGCCGTCATGCTTCGAGAAGGCCACAGGAGTCAAGGAGTGGGACTGTGCTATGGAGGAGTAGATGGCTGCTCTCAAGAAGAATGAGACGTGGTCTCTTGTACCTAAGGCTAAAGACATTACTCCAGTGACTTGTAAGTGGGTCTACAAGTTGAAGAAGAAGGCAGATGGCAGCATCGAGCAGTAAAAGGCTCGCCTTATAGCTCAAGGATTTTCACAATAGTATGGGGAAGATTATGAGGAGGCGTTTAGTCTAGTTGCTAAGATGACTTCAATACGGGTGGTTATTGCCTTATTTGCAGTCAATGGATGGGAGATTTGGCAGCTCGATGTGAAGAATGCCTTCTTGTACGGTGAGATTGACAAGGATATCTTTATGATCCAACTGCCTGGGTTTATCTCTGAAGAGCATCCGGACTACATCTGCAAGCTGAAGTAGGCCCTTTACGGGTTGAAGTAAGCGTCAAGAGCATGGTATGGGAAGATTGTGAAGTATCTCTTGTTCTGATGGTTTCTCGCTTCAGACTCAGACTCTAGCTTATTCGTCAAGAAGAGGGAGGAGATTCAGGTCATTGTACTATTGTATGTGGATGACATGATTGTCATCAGAAATTCAAAGGAGGAGGTAGCAAGGCAGAGGGCCGAGCTTGCTATCAGATTTTAGATGAAGGGCTTGGGTGAGCTCCACCATTTCCTTGGACTCGAGGTACAGACACGGGAGAACGGAGTGCTTGTGTCCCAGACTGGCTATGCATAGCGGATCGTACAATGATTTGACATGGAAGGGGGAAAAGCAGTTCTACACCTCTAGAAGCAGGTCTGAAACTTTGACCCGATGAGGGGAGAATTATTTCTGATCCATTGGTGTTCCAAGCTCTGGTTGGGAGCTTGATTTACCTAACGATCACTAGGTCGGATATTGCATATGCAGTTGGCAGGGTGAGTCGGTACAAGGCAGAACCACGGAAACCTCATCTGATGGCAACAAAAAACATCTTGAAGTATATGAAATCGACCTCAGATATGAGTCTCCTTTATAGGAGAAGCACCAGTTTTGAGTTGCATGGCTACATGGATGCTGATTATGGGGGAGATTCGGATGATCGAAAGTCGACGTCTGGATACGTCTTTATGACGGCCCAACAGCTGTATCCTGGTACAGCAAGAAGCAGGACTCGGTGTCTGTCTCTACCATAGAAGCAGAATATAAGGCTTCGGCCTTAGCAGCTCAAGAAGCCATCTGGCTCAGGAGATTGGTGGATGACATCCATATGAAGGTTCGAGGTCCTACTTTGCTCCGTCGGGATAATGAGAGTGCTCTCAAACTGGTGAATAATCCTGTTTGTCACGCGAGAACCAAACATATAGAGATCAAGCAACACTTCATTCGTGAGAAGGTGTTGGAAGGATCACTCATGTTTGAGTATGTTCGGAGTATGGATAATGTGGCAGACATCTTCACGAAACCGCTAGCTAAGGGACCATTCACCCGGTTGTGGAATTTGCTTGGGCTGATTTCCACTTCCCACTTCAAGGGGGAGTGTTGAAATTGTTGAAGTGTAAGTGGCTGATCAGGCAAACCGTGCGGACTATGCGGACTGAGCATACAACACAGTGGACTGGAGGCAGCGGTCTATACGGGCTGCAGTGTAGCCTAGTGTATAGAAGCCGTGAAAATTGATCTTGAGTGGCCTATGCTGACTGAAGTTGGAGTTCGGGAGATCGCTATTAGTCCGACGGACTTGGCGGTTTGATGCCTTGTTCATAGTCTTATTTTGAATTGCCTTGCCTACCTCGGCGGACTTGGTAGTCTGTTGCGAGTTGGAGTGGTATCTGCATGTGTTGCGGACTAGTCCTTTTCTAGGAGTTTTGTAGGCGGGTTGGTGATACGCCCAAAATAGATTTACGTAATAACGCAAGTGCATGTGCCGAATCAAGTAATAAAATGATGAGTTAAGATCATTCCTTCGAGGAAGTGAATAATCTAGTGCTCGCAAATACTAGCTCTACCTTTTCTTTAAATTCAAGCGATTTAATCAGAATAAGTTTCGTTGATGAAATAAAAAAACAAGAAGAACACTCATAAAACTAAAACGATTACTTAAAATTGACTTTTATCAAGTTGGTGAAGTAGTCTCGTACGTAGATTTCCTTTGCCTATTGAGATGAGTTTTTAAAGTGATCTTTCATTAAAAGATTAATTACTATCCTGCAACAATTTGAAAGTGGAAGTCATCATCTCTCGATCTCAGAAATCTATTTACCCTAATTCTCATAGTTATCTCTAACTTAGGTAGAATGAGAATAGCATAAAGCACTCAAATCAATGTTGCTAACATACGAGGAAATCTCTTTCTCTCTTTATGTTATATCAAACTTTATGCTACACTTACGCCACTCCTCTCTCGAATCTTGCAGCGTAGTATAAAGATGGAATTTTGGTTAACGATTTACACGACTCCTCTCTCGAATCTTGCCGTGCAAAAAAAAAAGGATTCAACCCTAAAATACGTAACTCCTCTCTCGAATCTCACCACGTAAGTTAGGAGAAGAATGCTTGATCCAAAAATTCCACAAAATAAAACATAAATTCAACAAAGATAGGTTTTCAATCAATCATAAAAGAGAAATTACAAAAATCACATCATAATAAGTTAAAGTACTTTCCACATACAAGACCAAGAAATTTAGTTCATGCTTGAGGAATGAATCCACACAACAAGGAAGATCTTACTAGACATGCTTTTAGAAATGAAAATGATGCAGGAATTTGCGTGTAGATCTTGCTTTAGAGCCTTCTTCCTTCTCGCCAGTGCGTCCAAACCCTAGCCGTTCCTCTCCTTCTCCTTCTCTAAGATGATGGCTCTTAGAACTCTCCTTCCCTCTAGAATTTTGTATCCCCCCAATAGGCATCAGATTCCCCTCTTAAAAAGAGCAGCCCCATTCCAATAGATGCATCCTTCCATATTTGGTTTTGGCGCAAAATTCGAAATTCGAATTTCAAACCCGCCTAGAACTTGTTATAACAACTGAAACAGGTTTCTGAAACAACTACACAGCCAAAATATAATTCCAGCTTTTACTTTTCCGGTTCGAATTCCATGGCATTTTTGGTAAGGAAAACAGGAGCAAATTAGCTTAATTAACTTTTAAATTATATAAATATAAATTTATGAATATTTATACTCATTTAAATCATTTCTTTTTATTTATGTTCAATATGATATCAAAATTAAGAGTTAGATAACTTCCTTTTGGGAAGTTATCACACCTCCATACTTGAACTTTTGCTAGCCCCTAGCAAAGATAAATCATATCAATAGATTAAATGAAGAAAGAATAACAAGATGCAAATTCAAATGATCCTTCTTGAAAAAAAAACTAATTAGGGCTTACTCAAGAAATTCGTTTTACTTAACTGATAGGCTTAGAAATCAATAAGAGCTCAAAATTCACAGATCCATTAGTTAGATAGAAGATAAAGCTCACATAAGTTCATTAGTGTAATGTATGCTTTTCTTTAAAAGTAATTTACTCCCATGCAATTTCCTTATTGACCCTCCGTAATTATTGACATGGGAAAGAACAGGCTAAGCTTCCAATTTAGCCTCCACATGAGTTAGTAGTTTAATTGAAAACAGGATAGACATTGGCTTGATTAGGAGTTATGGAAAAAATTTGATAGCGGAATGACATTCCCTAGTTAGTAATCTTCGTAATTCACCATCTTATGGGGTTTATCAACATATATATATTTAAAACATATTCTATTCATAGTAGGGATCATTCCCAGTATAAGTGCACATACCCGGGCCACATATCACTATGATGTCTCAACCATTTTTTCTCTTCTTTTTTACTCATAGTTGGGATCATTCCAAGTATGTTTACATATACCTAGGCCACATATCACTATGACATAAATTTCTCTTTCTCTTTTTTTCATCATAGTTGGGATCATTCCAAGTATGTGGACATATACCTATGCCACATATCACTATGACATTTAACCATTTTTTTGGAAGAAATTAAACACACATAAATGACTAACTTACTAAGACACCACTAGTAGGGACATAAAGAATTGAAGTATGGAATAATGTGTATGAAAATGTTCAAGCTCAACTATTCTAGTGGAGATCAAAATGGAATACTACCTAAGCTCATGTCTAGGGTTACATCATTGACTTAGTTCTTGCTCACCCCTCTCGTTATTTGTAGAGGTCAATATCAAAAGATTACCTTGGAAGTAAACAAAAATTTTGTGCATAAAACAAAATGCTTAAGTGAGCTCTATAAAAAAAACCTTACTAATTTCAAATTCACTAATTGAACTCTTTGGATTATTAAGCTATACCAATTAATTATCAATTAATATATCTAGAATAGCATATCGATTAATTGAAACAAGAATTAAGATAATTCAAATCGTGGTTTAATGAATTATTCTTCATCCAAATGGTAGGGGTTATAATACCCCCACCTCCACACTTAAATTTTTTGCTAGCCCCTAGCAAAGATATCGTTTTACCATGGAAATATTCTAAAATGGTTTTCTTAATAAGCATAATTGTTGGAGTTACCATGGTGATCTAGAAGTGGTCAAACATGTAATCTCACTGCCAACGCGATATGAGCCTGCAGGGTCGCACATAAGAGATGTGGAGAAGTTGGGTGATTGACTATGTTGGTAAAGGTTACCAATCACCGACCTGAATGGGGTTATGGGCAAAGTGTTGCCTTAAAGGATCGTCGGGTTGGGCAAATGTTGCCTTGAAGGATTGGTAAGAATAGTCGACCGAGGGTCGACGTGAATCGTCGAGTATTGTACTCTGATTCTCGCCGACTGATACTCGCCGACTGATTCTCGCCGATCCTAGGTGATTCTCGCCGATCCTAGGTGATTCTCGCCGATCCTAAGTGATTCTCGCCGATCCTAGGTGATTCTCGCCGATCCTAGGTGATTCTCGCCGATTGATTCTCACCGAATCTGCTAGGTGATTCTCGCCGATTGATTCTCACCGAATCTGCTAGGTGATTCTCGCCGATTCTGGAACCCTAATTTTCTGGGTGGTCTGCGGATTGTGATATTCCTAAGTCCGTTTATGCTTTTGGTATAAATGGATACTTAGGGTTTTCGGGACGGAGCTGTCTGATCGAATCGAATCCCGCGGTTCTTCGTTCGTTCCGCCGATCCCGACCGCCGACGGAAGTGTTCTGCCGCCGTGCTCGCTCCGTCGACCTCCTCCTCTCCGGCGATTGTCGCTGGTGTTGCTATTCCTGGCGCGGACCTAGCAGTCCGTGGAAAAGCAAGGTGCGGTCATTCTCCTTCCCGATTATCCGTGCGACGGAAAAGTCGGTGTTCTCCCGCTCGTGTGGATTTCTGCAGAGACGTGGATATCATTCCACTTAGAACTCACCACCAGCAAGAACACGAAGCTTGGAGAATCTTTGTTGAGTTGTGACTCAACGCCACCGAGGTAATTTTTGCCTAGTTGTATGTTAACTTCTTGATTCAACTACCATGGCCCGATCCCATCTCTTTTTGGTTTTCTTGATATTTTTATTCTTCCGCTGCGTGCACAAGTGTTGTGCCATCCTCATAGAGAAACCCAACAGTGGTATCAAAGCGAGGTTTCGGCCATGATTGTTGTATTGGAAGTTTTGTTATTCCAGTGCGTGTAAACCTAGGGATTTAGAAGTGTTCTAAATGTCTAGATTTAGTCTTGGTACCCCGCCAAGAACGTCTGGGATTTCATGGAAATTTCTAATTGTTAGAAATAGTAGTCTCCTTAGCAGTAACCATTCCTCGAGTTTGTTTTGGATTTTGAATCCAACATAGAGAGATGAGCTTGTCTACTGCTTCAAGTTGAGTTGTCTTTGCTTTTGTCCAATGCATGTAAATCTGAGGATTTGGAAGTTTCCGGATGTTCAGATTTAGCCCTTCCTTCTATCAAATGTTGATGGTGTCAGGTTGTGCACATAAGGGATGCATGTGGTTTTAGAAAAAATTGTTTTTCTTTGGATGTGCACATTGATCAAATGTTGATCATGGTTAACTGTTAACCTATAATCAAAATCCCTTCATCAAATATTAAGTGTTCGGATGACTTCCGATGGATGACACTCTTCCTGCCTCGATCGATGAAATGTGGGCTTACCAAAGCAAGGTGCATTAATCTATCTTGGTAAGGGTGCGAGCGGATAATTGTGATATCCCACTGTCGACATCGGGTCCAGCTTAACTAGGTGACCTCAAAGGTTGAGTGCCTAGAGGCATAGGGTTGGCATGCACCATATGATGGATGCGAGTAAGGAGTTATTCACCAATCATACAAGAATTGCATGAGGATGCAATTGGCAAGCGTTGCCTACCTAAATAACCCCATCGTGAGAGGAAAGCCAAAGCTGACTCATTGTGTTGGTGAAATACGGATCTTGTCCACTAAAAGAGTAGCTCGCATGAACTCTCTGAATTGTTAGTGAGGGCTATCATTTCGAATAAAATAGTGGGAGTGTTTTAATTGAAGTCCAAATTAAAATAAATTGTATTTGAAATTTCGGTACTGATTTTATTCTGCATAAATTCTCGTAGAATTACATGGCAAGTGCTTCACACTCCACGTTGTCTCTGAGAGCCATCCTTGAGAAGGATAAGCTCAGTGGGACTAATTATATGGACTGGTACAGGAACCTGAGAATTGTTCTCAGGCAAGAGCGAAAGCTCTATGTCTTGGAAGAAGAAGCCCCGAGGTGCCGACCGGGAACTCTTCCCGTGCTGAGAAGGATGCTTATAAGAAGTATACTGATGATGCTTTAGATGTCGAATGCCTTATACTTGCCACTATGAACTCTGAGCTTCAGACGAAACATGAGAACATGGGGTGCAAGGAGATTGACGAGCATCTCAAGAAAATGTTTCAAGGGCAGGCTCGTCAAGAGAGGTTCGACATCACAAAAGCGTTGTTTCAGTGCAAGATGGGAGTTCGAGACTCAGTAGGGACCCACGTACTCAAGATGATTGGGAAAATAGAGAACCTTGAAAGGCTGGGTTTTCCTCTTGGTCAAGAGTTGGCCACAGATCTGATCCTGCAATCGTTGTCGGACAATTATGAGCAGTTCGTCTTGAACTACAACATGAATGAAATAGACAAGACACTTCCCGAACTCCTAGGCATGTTGAGAACTGCCGAAATCAATATGAAGAAGGCCAAGCCTGTCAGCCCCATACTGATGGTGCATAAGGGCAAGGGCAAGGCCAAGGGCTCTAAGAAGATGAAGGTGGGACCTAAGTCATATCTTGAGCCCAAGTCTTCTGCACTGATGAAAAAGAAAAGCACGGTGAAGGAAGGGAAATGCCACCACTGTGGCAAGGCTGGTCAATGGAGGAGGAATTGTCCTTCATACATTGAAGGTCTGCAGAAAATGAAGGGAGGTATGACTTCCGCTTCAAATGTTCACGTTATAGAGATAAACCTTTCTGCTCCTTCATCTAGGGTATTGGATACCGGATGTGGTTCTCACATTTGTACAAATGTGCAGAAACTGGGAAGGAGAAGATTGCTGAGTAAAGGGGAGGTGGACCTCCGCGTCGGCAATGGAGCAAGAGTTGCTGCTGTAGCCGTAGGGGTTTACCGTCTTTCTTTGCCCAGTGGGCTTGTAATAGAACTAGATAATTGTTATTTTGTTCCGGCCATAACTAGAAACATTATATCTATTTCATGTTTGGACATGATTGGATTTTCTTTTATAATTAAGAACAACTGTTGTTCTATATTTAAGAATGATGTTTGTTATGTTGTAGCCCAATTGTTTAATGGTCTTTATGTTTTGAACTTGGACCATCTGATCTGTAATGTAGAAAATAATAAAAGACTAAGAACAAATGACTCGAACCCTACATTTCTCTGGCATTGTAGTTTGGGCCATATCAACGAGAAGCGCATATCCAAGCTCCATAGAGATGGACTTTTGGACTCATTTGATTATGAATCATTTGAGCAATGCGAATCTTGTTTGTTAGGCAAGATGACTAAAGCTCCTTTCACTGGTTATACTGAGAGGGCTGAGGATCTCTTGGGTGTTGTACATAGTGATATATGCGGACCCATGAGTTCCATGGCTAGAGGTGGGTATTTCTACTTTGTTACATTTACTGATGATTTCAGTAGATACGAATATGTGTATCTTATGAAGTGCAAATCCGAGACCATTTGAAATGTTCAAAGAGTTCAAGAATGAAGTAGAAAACCAGTTGGGTAAAAGGGTTAAAGCACTCCGATCTGATCGAGGTGGCGAATACCTGAGTCATGAGTTCCGTGTTCATCTGAAAGAGTGTGGTATTGTATCACAGCTCACTCCACCTATAACACCACAACATAATGGTGTGTCTGAGAGGAGAAATCGTACTCTGTTAGACATGGTACGTTCGATGATGAGTCATGCAGACTTGTCTGTTTCCTTTTGGGGTTTTGCTTTAGAGACGCTGCAATGACATTGAATCGCGCTCCAACGAAAACGGTTCTGAAGACACCATATAAGATATGGACTGGGAAGCGTCCTAGTATGTCGTTCATTGAAATTTGGGGCTGTGAGGCATACGTGAGACGTCAAATGCCTGACAAGCTGGAACCCAAATCGGATAAATGTTATCTGGTGGGATATCATAAGGAAACGAAAGGGTATTACTTTTACCTACCGTCTGAGGGCAAAGTGTTTGTCGCAAGGACTGGTGTCTTCTTGGAGAAAGAGTTCTTATCAAGAAAGACTGAAAAGGTAAAGCTTGAAGAAGTTCAAGAACCACATGTAGTGAATGAACCGGAATTGGATTCTGAGACAGGACTACAAGATGTTGTAGCTAGAGAACCTGCTCAAGGAACACAAGTCCTACGTAGATCTGGTAGACCGAGGTTTGAGCCTGAGAGATATGGATTTCTCGTGTCTCAAATAGGTAATGTGTTGCTTATGGATCATGATGATGAACCAGCAACCTACCAAGAGGCTATGAATGGACCGGACTCCGATAAATGGCTTGAGGTTATGAAATCTGAAATGGACTCCATGTATGCAAACCAAGTTTGGAACTTGGTGGAACCACCTGAAGGGGTACGACCCATAGGGTGCAAGTGGGTCTTCAAGAAGAAGACCGACATGGATGGGAATGTACAGACATTCAAAGGGCGACTGGTGGCTAAGGGTTTTAAGCAAATTCATGGTATTGACTATGATGAGACCTTTTCCCCTGTTGTCATGGTAAAGTCCATAAGGATATTGCTTGCTGTTGCTGCGTATTATGACTACGAGATCTGTCAGATGGATGTCAAAACGACTTTCCTTAATGGAAACCTCCTTGAGGAAGTGTATATGACACAACCCGAGGGTTTTGTATCCCCAGATGAAGCCACTAAAATATGCAAGCTGAATAAGTCCATCTATGGACAGAAACAGGCCTCTCGAAGTTGGAATCTTCGTTTTGATGAGAAAATCACAGAGTTTGGTTTCATCAAGAATGAAGATGAGCCTTGTGTTTACAAGCGAATCAGTGGGAGCATTGTTGTCTTCCTGATATTGTATGTAGATGACATACTGTTGATTGGGAATGACATTCCTACCCTGAAAGTTGTTAAGAACAACCTAGGGAACTGCTTTTCAATGAAGGTTTTGGGTAAAGCGACTTATATACTCGGTATTAAGATCTATAGAGATAGATCGAAGAAGTTGCAGGGTTTGACCCAGAGTACGTACATCGAAAAGGTGTTGAAGCGGTTCAACATGCTTGAGTCCAAGAAAGGATTTTTGCCCATGTCTCATGGTGTGAATCTCTCTAAGGACCAGTGTCCAAAGTCTTGTGAAGATAAGGACCGCATGAAGTTGATTCCATATGCTTCGGCAATTGGATCAATCATGTATGCGATGTTATGTACTCGACCCGATGTCTCCTTTGCTTTGAGCATGACTAGCAGGTATCAGTCAGACCCCGGTGAGTGTCACTGGATTGCAGTCAAGAATGTCCTGAAGTACTTGAGAAGGACTAAGGATGTGTTCTTGGTGTATGGTGGAGAGGAAGAGCTCGTTGTAAGTGGTTACACGGATGCTAGCTTCCAAACTGATAGAGACGACTCCAAGTCTCAGTTAGGTTTTGTGTTTTGCCTGAATGGAGGAGCTGTGAGCTGGAAGAGTTCCAAGCAAGAGACAGTTGCTGATTCTACAACAGAGGCCGAGTATATCGCCGCAGCTAATGCGGCGAAGGAGGCTGTATGGATTAGGAAATTCATCGGCGAGCTTGATGTAGTTCCTAGCATTGTTGGTCCCGTAGTTCTCTACTGTGATAACAATGGTGCAATTGCACAATCTAAGGAACCTAGTTCCCATCAGCGCTACAAGCACATACTTCGGCGGTTTCATTTTATTCGTGAGATTGTCGAACGGGGAGATGTGAACATTTGCAGAGTGCCGACTGAGGAGAATATTGCGGATCCACTGACAAAGCCTCTCGCGCAGAGAAAGCATGATGGTCATACTAGATCGATGGGTATACGATACCTAAATGATCAACTCTAGTGAGAATCTTGTGGATTGCATGTAAATATGTATTTTGTTGGCCATTTGTTCATATGATGAACAGTGTACCTAGTTTTTCTCTTACAATTAATGGCAAGTTCTTTTATTATGAGTTTTTCTATATGATAGTTAAATGTTAACATAATAGATACCCTTAGAATGTTCGCTTCCGTGGGACATCAAGTACGTGACTTGAATGTGAGAGCCTATGATTTATTTGAAGCTTCATTCTTAAAAGGTCCCTGGTCGAGTATCATCATAGAAGCTAAGGGTGATGATGGTACATGAAGGCTAGCACGTGCGTTGACTGATGACCGGTTCTCACAGGTCATGATATTGTGATATCAAGTCATCACGTGGGTACTTGTTAGTGAACAAGTTGTACTGGACAGACCCAACCTGAGACTACTCTGTGGATTGTCATCCAATCGTGTCACGAGTAGGTCTCAATTGACAAAGGTGTTGTGGTCCTTTGACCTAAAGTCACAGCATTCATCAAGTGAGGAAGAGCGTGCTTTGATGCCATCTAAAGTCTTCCTTGAGCAAGGTTGATGATAAGGGTGGTTGTTGGGCATGTTACGAATCATTTGGGTGTTTTTGTGTGAGCAGATATGGGATTTGTCCTCCTGTATGACAGGAGTTGCATCCATGGGCCCCTTGATGGAACTGGACTGAGAAATGCATGGTCATGCTTGGTTGAGTCAATATGTGATATTGGACTCACCATTCTCTGGAAGTCCGTCCTGGATCAAGAAACTTGGATTGAGCTATTACGAGGGTGACACGGTCCATGCCTCTAGTTCTTTCCGGATGTAAGGGACAAAGGGACAAAGACAACGCAGATACATTGGTCATAAAGGCTTATGAGTTATAAACTCTTATTGCTTGGGGAGCAATGATGCATTGCTAGATGCCGCTCATTGTTTGTGAGGTTTTTGGTTTGATACTTTCAAGATCAAGTGGGAGACTGTTGGAGTTACCATGGTGATCTAGAAGTGGTCAAACATGTAATCTCACTGCCAACGCGATATGAGCCTGCAGGGTCGCACATAAGAGATGTGGAGAAGTTGGATGATTGACTGTGTTGGTAAAGGTTACCAATCACCGACCTGAATGGGGTTATGGGCAAAGTGTTGCCTTAAAGGATCGTCGGGTTGGGCAAATGTTGCCTTGAAGGATTGGTAAGAATAGTCGACCGAGGGTCGACGTGAATCGTCGAGTATTGTACTCTGATTCTCGCCGACTGATACTCGCCGACTGATTCTCGCCGATCCTAGGTTTTTCTCGCCGATCCTAGGTGATTCTCGCCAATCCTAGGTGATTCTCGCTGATCCTAGGTGATTCTCGCCGATCCTAGGTGATTCTCGCCGATTGATTCTCACCGAATCTGCTAGGTGATTCTCGCCGATTGATTCTCATCGAATCTGCTAGGTGATTCTCGCCGATTCTGGAACCCTAATTTTCTGGGTGGTCTGCGGATTGCGATATTCCTAAGTCCGTTTATGCTTTTGGTATAAATGGATACTTAGGGTTTTCGGGAAAATTCTCTCGCTGATCGAATCGACGGAAGTGTTCCGCCATTCGTTCGTTCCGCCGATCCCGAATCTCGCCGATGGATTCGTTCCGCCGCCGTGCTCGCTCCGTCGACCTCCTCCTCTCCGGCGATTGTCGTTGGTGTTGCTATCCCTGGCGCGGACCTAGCAGTCCGTGGGAAAGCAATGTGTGGTCATTCTCCTTCCCGATTATCCGTGTGACGGAAAAGTCAGTGTTCTCCCGCTCGTGCGGATTTCTGCAGAGACGTGGATATCATTCCACGTAGAACTCGCCACCAGCAAGAACACGAAGCTTGGAGCATCTCCGTTGAGTTGTGACTCAACGCCACCGAGGTAATTTTTGCCTAGTTGTATGTTAACTTCTTGATTCAACTACCATTGCCCGATCCCATCTCTTTTGGGTTTTTCTTGATGTTTTTATTCTTCCGCTGCGTGCACAAGTGTTGTGCCATCCTCATAGAGAAACCCAATAATAATAGCATACAAAAGAAAAGTGAAAGTGGTGGTATGCACTGATACCACCTGTGAGGTTAGACTGTTTAACTCTAGAGGGGGGTGAATAAAGTGTTTTAAAATCTTATCAAATTTTTATTGCATAAGTAAAATAATGATACTTATAAGTGTAATTAGAGAGTGTAGAAATAAAAACTAAACTACACAGCAAGCAGCACACAATAAAAAATGAGAGAGCATCACAGACGATGCAAGAATTTTTATAGTGGTTCCCCTAAAACTTGGGTACATCCACTCTTCTACCACCCTAGTAGGAATCCACTCAGGTTTTTGATCAGGTGCCCTACCACCAATCAGGTTTTTGCTCAGGTGCTTGTCACCACAAGATCTGCTTCAGGTAGATCAGGAAATCCTTCAGACTTTTGATCAGGTGCCTAAAACCAAATCAAGTCTTTTGATCATGAGACTTGCAACCAAGTGTTTAACTTTTGAAGGGAGCTAGAACCCTGTGTACAGTGGGGTAAAACAAAAAAAACTAGATGTTGTCTTCTCTTTTCACAAAGCAATTGAGAAGACTTGTGGATCCTTGATGGTGTCAAATCTCCCTCTGAGATGAAGATTTGTTCAGGAAGATGGAGAGCTTTGCATGGTGAGTAGGTCTTCTAAAGATTTTCAGAAAATTGTAGACAGATTGAAGTTGATTGTCTCTTGAAAGCTTGCTGGAGGAAGAACACTTGATGAAGACAGAGTTTTTCTTGAATATTTTTGGTGCTCTATTTCTACTGTTCTTACTTCCTGTCGACTGAAAGAGAAAATCTCTTTTATAGATCTCTGTCTAATTCCTCTTAGAATTTTGAAATCCTTTAGTATTGAATGTTGACTGCCTGGAGAATGGAAATGCGGCTGGAGAGAATATATCATCAATGAATTTCCCTAACTGTCCTATTAAAAAATGGTAAGTAATATTTCTGATGAAAACCATAATCAATGCTGCCACTAACGACTATATTTAGAGAATATAAGCATTGATTATTCAGGAATTACTGCATGAGAATAAGGACAAAATGAGGGAAAATTTCAAGTGTGGAACTGCACAACAATCATCGACCTAAGATCAAAGATTATCGACCAGAGAAATCGTGTTCATCGACCTGGGAATCCCTGTTCGTCAACCTGAGAAACATGTTTGTCGAGCTGAGTTTAGCTAACTGCTTTCAGTGAAGAACTTCCCAATTCTGTGCTCCAAGTTCGTCGAGCTGATAGTGTAACTTCGTTGACCTGATTTCAGAGAAAGCATTCTGGACAATGTATTGAAGATGATCTCCCAGAATTTGTCGACCTGAGCTTGAATATCGTCGAGCTCAACTCAGAGAATTGACTCTAAGTTCGTCGAGCTGAGCACGACTTTCGTCGTGCTGAGTTCGACGAACGTCGAACTCATTTTCTGAACTGATTTTCTTCTAAGTCTTTGAGTCTTCTGCAGTCCTCTGTTGGCTGGTCCAAGTGTGGTTGAATCTAAGGACTTAGCCTAAGCTCACAAACATGACCCTGGATATACATGGTGGATCAATTATCCTAGTTATTGAACCTAGCCCCAATCAAACTAGGTATCCAACAATCTCCCCATATTTGGGTGAGGTCACTAATATACATGAATAAAAAGCAATCACAAAGCAAGAAAATATATCTGGCAGAGAAATTAAAACAGCAGCAAATATTTACAATGTAGCTTTGTGACAATACATAAATAAAGAGTTTTAGAAAGATAGAAACTTAAACAAAATAAACTCATTTCTTTTTCTTATGTTTCTCCTTTTGCTTGTCCTCTTTTTTCTTGTCAGCAGGCTGTGTAAACTTGATCTCCCTATTTGGATCTACTGCTTGCTTTTTGGACATGGTCATATCAGCAGCTCCAATGATATTGAGAGATGTGGCTCTAGGCACAACAGCCTCTAGGTGTAGATTCACATAAGCATCAACATTAAAGAATTTGTTAGCTTTCTCATACCTTTTCAATTCTTCTTTCCTGTATTTGGATATTGTAGAATACTGTGAGGCATCCTTTCCTTCAGCTTTAGCTTTGTTTATCAGTGAAAATCCAACCAGTTCCTAGAACCTGGCCATTCTAGCAGTAGTCTCTGTCTCTGGATCCACAAAGGGAATGGGAGGAGACTCTGGACTTTTGGAACTGTCAGCCTTTTATGGTTCAGGAGCTTGTTGTTACTGTTGCTGTTGTTGTTGCTGAGGTTGTTGATGTTGTTGTTGATGTTGATGCCTGCTTGAAGGGAACCTTTGCTGGCTGCTTCCTTGAGACGATGAGGATCTACCATGTTGTCTATGGTAAGTTTGAGCATATGACGTAGACCTCTGAGATGAGCTACCTGAAGCACCAGCAGCAGGTGGAGGAGGAGGAGGTCCTTTCTTGTGTCTCTGAGGTGGAGGAGAATATCTTCTGCTTTTCTTTCTTGCCTTTTGTTCATTTTTAGACAACCACATTGAGGCTGGCATTCCAGGGTAAGGAGTAATTTTCTGTAAGATATAATAAGGAGTATCATGTGTTGGATTAGGCTTCGGTGCAGCAACTGAAGGAGCCTTTCTTTTCTTTGAAACTTTCTTCTTTGCAGAAGGGCTATCATCAGAATCATCATTATCATCATCATCATCTTTTTCAGAGGAGGATCCCTGAGTATTATCATATAAATCATCTAAAGCTTTCAGAAGATTTTTGTCAATTGACTTGTCATCCTGAGGCTGAGCTTGAGGTACTGGAGCTAGAGCTGGAGTAACTACTTGAGGTTCTGGAGCCTGAGGCTTTTCAGTAACTATTATATTTTCAGCAATTAACAAATTCTCTTCTTCAATATCTGCCATGATGATTTCATCCAAATCTGGCATTGGACTGTCATCCATTTTGTAAGTTGGAGCTGAGATTGCCTCTGGAGAAGAGATATCTTTGGAAGGGGATATGATTTGACTCTCAGTAACTGCAAAACTATCCTTGAGTTGCTTAACAACTGTAAGACTAATAGGTGATGTATAAGGTATAATAGCCAAAGATGGATTTAGGCAGACAGAAGGAAGAGAGCTTAAATAAATTGCATCAAAAGAATTCAACAAATTGAACAAATCCACTGTGGGATGGACAAAGCAATCACCAACAGTTATTATATCTGTATCCTCTATAACTGTATTTGTATCAAGAACCATATAAGAATCTGTATCTGAATATGTAACTGCTGGTGCTGCTACTGAAATTGGAAAAGCTTCTTCATTGAGCATCTCCCCCTGCCTGATTTCAGCAGAAGCTGGAATCAGGACCCTAGTGGAAGAAGGAGGGACAGAGGAGGTAGCAAAGAGAGCAGCAAGAGCAGAAATAGAATTAGCAAGAGGTGTAATGGCCTCTGCTATAAGCGTACTAATCACTGGAGTGATGTGCTCCAGGATGTAGACAGGGAAGGAGAAGCTGTATATATAAACTCAGGTTGAGTTTGGGTGGATACAGAGGGATTAGCAAAAGGAGTGACATCAGGGAGGATGTGATCCTGAGGAGATGATCTGGGGATGGTGTTGGACTGGGAATGTCATGGATAGGAGAATTGGGTGTAGATGGTAATGATGTGAGTAGATTGAAAATGGGGGATGACAAGAATATGTCAGTGGTGATGTCTTGGAGATAGGATGGAAGAGGAGATTGAGGAGGTGTGATATGGAGTGGAGATTGAGGAGGTGTTGGCAGCTGTGTTGATGAAGGAAGTGAGATAGCTGGTTGTTGCAGAGGAGGAACTAAAGATTGCTGGGGAGATGGAGGAGTTATTATTGAAATGGATATGGTTGAAGAAGGAGGTGGTGGAGGAGCTTCTTCAGAGCTAGGGTGGGGAGTAGTTGTATCAGCCCTTGTGCCCTCAGAAGGCCTGGAGGAGGAGGAAGCCTTGGTTGGCTTTGTGATCCTCCTCTCCCATCTGCCAAACAGGGCAGAGGTTACCCTCTTAGAGGCATTTATGAACACTGGTGTGGAAACAAGATGTTCAGATGCTTTCTCCTGCAGAAAGATCCCGAGGACCCGTCCAAAGCAGACTTCCTTCTTGTTATTCTTCTTCTTAATCAGATCAAATAATAACTGACCCCAGTTAATTCCTTTCTTATCAACCAAGGAAGCCATCACCAAAAACTGGTGCCTGGTGATATAGTCATGTGTTGTATGCTTACCTAACAGCACCTTCCCTACTACATCAGCTAAGAACTTGTATTCATCAGACAAGTTCTTTTTCAGTAGCTTATTAGGGTTATCTCCAGAATGACCCATTTTAATTAACATATTGTTATACTCCTCAGAGTCCATTTCTATCTCATCAGCACCATTCAATAGACCGAAAATGTCGGTTAGTATAGTTGGAGAGAGGGAAACCCAGTTACCAGAAATAGTTCATGTCATGTTGTCTTTTGTTGTGGAGGAAGTAAAGACCCATTCTTTGATCTTTGTCATTGTAATCTTGATTCTCAGTGTCATGAACCGCTTCAGATGTTGATCTTCAAACAACTTCAAGATTTCTATAAAGATTCCGTCAGAGAACTGGAAAGAACCGAAATCTATATCAAAGCCCATATCAAATTTCATGGTGGAGAGAGCGCTTGCTGGAATCGCCATGAATGCACTTGTAAGAAAGAAACAAAGATCAAGTGCAAAGGAACAGAAAGCGCAGGATGGAGGTCGAAGAAAACCTAGATATAAGGTTTTCAGAATATGAACCGCCCGTCTCCGTTCGACAAAAAATGAAAAGATCTTCGATCTGAGTTCGATGAAGTATTTTAATAGAAAATGAGTTCGTTGATCTCAGTCTGAAGAAGACGAATAAATCGTTGATCTCAGTTCGACGAAAAATTCACTGAAGCAGGGATCGTCGAACTCCGTTCGACGAACTCTTCACGAGGAGTTCACAGATCGTTGATCTCCATTCAACGAACTATTAACAAATCGTCGACCGCGGACAGAAAATAAATTAACTCATCTTCATTTATCATTCCTAACTGATTCAAGAAAAACAGATGTTTCTTCTCATCCAATGGCTTGGTGAAGATGTCTGCCCATTGTAAATTAGTGGAAATAAAGACAAGATTAATTTTCTTTTTGTCTACACAATCTCTGTTGGGTACATTGGTTCTAATGTACCTGATTTGAAGAAGCCTCACCCAACTCAATGATATACATCAAAAATGTATTTGATGTGTTTTGAGTTACCTTGTGCAGGTTAAGTATTTGCAGGAAAGAAGAAAAAGTTTCTAAGTTCATGTGTCAACACCCAGAGGGAAAGTGTCGACACTTAAGAAGACTTGTGTCTACACCCAGGCAAGCAGTGTCGACACTTGGAGTCATTGTGTCGACACAAGGGATGCTGAGTCGACACCAGACAGAAAGTGTCGACACAAGGAGCTGTGTCGACACACAATGAAGAAGAGTGCAGTGAAGCAGTGTCAACACATAATAATTGTGTCGACACCCAATGAAACTGTGTCTACATCAGAAAGTGTCGACACTTGGAGGATGTGTCGACACTCAGCAAAAGTCAACAGAGACTAAGTATAAGTGTCGACACCCAGAGCAATGTGTCGACACTCAACAGAAGAGTCAACACTTAAAGAAAGTGTCGACACAAGAAAGAATGTGTCGACACTCAGCTGAAGACTCAACACTTGAAGTAAGTGTCGACACCCAGAACAATGTGTCGACACTCAGCTGAAGACTCAACACTTGAAGAAAGTGTCGACAAAAGGAGCTGTGTCGACACTTAGCAAAGTTCAAAATATTCTAAGTACAAGTGTCGACACTAAGGAGATGTGTCGACACTCAGCCAGAGTCTCAACAGAAGAAGAATGTGTCGACACATGGATCAGTGTCGAAACTCAGCAAGTATCAACACTGAAATCTTATGTCGACACCAAGAAGAAGTGTCGACACTTAACAGATTCAACACATGAAGATGTGTCGACACAAAGGAGATGTGTCGACACTTAGAAGAATTCAGCAAAATACTGAAGTACAAGGACTTGTGTCGACACACATTATCAGTGTCGACACATGAAGAAGACGCAGTGTCGAGATATAAAATCTATAACACAAGGATTTGTGTCGACACCTTGTAGACTAGTGTCGACACTTAGACAACTTGTGTCGACACTTGGTCTATAAGTGTCGACACTTAAAGACAGACAGTTACAGAATTTTCAAGAACTGACTGGATGACTTGACAGCTGCCATTCCAGCCGGTCTACTGTACCTGTCAGAGTTGTCAGAATTCAGTTATGGACCGGACCAGCAGGTTACCATGAAGAAGGCCTATAAATAGGCTTATGCTGTCTATAGAAAGGTTGTTGAGATGATTGAATTAATGTTCAAGTGATCATTAACAAGAAGAAGATCTAGCTATTCCTTGAAGAATCAAGTGAAGATCTAAGAAGTTGGAGAGAGAGAGCTCCATCCAAGAAATCAGCCGTTGAAACTAGGCTGAGAAGAAGGATTCAGATTTATTCTGAATCTTAAGTAGCAGAGATCAAGGATCAACTGCAGAAGGGGTCAATCTAATTGAGTTCTACATTCAAGAAGCTTTGTAGAAAGCCAAGTCAGATTGATTTCAGCTGAGTTCTTCCAAGAACTCATCAAGAAACTCACAACTCTTCTCTCTTGTCTCAGAGTTATTGAGTTACAATTTCTGTATTCATTATATCTTATAGGATCCTTAGGGATCTGAGTCTTGTAAGCCTGTAATTATAAAGACTGAGTGTAGGGCTTGAGTTCCTGAGTGTAGGAGATTGAAATCTCTGAGTGTAGGCCTGTTGTGGCTGAGTGTAGGCCTTGGTGGCTGAGTGTAGGCCTTGGTGGCTGAGTGTAGGCTTTGTGAAGAAGCTGAGTTGTAAGGCCTTGGGACTGAGTTGTAGGAACCTGTGTTGTGGGTTCTGAGTGTAAGATCTGAGGATCTGAGATAGTGGAGAAGTTAGGCCGAATCTAGTACACTGATAGATAGGCGAAGGGGGAAAGTGGATGTACCCAAACCTTGGGGAACCACTATAAAACTGTGTGTCTACTGTGTGCTGTGATATTCTGTGATTGCTGTGTGATTGCTGTGTACAAATAGATATAACTCTGAGATAAAATCTGATTGCTGCCTTAAAAAGTTAAAAAGATTCAAGTCACCTATTCACCCCCCCCCCCCTGTAGGTTTTTAGGTACAATATCTTTCAAGTGGTATCAAAGCGAGATTACTCAAAAAGGGACATAACTGTCTGAGTAGATCTTGTTGGCAGATTCAGTGTAAGTCAAATTACAGAATCAAGAAAGTCAAGAACCATGGGTTCCACTGAGAATCACAAGGAATTGGGATCCATGAAGCTACCCATATGTAGAAAAGAGATCTTTGGTATCTGGAAGGAAAGGGTGAGACTTTTTATGGAAGCCTCAGACCCTAGGATTTATATCACAGTGAAAGAAGGGCCATATGTGCCCATGAAGGTGTCAGTCTTAGATGCTAATCAGAGAACACCTAAGGATTTCTCTGAAATGACAAAGGATGAAATAGTTCTAGCCACTATGGATAAGAGGGCTCAAAACATCATTGTGAGTTCCATAGATGATGCTACTTTTCAGAATTTGATACACTGTAAGACAGCTAAAGAGATGTGGTATACTCTTATTGTGTATATGGAGGGTTCTGAAGAAGTAAGGCAAGACAGAAAATCCTTGCTAAACCAAGAATATGAAAGTTTTAGACAAGGTAAAGCTGATAGCATAACTGAATGCTATAAAAAGTTCTATAGGATTGTGAATGAGCTTATGTCTTATGGCAGAGAGTTCAGTAATTATGAACTCAATGATAAGTTTCTAAGGTCCCTAACAAAAGATTGGGACACCAAGATCTGTGTCATTAGGGAAATGGCAAAGTTGACAGAAATTCCTCCACCAACACTGTTTGGCAAACTGTTGTCCTATGAAATGCAGTTAATGGCGAGGAAAGAAGAGGAGAAATCAACAAGAAGTGAACACAAAGAAAGGACAGTGGCCTTCAAGACAGAAGCCCCCAGAAAGTATAGAAGTAAGTGACCTTCTCCACCACCAAAAGTAGCTGAAACTGAATCAGATGAGTCAGCAAGTAGAAAGTCTGAAAGTAGTGAAAGTGATGAGGACTTTGCTGCCTTCACAAGACATTTCCAGAAGTTCTTAAAAAAGAAACAGTGGAGGACAAGGTCATCTACTTCACAGGGAAAAGAAGACTATTATCAGAATAAAAAGTCTTCAAAGAAAGACAGGAAAAAGACTAAGTCTAGCAAGGCAACTCTTTCAAAAACAGTTTGCTATTGCTGTAATAGACAAGGTCATGTTGTTGCAGATTGTCCAGAAAAAAGTAAGGAGTCTAGTGACAAGAAAAGGACTCAATACAAGGGCAAGAAGGAAAAGTCTTTTGTTGCCAAAAAGGACGAGCCTGTCAGATATTTCTTCATCAGAAACTGAGTCAGATGCTGAGGCATATATAGGACTGTTTGCTGAGGAAGAAGAAGAAGAGTTCATTCAGATCATGAACTCTATATATGAACAAGAGGACAGTCAGTGCCAAGGGCTAATGGCATTGACAGAAAGTGACAAAATCCTGGAGCAGTCAGGACCTAGTAAGGTACAATATTGTTCTTTTAGTTCAATTTCTTGTGCCAGTATAGAATCAGATTCATCATCATCAAGTGATGAGAGTGCATCTGAGACTGAAGAGGATATTCATCAGTTGATAGATGAATATAAAGTTCTGTTGCAAGCTTATAAGAAGAGCAAGTCCCTAGCCAAAAGTCAGGCAAAGGAAATTGCTAATCTCAAAGCTGCTGCAACTGATTTTGAGAAGTTATTTGATCAAAAGCTTAATGAGATAGCCAGACTGAAGCACATAACTGTGATTCAGATGGGGACTATATCATTTAATAATGATCAAATTAAGAGTCTGGAGAATAATCTTCAGAAGTAGAAAGACTTAGTTGCCAGATTTTCTAAACCTAAGTCAGTTCTACCCTTAATTGATGAATTTGTTCATCACAAAGGTAAAGCTGGACTGTGAATTACTAGACCTGCTAGGACTGTTCAGTCCAAGTCCAAGTCCAAGGGCAAAGCCCCAACTCTCAATAAGTCAGTTGTAGATAAAACAGCAAAGACAGTACCTAAGCAAAGGTACAATAAGTTTAAGTGTTGGTGCTGTGGCAAGGTAGGACACTTTGCAATGGACTGTTGGCACAATGCTAGTGCCAAAGTGAGTAGCAAACTGCCTGTTGGAAAACCTGCAGGTAGCTTTGTTAGGATGCAAACTAACTAGTACCAAGGACCCAAGAATTCTTTGGGTTCTAAGGTCGACTAATCTGTTTTGCAGGTGAGTCCAAGTGGTCATGCCCCAATATGGTACTTGGACAGTGGATGTTCCAGACATATGACTGGAACAAGGAGTTTACTAAAGGACTACACACCTATCAAGGATGGTCCAAAAGTCACCTTTGGTGGTTCTGAAAAAGGGATCATCAAGGGTTTTGGTAACATATCTAACTCCTTTATTACAATTACTCAAGTGGCATATGTTAAAGGTTTGAAACATAACCTTATGAGTATAAGTCAATTGAGTGATGTATGATATGACATCTCATTTGTGAAAGATGGTTGTCATATCAGGAGGTCAAATGATCAAGAGATCATTTTGACTGGTTATAGAAAAAGGAATGTCTATTGCTTAGACATTATGGTTGAGAATAATGGTTCTCCAGTATGTCTTGTAGCTGATGAGACAATCTCTCATTGTGTCAAATGGCACAAGAGGCTAGCCCATCTAAAATACAAGACAATTGGCAAACTCTTTATTAAAGAGTTAGTGAGGAATGGTCCTCAAGTTAAGTGTATTAAAGATGGTATTTGCTCAGCTTGTCAAAAGGGCAAGCAGACTAGATCCACCTTTAGAAGCATTGAAAACAAAGATGCTGTGAGGTGCTTATACCTCTTGCATATGGATCTCTTTGGTCAAATGCCAGTTCTCAGCCTAGGTAGGAAGGTCTATACCTTTGTAGTTGTAGATGACTACTCAAGGTTTTCCTGGGTGTTCTTCCTAAGACAGAAATCTGAAACACCTAGTGTCTTCTATAGCTTTGTTAAACAAATTCAGAATGAACTAAATAGTACAGTGGTCAAAATAAGAAGTGACCATGGTACTGAATTTCAGTCTGATAGTATGACAAAACTATGTGAAGAATTTGGGATATTTCAAGAGTTTTCTTCACCAAGAACACCTCAGCAAAATGGCATTGCTGAAAGGAAGAATAGAACCTTGATTGAGGCTGGTAGGACCCTATTAAGTGATACATCACTACCAGAATATTTCTGGGCTGAAGCAGTCAATACTGCATGTCATGTTATTAATAGGGCTACCATAACTAAAAGCCTCAACAAGACCCCCTATGAGGTTGTGAAAGGCAGGAAACCAAACCTATCCTACTTCAGGATCTTTGGTTGTAAGTGCTTTATACTTAACAATGGAAAGTCTTACTTGACTAAGTTTGCTGCCAAGTCCCAAGAGGGAATATTTGTTGGGTACAGCAACAACAGTAAGGCTTATAGAGTCTACAACTTGTCTACTCAAGTTGTAGAGGAATATGTACATGTAGTATTTGATGAAACTAGACTTATTAACAATGAGTTGTCTAGTAGTGTATGCATCCCCACAGGTTTAACAAAGAAGATGGACAAGCTCACTATAGAAGAAGAATCTACTGCAAGACAGCAGATAGAAGATAGTGGCTGTTGTCCAGGGGAGTACTACATGTACCAAATACAGAAGAAGTACAAGGAGAACAGCAAGATGAAGAAGTTGAAGAAGTTCTACCTGAAGTCAGGATGCCTCCAGCCAATAGGCATCTAAGAGATCATCCAGCTGACCAAATCATTGGTGATCCAAGACAAGGGGTACAAATAAGGAGCAGAAATCTGAATGCAGCAATCTACTCCAGTTTCTTATCCCAAGTTGAACCAAAGAAGTTTGAAGAAGCCATCCTAGACCCTCATTGGATTGAGGCAATGCAAGAAGAGCTGAATCAGTTCAAGAGGTGCAAGGTCTGGGAGCTTGTTCCTAAACTTAAAGACCACAACATAATTGGGACCAAGTGGATCTATAGGAACAAAATGGATGAGCATGGAGTCATCATTAAGAACAAAGCAAGATTGGTTGCTAAAAGATATAGGCAGGAAGAAGGTATTGACTTTGATCAAACCTTTGCTCTAGTAGCCAGACTGGAAGCCATAAGGATGTTCCTGGCCTATGCAACCTTTCAAGGATTTAAAGTTTACCAAATGGATGTCAAGTCAGCATTTCTGAATGGTAATCTTAAAGAGGAAGTCTATGTGGAACAGCCATCAGGTTTTGTTGATTCAACTCTACCTAATCATGTCTATAGACTTAGGAAAGCATTGTATGGGTTAAAGCAAGCCCCTAGGGCTTGGTATGAAACCCTGTCTAGTTTCCTCATTGAGAATAAGTTCACAAGGGGGAAAATAGACAAGACTCTATTCCTTAGGGAATTTAGAGGCAAAGTAATACTAGTCCAAATATATGTAGATGACATTATATTTGGGTCTACTGAAAGTAGCCTTTGCAAAAAAATTGCAAAACTAATGCAAGGTCAATTTGAGATGAGTAGTATGGGAGATCTAAAGTTCTTCTTGGGTCTCCAAGTAAGACAGACTGAGAATGGATTATTCATATGCCAGTCCAAGTTCACCCTAGAACTCATAAGGAAGTATGGTATGGATTCATCCAGTACCATGAAGACTCCTATGGGGTCAAGTATGTCTCTTAGCAAGGATGATGCAGGGAAACCTGTAGATGAGTCTTTGTATAGAGGGATAGTTGGCTCCTTATTATATTTGACTGCAAGTAGACCAGATATCATGTATGCTACATGTGTCTGTGCAAGGTATCAAGCATGCCCTAAGGAGTCTCATTTGACAGCAGTCAAAAGGATATTGAGATATCTAAAGGGCACTCCTTGTCTAGGCCTCTGGTACCCTAGGAATGGAGATTTTGAACTAACAGGTTATTCAGATGCAGACTTTGCAGGATGCAAAGAAGATAGAAAAAGCACAACTGGAACCTGTCAATTCCTAGGTGGAAGACTGATTTCTTGGAGTAGCAAAAAGCAAACAAGTGTGGCTATCTCCACTGCAGAATCAGAATATGTGGCTGCAGGAAGTTGTTGTGCTCAACTTCTATGGATACAACATCAGCTTAAGGACTATGGAATTCAGGTAAGTAGAACTCCACTCTTTTGTGATTCTACAAGTGCTATATCAATTGCACATAACCCTGTTTCTCATAGTAGAACTAAACATATTGAAATAAAATATCATTTTCTTAGGGAGCATGTAGAGAAAGAAGATATTTTACTGGAATATGTTAAAACTGATAATCAATTAGCTGATATGTATACTAAGCCTTTAGAAGAAACTAAGTTCAATAGGTTTAAAATTGAACTAGGAATGATAAACTTAGAATAAGTTTATAAAAATGGCTAAGTCAAAAGGTGTCGACACACAGAGATCTCTGTGTCGACACAGAAAAGTGGTGTCGACACTTCAGGGAAAAGGTGTCGACACATCTAGGAAGTTGGTGTCGACACTTCAGAATATTAGTGTCGACACATGACAAGTAGGTGTCGACACATCCAAGGTGGTGTCGACACTTAGGTTTTACTCAGAATTATCTAAGTAAAGTCTCGACTATGTGTCGAGTTAAGTGGTGTCGACACATAAACAAGTGTCGACACATATAATCTGTTGACTACACTTGTGTCGACACATAGGTGTCGAGACATTATAAGTCAGTGTCGACACTTATCGACAGTGTCGACACAATTTAAGTTAGCTGCCCGCCTTTTCATCTTCAAACCTAGAAAGGTATAAATAGGATTTTGTCTTTGTCTGTCGACACGCTTTCAAAAGTTTCGAGACCAAACTTGTGTGTCGACACCTCTCTTCTCTCCAGTCAAATTCTTCAAACCCTAATGGCGCCAAAACTCGAGGAGAACGTCAATGAAGGATACGAACTGGTGCGACAAGCGTTTGAGGATGTAGACCCAGAGATCAAGAATGTGATAACCCTAGTTGCAGACTTAGGGTTGGAATTTCTTGTTTCTGAACCCACAAAGATCTGGAAGAAGGAAGTACTGGAATTCCTTAATGGAGCCACCCTAGACGACACTGGATTCAAGATCAAGTGCAGGGTCCATGGTGAAAAGGTGAAGGTGTCACCTAAAAGTTTGAGGAAAGTACTACAGTTACCAAGAACTAAAGAAGAAGATGAAGTTACTGCTTCAAAGACCAGAGAAGCTCTAACTTGGTGTGGACTAGATTCTAAAATGAAAATTGGATCTGTTTTCAATAGAAAAGGCATGAACAGCCAAGGGAAATTCATGTCAGAAATTGTTGGCAAAGTGCTTTTAAGCAAACCTGGAGGGCATGATAGGGTATCTGCCCATATGTTCAGCATTATGACCAGGATAATCTTCAATCTGAAAACTGACTGGTCTGTAGTGATCTTTGAGAAGATCAAGGAAAGCCTGAAGAAGCCCAACTTGGGCAGGATCTTAAGTCTATACCTTGCTGGAAGTATTCCAGAGGTAATGAGTCAAGCTGCTGGTAGTAAAATCAACCACATGAGAAGAATGGACATGATGATCTTCTCCAGATGGGACAGGGTGTTGTCTAAGGAGATGCCAACCCCTGAGAAGATAATTCCTGAGAAAGTATCACCTCAAAAGAAGAAGAGGAAAACTGCTCCAGTGGCTCAGGTTTCCACTAGCAGCTCTGGTAGTGAAGAGCAAGTGGTCTTCACACCTGATGAGAATGAAGAAGGAACTGCTGTAAAGTCTCCAGCTCCTCAAGATGTTGCTGAAATCCGGGGGGAGCCACTAGTAGTGGAAGAGTCCACTCCACTAGAAAGTGAGCAAGCTACAACCACAATTCTAGAGGTAATCACTGAGCTTAATGCTTTGGTTTTTCCTATAGAAGATACTGATTTGTCTGATATTTATCAGCAACCACAGACTGATAGTCAAGTCCCAGATGTTGTCATATAGGACACATCTGTTATAGTTCAAGTAGTTTCTGATCCAGTGGTAGATGAGCCAAGAATTTCTCCAGCTCATTCACCACAAGAATACACAATGGAAGATCTGTTCCTTAACCTGGATCAAACTGATTTTGACAAAGAAACTGCTGCTGAAGAGGATAATGCTCCAGTTGAGGGGGAGCAAGCAGTACATGTTGAAGAGCCTGCAAGGCATGAGCCTGAGAAACAACCAGCTGTTGAGGAGCTCCCTAAGGAGAGGGTAGACATAGCCAGCACATCTGCTTCTGAAGATGAGGAGACTTCAAGGGCTAAGAAAAGAAAATTTCAAGTATTTAGAAGAAGGAGCCAAAGTTATAAGAAGGCTCTCCAAACTGTTACTCCACAGCCTATATCACAGCCAGCTCCAACTGTTGATTATAGTACTTTAATGGTTGCAATGCAAATTAAACTTGATGAGCACATGCAGGCCATTGAGAAGTATGTGGATGAAGGGCAGAAATCATTTCAGTTTGATCTGACACAGGACATAGAGTCCATAAGATTTGAGATGAATCTTAATAAGAAGGAGATGACAGACTGCTTCCACAAGGGAGGGAATGCAGTGGTGTATTTGGCTACTCATCAAGAAAAGATCAAAGCTCAAGTAGATGAAATTGCACAGAAGCAAGGATATGTTCTTGAGAACCAAATCAGAATGAATGATAACTTAACTGCTTCTCACAATGCTATTGTCACAGAGATGAAGAACATTGCCGGTGGCCTGACAACTTCTACTGCTACTGCTATGGCAGATTTTGACAAAGCATTTCAAGAGGAAATAACTGCTGTTAAGACTGCCATTCAAGACTCTCAGAAGCTTCTCACTGAAAAACTCCAAAGGTTAAAACCTTTCTTTAAAGATGGAGTCAATTATTTGGATAACCAAGTGAGATTTCAAAAAGATGATGTGAGAGATCACATAGAAAGAGAAGTCATAAAGGGGGAGAGAGTGTTAGTCAAGGCCAGCTCTGATCATGCTAAGTCGATCTCTAATTCTATGAGAGAAACTCTTGGATATCCTCCTCTTTGTGATGATGATAATGTTGCAGACTCTAGAATACATCCTGCATACCTTGGAGGTGAGCAACCTGAAGTAGCTCAAGTTATCTATCCTCCACCAGATTTTGATATGGTTCATGCTGACATACAGTCCATGTATAGCCCACCTGGGGGCAAGGACAATGTCATTATAGAGAAAGTTGTTCAGCCACTATCTGAAGCTATGCAAGAAGCTCTGCAGAAAGAAGAAGAAACCAGATTGTCTAAAAAGAGGTTTAGGGAGCAAGCTGAACAGAGACCAGACTTTGAGCAGTGGAGCCCCACTTCTAGAAACATTATCTTAACTGCCTGGAAAGCTGCAAAAGATAATATACAAGACAGAAACAAGTGGTTTTCTGAACTAGAATGGAGGAAACATGAGACAAGGCAGGAAGCCATAGTCCAATATAGAAGAAAGGCCAATATGGGAAAGCTACCTCCTACTGCCCCGGAGCCTAGCAAGTACTTTCCCAAGCCATATCATTATTTTGAAAGGCAAAAGATTATAGCTGAGGAGCTAAAGAAGAAAGAGCTAAAAGGGAAAAAGCCTGCTGAAACTGAAGTTGTTGAAGCTCCTATTCAAGCCCAAGTACAATCTGGAAAAGGGATAGTGATCAAGGAGGCTGAACAGAAATAGAATTGAAATTTCCTTAAGCTTACTTTGTAATCTTTTATTGATAAACATTCTTGTAAACTTTTGGAAAATGTATATGACAAGCTGTTAGAACAATGTGTTGTGTGATAAATTTGCTATGTGTTAAATTTATTTCATAATTGCTCTGAGATGCTATCTATGTGTACATGTTTGTTTAATACATGTTTATGTTTGCCCTGTTATATATTCCTGCTATACATCATTTTGTAATTTTATTATGAAAGGTGTATATCATTGACTAAGGGTTATGACTTCTCCAAATAGGGGGAGATTGTTGGGTACATTGGTTCTAATGTACCTGATTTGAAGAAGCCTCACCCAACTCAATGATATACATCAAAAATGTATTTGATGTGTTTTGAGTTACCTTGTGCAGGTTAAGTATTTGCAGGAAAGAAGAAAAAGTTTCTAAGTCCATGTGTCGACACCCAGAGGAAAAGTGTCGACACTTAACAAGACTTGTGTCGACACCCAAGCAAGCAGTGTCGACACTTGGAGTCATTGTGTCGACACCAGGGATGCTGAGTCGACACCAGACAGAAAGTGTCGACACAAGGAGCTGTGTCGACACTCAATGAAGAAGAGTGCAGTGAAGCAGTGTCGACACAAAATAATTGTGTCGACACCCAATGAAACTGTGTCTACATCAGAAAGTGTCGACACTTGGAGGCTGTGTCGACAATCAGCAAAAGTCAAGAGAGACTAAGTATAAGTGTCGACACCCAGAGCAATGTGTCGACACTCAGCAGAAGAGTCAACACTTGAAGAAAGTGTCGACACAAGAAAGAATGTGTCGACACTCAGCTGAAAACTCAACACTTGAAGTAAGTGTCGACACCCAGAACAATGTGTCGACACTCAGCTAAAGACTCAACACTTGAAGAAAGTGTCGACACAAGGAGCTGTGTCGACACTTAGCAAAGTTCAAAAAATTCTAAGTACAAGTGTCAACACTAAGGAGATGTGTCGACACTCAGCCAGAGTCTCAACAGAAGAAGAATGTGTCGACACATGGAGCAGTGTCGACACTCAGCAAGTATCAACACTGAAGGCTTGTGTCGACACCAAGAAGAAGTGTCGACACTTAACAGATTCAACGCATGAAGATGTGTCGACACAAAGGAGATGTGTCGACACTTAGAAGAATTCAGCAAAATACTGAAGTACAAGGACTTGTGTCGACACACATTATCAGTGTCGACACATGAAGAAGAAGCAGTGTCGCGATATAAAATCTACAACACAAGGAGTTGTGTCGACACCTTGTAGACTAGTGTCGACACTTAGACAACTTGTGTCGACACTTGGTCTATAAGTGTCGACACTTAAAGACAGACAGTCTCGACACTTACAGACAGTTACAGAATTTTCAAGAACTGACTGGATGACTTGACAGCTGCCATTCCAGCCGGTCTACTGCACCTGTCAGAGTTGTCAGAATTCAGTTATGGACCGGACCAGCAGGTTACCATGAAGAAGGCCTATAAATAGGCTTATGTTGCCTACAGAAAGGTTGTTGAGATGATTGAATTAATGTTCAAGTGATCATTAACAAGAAGAAGATCTAGCTATTCCTTGAAGAATCAAGTGAAGATCTAAGAAGTTGGAGAGAGAGAGCTCCATCCAATAAATCAGCCATTGGAACTAGGCTGAGAAGAAGGATTCAGATTTATTCTGAATCTTAAGTAGCAGAGATCAAGGATCAACTGCAGAAGGGGTCAATCTAATTGAGTTCTACATTCAAGAAGCTTTGAAGAAAGCCAAGTCAGATTGATTTCAGCTGAGTTCTTCCAAGAACTCATCAAGAAACTCACAACTCTTCTCTCTTGTCTCAGAGTTGTTGAGTTACAATTTCTGTATTCATTATATCTTGTAGGATCCTTAGGGATCTGAGTCTTGTAAGCCTGTAATTATAAAGGCTGAGTGTAGGGCTTGAGTGCCTAGTGTAGGAGATTGAAATCTCTGAGTGTAGGCCTGTTGTGGCTGAGTGTAGGCCTTGGTGGCTAAGTGTAGGCCTTGGTGGCTGAGTGTAGGCCTTGGTGGCTGAGTGTAGGCTTTGTGAAGAAGCTGAGTTGTAGGGCCTTGGGCCTGAGTTGTAGGAACCTGTGTTATGGGTTCTGAGTGTAAGATCTGAGGATCTGAGATAGTGGAGAAGTTGGGCCGAATCTAGTACACTGCTAGATAGGCGAAGGGGGAAAGTGGATGTACCCAAACCTTGGGGAACCACTATAAAACTGTGTGTCTGCTGTGTGTTGTGATATTCTGTGATTGATGTGTGATTGCTGTGTACAAATAGATATAACTCTGAGATAAAATCTGATTGTTGCCTTAAAAAGTTAAAAAGATTCAAGTCACCTATTCACCCCCCCCCCCTCTAGGTGTTTATGTACAATATCTTTCAATCTCTAATGAAATTATGTCTTATTTTTATATGCTTGGTCCTACTATGATGCATTGGATTTTGTGTTATGGATATAGCACTGGTACTATCACAATATATAGTTGAATTATTTAAGTTGTATCCATAATCTAATAGTTGGTTTTGTATCCACAAAACTTGTGAGCAACAGCTGCCAACAGCTATATATTCTGCTTTTGCAGTTGATGTGGACACAGAGGTTTGCTTTTTACAAAACCAAGACACTAGTCTATCACCAAGGAACTGGCATGTTCCTGTGGTGCTCTTTCTGTCCACTCTACATCCAGCATAGTCAGCATCTGAAAATCCAGTTAAGTCAAATTCTGACTCTGATGGATATAGAAGTCCTAGATTTGTACAACCTTTTATATATCTCAAAATTCTTTTTAGCAAAATATAGTGAGATTCTTTAGGGTTCACTTGGAACCTAGCACAAATGCATGTAGCAAATATTATGCCTGACCTACTTGCTGTGAGATATAATAAGGACCAATAATAGCCTTATACAACTTCTGATCAACAGATTTTCCATGCTCATCAGAATCTATCACAGCATTTGCAGCCATGGGTGTCTTCATTGCTGAGGCATCACACATCCCAAATCTTTTAACAAGCTCCTTAGCATATTTAGATTGAGAGATGAAGATACCATCAGATGATTGTTTCACTTGGAGACCAAGGAAATATGAAAGTTCACGCATTCTACTCATCTCAAACTTTGAATGCATAAGGTTAGAGAACTTTTTGCATAGTTTGAGATCAGTTGAGCCAAAGATAATATCATATACATAAATTTATACTAATAAGACTTTATCTTTATGATGCTTAATAAAACGAGTCCTATCTATAATACCTCTAGAAAATTTATGCTCTAATAAGAAGCTAGCTAAGGTCTCATGCCAAGCTCTTGGAGCTTGCTTTAAACCATAGAGAGCTTTATGCAATCTAAAGACAAGAGAGGGATAGGTTGGAGAGATAAAACCTGGTGGTTGCTCCATATATACTTCTTCTTTGAGATCTCCATTCAGAAAAGCACTTTTAATATCCATTTGAAAGACTTTGAACTTCTTGAATGCAGCATATGTAAGAAAGATTCTTATAGCCTCAAGTCTTGCAATATGAGCAAATGATTGATCATAACCAATGCCTTCCTCTTGCATATAGCCTTGAGCAACTAGCCTTGCCTTGTTCCTCATAATGTTGCCTTTTGCATATCATTTATTTATGAATACCCATTTGGTTCCAAAGACTGGGTAGTCCTTGGTTCTAGAAACCAATTCCCAAACTCTATATCTCTCAAATTGATTGAGCTCCTCTTGTATTGCAATGATCCAATGGGGATCTTGCTCTGCATCTTTGATGGTTTGGGGCTCAAGTTGAGAGAGGAAACAAGCAAACATCAAGTCAGGGTTGAGTTGATGCCTTGTTTACACACCAGCTAAAATGTCTCCAATCACTTGAGATCTAGGGTGATCTCTAAGTGTGACAAAATCAATGGGAGGAGCTAGTTGGGCAACAGCTTGGGGAATAAATTCCTCTTGTGGAATTTGATTAGCTGTTGGAAAGGGTTCAGTCACCTCTATGCTTTCTTCTTTACTGTCCTCTTCAACTTGTGGAGAGGGATGTATTGGAACCTCTTGGGTGAGGCTTAGATCAACCACTCTCTCACACAAGTGAGGTACCTGCAAAGTGTTGTTGGTAGAAATTTCTTTCTCCTTATAAGACATGTTAGATTCATCAAAATTCATATGTATAGATTCTTAAATTTTTAAGGTAGATTTATTAAACACCCTATAAGCTTTGCTGACTTGGGAATATCCTAGAAAAATTCCCTCTGCCGCCTTAGCTTCAAACTTTCTAATGTATTTCTTGTCATTGTAGTGAATATAACATATACAACCAAATATTTTTAAAATAGGTGAGTTTAGGTTTCTTTCCTTTAAGCAATTCATAGAGAGTCTTATTCTTAAGTTTATGTATTAAACTTCTATTCAGTATATAGTTTATTGTGCTTACAGCCTCTGCCCAAAAGGATAGGGGAAAGTAAGCATCTGTAAGTAATGTGTATACAGCTTCAATTAAGGTTCTATTCTTCCTTTCAGCTACCCCATTTTGTTGAGGAGTTCTAGGAGCTGAGAAACAATGCCTGATACCTTCCTTCTCACAGAACTCACGTATAAGAAGAGACTCAAACTCAGTATCATGATCACTTCTGATCAATGCAACTTTAGTAGAGTACTCAATCTGTAGGGTCTTGAGAAATCTGTAAGAACCTTGAATGTATCTGACTTAGATCTCAGAAAGAACACCCAAGTGAATCTTGATAAGTCATCTACTATAACTAGAGTATAAGATTTCCCTCCTAGGCTATGTACAGTAATAGGGAAAAAAAGGTCCATGTGTAGCAAGTACAGGATCCTATGTGAATCACTCTTATTAACTGATTTAAAACTAGATTTAGTTTGCTTTCCTAATTGATAAGCCCTACAGAGGCCTTCCTTCTTGTAGGGACCAGAAGGCAAACCTCTAACAAGGTTGTCTTTAGATAACTTAGCAATGTTTTTCATATTAACATGTCCTAATCTTTTATGTCATAAATCATTTTGATTGCTAACAAGATTAAGTAAACATATATATGATGATGCAGAATGAAAATCAACTACATATATGTTGCCTTGTCTATTTCTAATTAAAACAGTTTGGTTTTCTTTAGTAGAAATAATACAAGAGCTGGAGTTAAAGTATACCTGATAACATTCATCACATAGTTAACTTATGGAGATGAGTTTATGTTTCAGTCCACTTACATATGTAACCTTCTTGAAAGTGACTGCTCCAATCTTAACTTCTCCAAAGCCTTCAGACTGACCACAATTTGAATCACCAAAAATCACCTTTGGTCCCAGCTTGGACTTATAGTTATTTAGGTTGTCCTTGCTGCCATTCATATGCTTGGAGCATCCACTGTCCAGATACCATTGTTGATTTAAAGCTGGACAGCTCTTTACCTGCAAAGAAAACAATTAGTTGTTCTTGACCCAGATTACCTTTGGTCCTTTATTTTTCTGATAAGAAAAACTTGATATAACTGAAAATTCAGGTTTGGATTTATATCCTAAGGGATGGTATCTCCTAGGTGGAATTTCCCAATTAGCATAAGGATTAAAAGGTTTACTTGATTGATTAAAGTCTCTGTTAAAATTATGATTTTTGTTAAGTCTGACTGGGTTCGATGAAAAATTGTAAGTTTGTCCACCGGAGTTCGACGAAGTGGGATGAGATCGTCGATCTCTGTTTAGAGAATGAATATATTCATTTTCTGTGCCCCAAGTTTGCCGATCTCTGCTCGACGAACCATACAAGATTCGTCGATCGCAGAAAGACAAGCTATTATGGCTAATATTTGCGTTCATAGATCGTCGATCGGAGTTCGACGAACTAGCCACATTTCGTCGATCTTAGTTCGACGAAATCTATCGAACTTTGTTTTTATTTGGATTTTTCTTGTTTCTATTCTTTTGATTTTTAGATTTAAGTATGTCTTTTGTAGATTGCTTATTGTTTATTACTTCTTTTTCTTTAGTTGAAATAAATTTTATAGGGGTTGATAATATGTTTTTCTTAAGTATGGGAGGTAAGCTTGATGAAGCACCTAAGCCCAGTTTGTCATTTAGTCTGACATTGACTGTACTTGTGATGTCCATCAGTTTAAGGCTTCTCCCATTGAGAGATTCCTCAAGTTGCTTAGCCTCACATAGTTCTGATTTTAGAGAAATAATTTGTTCATTTGCTAAAACTAGATCATCCTTAAGTTTAGTGTTTTCAGCAAGTATATTATCAAATTTAGATTGCCTATCTCTTAGCATTTTGATTTATTTTTCAGATTTTATTAGGTCATTCCATAATGATTTGAATTCATTTTTAAAATCAACAGAATTAAAGTCAAAGGAAGAGATTACCTGATCCTCTTCTGTCTCAGATTTCTCTTCTGATTCTTCAGAATGCATTTCTGCTTGGTCTTCAGCATTGGGCCTGCTGCATGAGGCATTAATTTCCATGAGGCAAACTTCTCTTGCCTTGGCTCCTTCTTCATCTTCACTGGAGCTGGAAGATGAGGTCTCTTCATCAGTATCACTCCAAGTTTCAGCAATGAAACCTTTTTCCTTTCTTTTATATTTGGTGGAGGAGTGTTTGTTTGAATGCCTATTGGAGTTCTTCTTGTTCTCTTTCTCTTTTATCTTGTCTCTTTTCTGAGCTTCTGGGCATTTAGGAAGAATGTGCCCAGGCTTTTTGCATCCAAAGCAAACAATCTCCTTGGTAGGAGTTCTGTCATACTTAGGTTTGTCATCATTCTTGGATAGCCTTCTCCTGAAATCTTTCTTAGCCAGTTTGTAGAATCTTTTGGCAAGCAAGCTCATCAACTCTTCATTGGATGGAAGGGTTTCAGATTCTTCTGTTGCTTTGAAAGCAATATTGTGTTCCTTCCTTGAAGAGGTTGAGGCCTTCACTTCAGCAGCCTCTCTGGTCTTGATTAATTGCTCATAGGATTTGAGCTTTCCCAAGAGAGACTCAGTAGATATCTCATTCATGCTTCTTGCTTCTTTGATTGGCCAGATCCTGGAGTCCCAAGTGCTGGGGAAGCACATTAGGATCTTGTCATTGATCTCTGTTAAGGAGATATCTTTATCCATGGTTTTTAGTTCATTGATGATAACATTGAGCCTGTTATACATCTCAGCCACTGATTCAGATTCCTCCTTTTGAAGTTCTCATATTGAGATATTAGGAGGGATCTTCTATCCTTTCTTTCATCTGTTGACCCTATCACCATCTGGTTTAGAGATTCCTAGATTTCTTTTGCATAGGTGTACTCAGGCACCTTCTGGAAGATATCATTTGACATGGTTTGAGCGAATATATTCATAACTTTTGCATCAGCTATTTTGGCTTTCTTCTGAGCATCAGTCCACTCAGGTGGTGGAACTGCATGAGTGCTAGAAGTTGCTGTAGATGTAGATGTTGTAGGTTGAGGAGGACCTGTCAAAATAGAGATGAAAATATCCTCATTAATAGAATTCATGTATAGCTTGATTCTTGCCTTCCAGATTGCAAATTTGTTTAAGTTGCAGACTGAAGGTCTGGTGCTAGCATAATCATTATTTTGTGTCATTGTTGTAATAACAGAAAAACTAAAGAAGAGAGAAATAATCTAACAACGATCTTGGTTCAGATGTTAATCTGTGAAACCAAAGGTAACCTGGCTTTGATACTAATTGAAAGTGGTGGTATGTACTGATACCACCTATGAGGTTAGACTGTTTAACTCTAGAGGGGGGTGAATAGAGTGTTTTAAAATCTTATCAAATTTTTATTGCATAAGTAAAATAATGATACTTATAAGTGTAATCAGAGAGTACAGAAATAAAAACTAAACTACACAGCAAGCAGCATACAATAATGAGAGACCATCATAGACGACACAAGAATTTTTATAGTGGTTCCCCTAAAACTTGGGTACATCCACTCTTCTACCACCCTGGTAGGAATCCACTCAGATTTTTGATCAGGTGCCCTACCACCAATCAGGTTTTTGCTCAGGAGACTTGCAACCAAGTGTTTAACTTTTGAAGGGATCTAGAACCCTGTGTACAGTGGGGTAAAACAAAGAAAACTAGGTGTTGTCTTCTCTTTTCACAAAGCAACTGAGAAGACTTGTGGATACTTAATGGTGTCAAAGCTCCCCCTGAGATGAAGATCTGTTCAGGAAGATGGATAGATTTCCAGTGTGAATAGGTCTTCTAAATATTTTTTTAGAAAGCTATAGACAGAGTGAAGTTGATTGTCTCTTGAAAGCTTGCTGGAGGAAGAACACTTGATGAAGACAGAGTTTTTCTTGAATATTTTTGGTGCTCTGTCTTTACTGTTCTTGCTTCCTATCGACTGAAAGAGAAAATCTCTCTTATATATCTTTAAATAATTCTTCTTAGAATTTTGAAATCCTTTAGCATTGAATGTTGATTACCTGGAGAATGGAAATGCGGCTGGAGAGAATATATCATTAATGAATTTTCCTAACTCTCCTATTAAAAAATGGTAAGTAATATTCCTGATGAAGACCATAATCAATGCTGCCACCAACGGCTATATTTAGGGAATATAAGTATTGATTACTCAGGAATTACTGCATGAGAATAAGGACAAAATGAGGGAAAATTCCAAGTCTGGAACTGCACAGCAATCGTCGACCAGAGAACAGATTTCGTCGACCTAAGATCAAAGATCGTCGACCAGAGAAATCGTGTTCGTCCACCTGGGAATCCTTGTTCGTCGACCTGAGAAACAAGTTCGTCGAGCTGAGTTCAGCTAACTGCTTTCAGTGAAGAACTTCCTAATTCTGTGCTCTAAGTTCGTCGAGCTAATAATGTAACTTCGTTGACCTGAGTTCAGAGAAAGCATTCTGGACAATGTGTTGAAGTTGATCTCCCAGAATTCGTCGACCTGAGCTCGAATATCATCGAGCTCAACTCAGAGAATTGACTCTGAGTTCGTCGAGCTGAGCACGACTTTCGTCGAGCTGAGTTCGACGAACGTCGAACTCATTTTCTGAACTGATTTTCTTCTAAGTCTTTGAGTCTTCTGCAGTCTTCTGTTGGCTGGTCCAAGTGTGGTTGAATCTAAGGACTTAGCCTAAACTCTAGAACACAGACACGACCCTGGCTATATATGGTGGGGCAATTATCCTAGTTAGTGAACCTAGCCCAAATCAAACTAGGGATCCAACAAAAAGAATTGAAATGTAAATAACTTCCTTGAAATTGGTTTGCATGTAACTCTATCCAAGTTTTCTTAGGATGACCTTGGTTTCATAGAGTTTCATTCATCTTTTCTTACTGAGCTTTTTATAAAGTAGTGCAAAACCTGTAAACAAATAACTCTACACAATTTTCCAAAATAAGCTGCTCAATTGATAAGTCAAGCGAAAGTGAGGTGTCAACATCATGTGATATGTTAGTATACGAGCGTTCTAATCATTACAGCAAATAACCAAAATATACCAGAGATAGCAAGCCACATATTGCATCTCCTAATACTCATTTATTTTGATTTGTATGTCAAGCCTTCTTAAAATGTACATAGATCAGAATATAAGATATATTGTTGTCGGCCTTCATGAGAATCATCACAAAAAACTCAGCATTATCATTATCAAAGACATTTTCATGGCTTAATCATACAATCATTTCAAGATATTAAATCCTATTACATTTCAACCAATAAATAGTAAGTTCAGGGCATCACAGATATCATCCAAAATTAACATCCTAAGGATATTATCAGAATATACATTATAATGTCACGAAATGTAGCATCCAAAGTGTCACATCAAAGCATATATATCACCAAAATATATCTCAAGTGCAGCGCAGTTAGCATACTAAACATATTATTAGAATACAAATTGTAATGTACCAAAATGAAGCATCCACAGTGCCACACCATAAAATATAAATCACCCAAACTATAGTCCATACCCATAACACAACCAGAAGTAGTGTAGAACAAAATATGGAGGATATAACCGATAGCAAAATATAGTCAAAACTATGCAAAAGTAAAGGGGGATATGGGGAAATCCTACTCCTCGTCGTCCTCTACATCCTCATCATTTTCCGCCTCCTCCTCATCATCTTCATCCTCATCATCATATTCATCCCCATCATCTTATGCAACCTTCGTTGGATCAACTCTCGTCCAGTTTGATGTCAATAGGTAGCCTTCATCGTTGAATTGGCCCAACATCCTAAAAGTTGGCTCTAACACTGGAATCTTCCTTTTCTCCATGATTTTACGGATGTTCGTATGAATATCTTCAAATTGCTCTTTTGCATATAGGTGTTGACACCTATGATAAGCCTTGATGTACTCAATATGCTCCATCAAAAGGTTGGGGTCTGTGCCATGGTCCACCACTGTAATAGTAATACGCATAGGGGCTGTTGTTGGTGCCCTTGAGGTCTGAGTATCACCTCTTGGCCTCCAACTACTCCCCCTCTCCTGGACTCCCGCAGCAACCTTGATATTGACTTCCACAACCGTTTCAGTAATATGGCGCTTCACAGTTGTAACCATGTCCTCCTCATCCTTTTCCACACCAGCACTAAGACACAACTCAGTTATAAGGGTTGGAAACCAAAGCTGCTGAGGCTTCTCCTCTCTAATTTTCTGCCGAAGTTGCAAAGTAATAATCTTCTCTAAATCAAACTGCAGTCCTTTTATAATACCGTAGATCAAAGCTACTTTGTCCAATGCAATAGTGTTCGGGTGTCGGGTGGGCATAATACTAGCATTAATAAATAAAAGCCACACCTTAGCCTCCCGAGTTAAACACGACGTCTTTAGTACTTTTTGTGTTTTACACGCCCACTCCGGTGTCGGTGTATAATACACAGTGTCCGTTATTTCCTTATGATATACCTTATTCAGAATTTCTGCATAATCGTCATGGTCGTGATCCTCCAAACCGAACATGTCACTAATCCTTTCTACAGAAAACTCAACCTCCTTTCCTCTAACAGTCACCATCTCTCCCTTTATGCTTTTAGCATTTGCATAGAATTCGTAAACCATGGGGGAATAGCCTCAGTCCTCGGGTGACAGAACGTTTCCCACTGGAGCTTTTGAATCCTCTCAGCGTAAGTGACACTCCACGCCCTCTTTTCTATTTTGAATCCTCTTTCAAAGATGAAAGGGAGCGTCTTCAATGATTGGAACCAGTACCCAGCCCCCTCACTTGAAAACTTCACTGCTTTCTCTCTAACGACTTCCTTCCCCTTTTTCTTATTATACCTCCGTTTAGATGACATAGTTTTAGCTAAACACAACACACAAAACAGGAGAACAAAAATAGAAATAAATTTTCCACCATTTGCACTTATACATGAGTGCAAGGTTAGGATATATACCTCAGAAATTTTCCAATTCCTACCCACAGGTGCTCTCAAAATCCTTAATTGACACGGCTCGCCAGCGCTCCAAGAAATCCAATCGCTTATTGTAGCCTGCTTCCAAAAATCTGATCACGCGATTGGTGTTGACGTCACAAAGCCGTTCGCAGAATGCCTCCCCCCTTTCTTTTGACCTAGCTAGAAAATCGGGAAGACCTAATTTTGGGCTTGATTTCTACAATGTATTGGGGTTTAAGGGATTTACCATCTAAAACCTCCTGAAGCTGTGACAACAACACTCTAACTTTGCTTCTTGTGACTGTGGATTGGGATATTGGGCTCGGCGATGACTTGTTTTGTCGTAGGTTGATGTTGGCACTGCTCTCTGCTCTACGTCTTCAGAACACTAGTTGCGCCACTGGAACGGCCGGTGCGGCATTGATGTCTCACACCGCCAAGCATTACCCTCTGCTTTCCATGATGATGTCGATGCCTCTCTCTACAACGTCGTTCGCCGCATCTTCGCCCTCTCCCATAAACCCTAGGCAGTACTCAGAAAATGTCCAAGTTGTGGTGATTTAGAGAGAACTATGTTAGGCGTTTTAATTTTTTTAGAGGTTAGGGTTTTGATTTGCTTAAACCGGTTTAGAAAATATTTTTATAATATATTTAATAATTAGAGACTAACTTAGTTTAAATAAATCCAGCCCCAAACTGCTCGTGTACCGGTTCAGCCAAACTGTCTCTAGAAGGTTGCATCGCCTTTCATACGGCACGCGGGCAGAAAACAAAAACCTTCTACATATGTTTTTGGGCTGTAAGAACAAATGGCCGCTGCATAACAAATTTCATTTCCTTCATAATTTTGGCCGAATTTTTCACTCTTCCAACTTTTTCACTTCTCCTGGTAATTGGTCATTGTCAACTAGTGTCATGCAGCTCCGCTTCCTCCGACATTGTTACTCTACTAACGAAAATCAACGAAAATTTTTTATTTAACATTTTTTATTTATTTATTTTAATATATATATATATATAAACACATATTTATATGTAAATTACATGATATGATGGGTTGCCTCCCACCAAGCGCCTCCTTTAAAACGACACAGCTGGACGTATCTTCTCTCAACTCGTCATTGTAAATTTATGACCATCGTCAAACGATGATCATTATCTGTATAATAATCCTTCAATATTTGGTCGTTCACTTTGAACTCAGAGCCATCCTTCTCATTGCAAATTGCTACCACTCCAAACAGATACACCACTTTTACTCTAAACGGTCCCGACCATCTAGACTTAGTTTGTCTGGAAATAATTTTAGTCTCGAGTTAAATAGCAAGACTAATTGTACCATCTTGAACTCTTTTACAATTAGTCTTGAATCATGTCATTTCTTGGTCCTTTCCTTATATATCCTGAAACTCTCATATGTGTTCGATTGAATCTCATCCAACTCATTAATCTGAAGTAGTCTTTTCTTGCCTGCTTCTTGAAAGTCGAAATTCAATTTTTTATGGCCCAATAAGCTCTATGCTCTAGCTCCACCGGAAGATGTCACGCCTTCCCATAAATCATATTGTACAGGGTCAATCCTATAGGAGATTTAAATGTCGTTCTATAGGCTCATAAAGCATCATTTAGCTTTTGCGACCAATCTTTGCGAGTAGCATTTACCTTTTTTTTCTAATATTGATTTAATTTCTCGATTTGAAACTTCCGCTAGGCCATTGGTTTGCGGGTAGTAGGCGAGGGCAACTTTATGAGTCACTCCATATTTCTTTAACAGTGATTTAAATTGCAAATTGCAAAAGTGTGCTCCTTCATCACTAATTATAGCCCTAGGTCTACCAAATCTAGTGAAAATGTTAGACCATAGAAATTTTAGTACAACTTTGGCATCATTTTTTGTGTGGCTATCGCCTCTACCCACTTCGAGACATAATCTGCAGCTTACAAAATATACAGATTCCCATTTGATTTTACGAAGGGACCCATGAAATCTATCCCCCATACGTCAAATATTTCTACTTCTAGGATATTAGTCATAGGCATGCTTGCACCGCGATGAATATTTCCCACCCTTTGACATCGGTCGCATTGTTCTACAAAGATATGGGCATCCTTAAATAGTGTTGGCCAAGAAAAATCCGCTTCTAAGACCTTCATAGCAGTTCGATCTCCCCTAAAATGTCCTCCGTATGGGGATGCGTGACACTTTTACAAAATACTTTGGACTTCAACTTCGGGTACACACCTACGAATAACTTGATCTTCACCAATTCTGAATAGGTATGGTACATCCCATACGTAGAATTTTACATGTTGGAGAAACTGTTTCCTTTGTTGGTAATTAAAATCCGGGGGAATGACTCTACTAACGATGTAATTAACAAAATCTGCATACCATGGAGTGTTACCTTCTGTGATTGCTAGCAATCTTTCATCAGAAAAACTCTCCTTAATCTCAACATGAACGTCTTACTCACACTAATGCTCTAGTCGCGATAATGGTCAGCAATTGGGTTCTCAGCTCCCTTACGGACTTTGATCTCGAGATCAAATTCCTGTAGGAGAAGGACCCATCTTATAAGTCTTGGTTTTGCTTCTCATTTTTTCATTAAATATTGAATAGTTGAATGATCCGTAAAGACCACAACCCTTGAGTTTATCAAATATGAACGGAATTTGTCAAATTCAAAGACCACAGCTAGTAACTCTTTTTCGGTGGTTGTGTAATTGATTTGAGCACTCATAAGCATTTTACTATCGTAGTTAATGGTGTGAAAAATTTTGTTATGCACTTGACCCAATACCGCTCCTACTACATAATTGCTAGCATCACACATTAAAGTAAAAGGAAGAGACCAATCAGGGGCAATAATAATAGGCGATGAAGTTGGATTTTTCTTCAAAGTTTGAAATGCATCTAAACAGCTTTCATCAAAAATAAAAGGATTATCTTTTTCAAGAAGTTGACTTAAGGGTTTAGATATTTGTGAAAAGTTTCTGATAAATCGCCTATAAAATCTTCCATGGCCTAAAAAACTACGAATTCCTTTTACATTGGTTGGTGGATGCAACTTTTCAATGACTTCTATCTTTGCCCGGTCTACTTCTAATCCTTTATTATACACCTTGTGCCCGAGCACAATACCCTCACGAGCCATGAAGTGGCACTTCTCCCAATTCAAAACTAGATTAGCTTTCACACACCTACCTAAGGCCTTCTTCAATACCTCTAAGCAACCATCAAATGATTTTCCAAAAATAGAAAAGTCATCCATGAAAATTTCAATATCATCATCCATCAGGTCCGTGAAGATGGATATCATACAACGTTGGAATGTGGCAGGAGCATTACATAATCCGAATGGCATTTTACGGAATGCAAATGTCCCATACGGGCACGTGAATGTCGTCTTCTCCTGATCTACGGGTGCTACCATAATCTGGTCATAACCGGAATAACCATCCAAGAAGCAAAAGTACTCGTTCCTTGCTAATCTGTCTAATACCTGGTCGATGAATGGTAATGTAAAATGATCCTTTCTTGTAAATTTATTCAGCTTTCTATAATCCATACATATTCTCCAACCCGCTACTACTCTAGTGGGTATTAGTTCATTATTATCGTTTTGTTGGACAGTCATGCCTCCCTTCTTAGGTACACATTTAACTGGACTTACACATTTACTATCTGAAACAGGGTAAATAATGCCTGCATTTAGCCACTTAATTATCTCCTTCATTACTACCTCTTTCATGGGAGGACTAAGTCTACGTTGGTGCTCTATGGACACTTCAAAATTATCTTCTAGTAATATTTTCTGCATACAAATAGAGGGGCTAATTCCACGGATGTCGGCAATAGTCCATCCCATTGCCTCCTTAAACTCACGGAGCACGTTCAACAATTTTTCCTCATTTTCATGCTCTAAAGATGAGTCGATGATGACTGGCAAAGTATGTTTTTCTCCTAAGAAAGCATATTTCAGATTTTTAGGTAAAGGTTTTAATTCCAATAAGGGAGGTTCAAGATTAGAAGGTTTTAAAACTTTTGAGTTGCTTGGCCTAATTAATGTCTCAAATTTTTTAAAGGGTGGTAGCCACTCACATACCTCAAAGGCCTTCTCATACTCCTCCAATTTGAACTCGTCTGTCCACTCTTCGTTGGTTAAAAGCTTTAACAGTTTTAGATCTATGTCCACCTCATTATGTATTAATTGAGGATGCACTTCTACTTCCTCGATGAGATGACATTCTTCCCTATCATTTGGGAATTTTATAGCTTTAAGAATATTAAATGTCACCTCTTCCTCATTAACTCTCATCGTTAACTTGCCTTTTGGACATCTGTGAGTGTCCTCCCCATTGCTAAAAATGGTCTTCATAGAATAATAGGAACATCCTTATCCTCGTCCATGTCCAATACTACAAAGTCGGCCGGAAAAATGAATTTTTTTACCTTGACCAGTACATCTTCAACAACTCCCTTAGGAAATACTAAAGATCTATCGGCCAACTGAAGAGTGAGAGATGTTGGATCAATCACTCCAATGAGGCTAAACTAGAGGGTTGTAGCTCGACTTGGGGAGGCAAGTAGTCGGTCTAGCTTGTGCAGGGACTTGGACTTACGGTGACACTGCCACTCGAGGACTTGGATGTTGGAGTCAACAGCTCTCAAGAGCCTTGCTCAACTAGAGTGGTGTAGGTCGACTTGGGGAGGCAAGTAGTCGGACTGCAGGAGAGAAGCTCATACAGAGATCTCGGACTACTACATCACTCCAAAGAGGAACTTGATCTCACTCGAGGAGGTCCTTGGCCAATATGCAGGAGAGGAGCTCATGCAAGGAATTGGACTTACGGCGACACTGCCACTCGAGGACTTGAAATATTGCCAGAGTCGTCTTTCCCGCTGCTTCAAGAGATTGTAAATGAATCAAGCGCACCAATATCTTTGAGTACGAAGGAATTATAGAGCGAACGATGATCTCGATGCCGTCGAGTTGAGAGGTTGGCATCCAACCCTGTTCCTGATAGTTCCTCCAGCCGGAGGAGAGATGCAATTGGGGGTAGCTAGGCCGACATGCAAGGGGGGAGCTGATCTCGGCCGACAATGCAGGGGTCCGGTTTTACAAGGGCACTTATATCCCGATGCATCGTCACATCGCCCGCACTGGGCTATCTAGGAGGAACAGGTCGGAGGCACTTTTCCCAATCTGACCGTTGATCAATTCAGCTCTATCACCCGGCTATGAGCGTACATGCACGAGCGAGGGGTAATGCTTTTTCCGAAGGTCCTCCAGGACGCACTCGCGACTAACATCTTCCCTTGGTCCTATCTTTGCCCTTTGGCTGGTTATCCTGCCTTTGAAAACAATGGGGCTGCTGCCCAAATGAGAGCTCAAAAAGATTGATCCTTCCTCGAATCTAGAGGTTGGAGTCTAAACCTATTCCTGCTAGTTCCTCCAGTCGGAGGAGAGATGCAATTGGGGGTAGTTAGGCCGACATGCAAGGGGAGAGCTGATCTCAGCCGACAATGCAGGGGTTCGGTCTTACAAGTGAGCTTATATCCCGAGGCATCATCCATCATCTTGAAATGACAAAATCAGAAGAAGAGAAGCCAAGCAGTTGCCACTATCTTTATATATGTATGAAAGTATGTACAAATAAAAATACATCATTGACCACTAGGGATAGAACCTTTTCAGGTCATCCCCGCTCCAAGTACCTCCCAGCTACTCTCCAACCTGATCCTGGAGATAATAGCCTCCGGTGGTCAAGGCTTCTTGGACGATCAAGGGACCTTCCCAATTAGGATGCAGCTTGCCAACTATTACTCCCCTTCCTGCGGCGGCAACCTTCTTCATGACCAGATCTCCTGGGAGGAAATGCTTTAGACGGACATCCTTGTTGAAGTGCTTTGTCATGCGCTGCTTGATCTCCTCTTAGCGGATGGAGGCCAAGTCACAGAGCTCTTCAACGAAATCCAGCGAGAGCCTTTGAACGTCTTCATTCTCTAAGCGCCATTATTCGCTGCCGTCCCCAGCTGCTATGACTCTCGGGCTCCGAACCTCAAACTCCATTGGGATGAGTGCCTCAGACCCGTGGGACAACTTGAAGGGAGTTTCCCCCGTGGCCGAGTTTGGAGTTGTCCTCAGAGCCCAAAGGATTGAGGGGAGCTGCTCTGCCCAATTGCCTTTCAAGTTTGTGACTTTCTTCTTTAGGAGGTTGATGATCAACTTGTTGATGGCTTCCACTTGTCCGTTGCTTCAAGGATGATGCACAGAGGTGAATCAAAGATCCGTCCCTAGCTACTTGCAGAAGTCCTCTAACTCCAATCTGGCGAACTGTGGCCCACTGTCGGTGACGATGGCGAGAGGAATCCCGAACCTGGATGCAATCTCTCCCCCAAATGAAATTCTTTACAATTTGTGATGTGGTCTTGGCCAGAGCTTTTGCCTCGATCCATTTGGAGAAATAATCGATCATGACAAGCATGAACTTCCTTTTCCCACTGGCCTGAGGAAAAGGGCTGATCAAGTCCATCCCCCAGATGGTGAAGGGCCATGGAGCTGTGATCGAGCGCAGATGCTGGGCAGGCTGTAGTTGAAGAGGCGCGAAGAGCTGACATTGGAGACATTTTTTGGAGAAGGCTTCTGCATCTTTCCGAATGGTGGGCCAGAAATACCCATGCCTTAGAAATCTTTGTTCAAGAGTGCGAGTTCCTGAGTGGCTGTCACACTCTCCCGAGTGAATCTCCTCCAGAACACGAGGGACTTCAACTTCTAACAGACACCTAGCCAGAGGACCTGAGATGGTTTTGCGATAGATCTCTCCTTCTTGTAATAGGTAATATGCTGCTTTGTAACGGAACTTCCTCTGGTCTCCCTCGCTGGCAGGAACCTATCCTGTTGTAAAAAAGGAAATAAATGGGTCCCTCCAGGATGTCCTCTACTCGATCTCCATCATCTCTCCTTCTTCGATGGACGGTCGGAACAGTTCAGTCACGGTACCCCCAGCCCGGGGACCATACTTTGCAAGGTAGTTGGCTTCTGAATTCTCATCTCGGGGTACATGCTCGACGAAAGAAAGATTGAAACCCCCCGATTAGACTTTTCACTTTGACTAAGTATCTCTACAGGATTGGATCATTCACCTCGAACTCGCCTTTGATCTGAGACGTGACTACCATTGAGTCGGTGAAGGCCATAATATCTCGGATTGCTAACTCCTTGGCGAGAAGTAAGCCAGCCACCATAGCTTCGTACTCCGCTTGATTATTTATAATGGGGAAGAGGATCTCGACTGCTTGCTCGATCCTGGTTCCTTGGGGGCTCACTAGCACGACTCCGGCTCCCACGGAATATCTGCCCGAAGCCCCATCCACATACATCTTCCATGAAATTGGGCTAGAAGAGCCCTCCTCTCCTTCCACCTCGGCTGAGAAGTCGGCAAGAAAATCCGCCACTGCTTGCGCCTTGATCGCTACCCTTGGAGAGTAAGAGATATCAAACTCGCTAAGCTCCACCGCCCACTTTGCCAACCTGCCAGAGTGCTCCACTCCATCCAGGATACTACGTAGAGGGTGATCGGAGACGACCCTGATGGAGTGAGCCTGAAAATATGGACGGAGCCTCCGAGCTGAAACCACCAAAGCAAACACCAACTTCTCCAAGATAGGATATCTCGTTTCCGTCTGCCGCAGCACTCTACTCACATAGTAGACAGGGAGCTGCCTCTTGCCTTACTCTCGGACCAATACCGATCTAACTACCTCTGCTCCGACTCCAAAATAGAGAAAGAGATCTTCGTTACCCCACGGGCCTTGAAGGAGAGGAGCTTGGGTTAGCTATTGCTTGAGCTTTCTGAAAGCCTCCTCACACTCCACGGTCCACTCAAACTTCTGATTCCCCCGAAGGGTCTTGAATAATGGAGAGCACTTCTCCCCTGACTTGGACAAGATACGGCTAAGGCCCGCCAGCCTTCCCGTCAACCGTTGAACCTCCTTTGGATCTCTCGGGGATTCCATCTTCAGAATGGCCTTTACCTTGTCGGGATTAGGTTCCATCCCCTGGGAGTGAGGAGGTGACCTAAAAACTTCCCTCTTCCAGCACCGAAGACGCACTTGGTCGGGTTGAGTCGCATCTTGTACTTCCTCAGGGTAGCGTGTAACATCCCTCAAACAATTAGACCCCCTAGGAGTGATTTTGTCATGACTAAGTCATCACAAAACCCTAGGAAACCCAAGAAGGCCAAGTGAACCTAGGAATATAAGTGAGATCATTATGGTCTACAAATAGTAGATTCCTAAACCGTAGTTTAGGATGACCATGAGGCTTTACCATGACTCTAAGACCCCACCATGGTCTCACCAATCCATTGGGAGGGTCATTAGAGACCTAAGGGTCCATTGGGATTGACCAAGGATGGCCAAGTTGACCTAGAGCCACCCTAGGCCTAATTGGGCAAGGTGCCCTAACCAAGGGAAGTGTGCCCTAGTAAAGCCCAACCAACCCTACCAGGATCTTCCTAGACCTAATGTGGGGTCAATGGGTAACTAAGGACCCATGGAGGGCAGTCAAAGTGGTTAGGTTGACCAAAGTCAACTCTAACCTTAAATGGGTCAAACTGACCTACATAAGGTCAACTGACCTTCCCTAAGCCAAGTGGATCCCCCTCATGTCCTCCTAACCCTAGGGTGAGTTCAATGGGTCACCTAGGACCCATTGAGGTCAACTCTAGAGCCTAAGTTGACCCAAGTCAACCATAGCCTTAATTTGGTCAAAGTACCCTTCCTAAGGGCAAGTGACCTACAGTGTGCAAGTTGACCCTACCCAAGTACTTCTATACTTTAGAGGAGGTCATGGGTCACCAAGGACCCATTGGGGTCAGCCCTAGTGGCTAATTTGACCAAAGTCAACCCTTGGGTCAAAGTGGTCAAATTAGCCTAAATAGCTAACTCAAGCACAATCCAAGTGGGCTAGGCCTAGGAAAGTGTGGCCCATTGGTCTAGGAGGTGGTGAGACACATTTTGGGCCCACCAAATTCAGAAATGGGTGACTAGGAGAGAGAAAGAGGGAGTTACCCAAACTTGGAGGAGAGAGAAAGAGGTGCTTAATGGTTGTGGAGGCCCCATAACTCCCCCTTTTGATGGGGCTTTAACTCCTTGAAGCAGGGGAGGAGTTTTTCAGGAGGTGGCCGGCCAATGGAGTGGCTCAGCCCTTCAATTTGGTGAAACCAAAATTGCCCATTATGGCCATTCATGGCCATTGGAGTTACACCCTTCCCCTTCCCCACTTGAGAATCTTAAAAGCATCACCAGGCAGAGGGGAGAAGGTTACAACCTTCACCTGGAGGATTCAAGGCGTTTGACTGTATTGTTGCAGAAACCCGAGCGCCGCCACCACCACCATGGTAACCCGGAGATCAGCTCGCCTCCAGCCCTCCCAACAGGTCATCCTTCTCTCCTTCTTCCATGGATAGATCGTAGCAAATCTTAGGGCCAAGGTTCAGGATCAATTGAGCCCGATCAGGAGAGCTTTTCTCCACATTTTTCCGCAAAAACTTACCTATCGGATTCGCCAGAATAGGCTTCTCCGGCGGCTGTGCCGCCGCCTGGCGTTAGCCGCCACCTCAACGGAGGTGGTGGTGGCGGTGGCCGGCCAGGGAGGTGGCCGGATGGCCGGTGGTGGCGTTTGGAAACTGCTCCAGGAGGGTTGAATCGTAGCCATTGGCACGCGGGGATGATGATTGGATGCCATCCAAATGTGCGCCAAGATTCGTGCAGTATAAGAATTAAACTATAGGATTATATCATTACATTTTAATGAATCTGTCACACTTTTACTATTTAATGTTTTAAATTATTAAAAATACTTAGAGACTCTGTATGAGAAAGTGGTCAACATAAAACTTGTATCCTTGTGGGTCTCGTTTACTGCAAAATTGGTTTGAACCAATTTGGGTGCTTGGTTTGACCAGGGCACCCATTTTGGTGGGGTCTATACCTAGGGCGAGGCAGAAATTAAAATGGGTGCCCACACTTCATCTCTGGACCAAATGACTTGAAATTTGGACAGGGAGTCACTCTAGTCCATATCTAGTTCCTTCCCAAAAATGCGAATTTTGTGGGACAATGTTTATATAGTTTTGGAAATTATTTAATTTTTTTATAGTAAAATAATTTAGGGACCAAATGACCTCCAAACTCACCAAAATTTTGCTGATTGGTGCCTGGGGCCATTATAAAGCTCTGGTTAAAATTTCATCTCATTTGGAGATGGTTTGAATTGAAATCATGCAAACCCTAGCCTTGCCATAATAAGGGTATTATGGTCAAAAAGTGCACTTTGGGTTTTGAGTGGCCAAATCACCTCAACAGAGGTTAAAATTAGGGCCACTGACTTGGAATGACTTTTAACACCTCCCCATGAAAGATGGGGTAGATTGGAATAGATTTGCCCGAAGACCTAAGACCAAACCCTAAGGAAGGGCTTTTTTATCTTGTGAAGGGCATGAGGTCAAAGGACCTTGTATGGACTTGAAATTTGGTAGGGAGGGTACTAGGGTAGCTAAAGCCCTCTGGTAAAAATCTTAGGGGATTTGGGAAAGGGTAGGCCCAACAAAATCCTAACCCTAATTTAGGGCACAAACTTTGTAGTGCTAGAATAGGTTAGTAAAACTCCTTGAACAATAATGAAATTTGAGTAGTGTGGTCATAAGGATAGATTGAACCTCTGGTAATTTAATTGAGAATTTTGGGATATTGATTTTAGTACTTCCTTTATAAATGCATGAGTTAGCCCTACTAATTTGTCTGGATATTATGATCTCACTGCCTATTGGAAGGTCATGAAAATTAGGCTCAGGGAGTTTTTGACCTTATTGCTTATGTATGAATTTTATTAGAATTTTTGAATACATATTTGCAGTACCTACTTCACAGGCTCATTAACTTGGAAAATTGTTCGATAAATTGTTTAGAGCTCATTACTTGCTAATAAATTATGAAACTTGACCTAGAGCATTTATATGTCCTTACAATCATCTATAAATTTCTAAGAATTTTTGGAAATATTTTTGTTGCACTTGCCTCTTAAAATTGATAAAAATGGGTTACATTCAAAATTAGAATTAGAGGCTAAACCTTGCTGAAAAATTGGGAGACTTTGGATTTTATGTTAAATAGTTATATTGAATTTATAAATTTTGTGGAGCATTTGCTTGACTGAAATTGGTGTTTCATGTTCAACTTGGGGTTTTTGGATTACTAGAATAATTAAATAAATTACCAAAGAAATTAGGAAAATTATGAAATTCTGGAATTAGGTTAAAATTGTCATGACAGCCCTCTATTAATTATTATAGGGATACTGGATGAATATTTTGAGTACCTCTCATTTTACACTTCATATGGCTTAGGTTGGTCTGCATTTAGTAAAACTGCAGAAATTATGTCGGAATATGAATTTGGGCACATGAGTTGGGGTTAGAGATTTTGCTGGTTTAGATAAATAAAAATGAGTTCATCATTGGAAGATAGGATGAGTAGAGTGTTGGATTGGCTAGTGTTAAGTGGTTCTCGGGATGGACGAAAGATCGTCTTTCTCGTGGGGAGGAAGTGTCAAATACTCTAGGGTTAGATCCAATACAACAAGTAAGGGTTTGGAAAATTTGATAGCAACCAATAATAGTAAGTGCCTTGCGAAAGAGAGTTTTGGGCGTAATCCCATCGTAGTTCCTAGTGTCTTCAAGAGCCCTTCACGGGGAATACCTTGGGCAGTCCTATGCTAACCTAAACTGTAGGTAAAACTAAATTGCAAGAGTAACTAGTGTAACTAGGGGTTTACTTTCACTCACCTCGATGTCTCGGGATGTTAGGTTAGGTCACTCGGGCAGTAGGCTTGGTGGATTTGGTGATGGGCAGGTTGGCCCGGCGAGCTTTGGCTCGGTTAATGTTTGTGATGGGCAGGTTGGCCCAACGAGCTTTGGCTCGGTTGTTGTTTGTGACGGACGGGTTGGTCCGGGGAGCTTTAGCTTGGTGGTTATACATCAAGGTTACATGTGCATAAAGTATAAGGTGGTGGGTCTTCGATATTGGAGAGTCGATGCACCGATGCCAATACGTTGACTCGGCAAGTGTGGTTTAGCACTTGGCCAAATAAAGTCCGGTGTGCCAGCCGGCAAGAGTACGCAGGAGCTCCTCTTAGTGCACCAGCATCGAGCCATACGATAGGTCTGACTGGTAGTGTAATTACTGGTTTGGAGGTGGGCGAGGCCCAACCCAACGCTTCCGTTTGCTACTACGGAGGTATCCTGGGAGGTTCGGCTCCAGAAAGGGGGAACTAAAGGTCTATGTACACAGAGTCGAGTGGGTGTGTTGCACTTGCATGTTCACATCATGGCATAATTGTATTTCATAGCATAACCATTACATTCAACCCCGACACCTATTATATAAGTGGTATGGGATGCTTTATACAATAGGCCATGCAAAACGACCCCTTAGTTTATAAGTTCGTGCGAGTGTGCTTATAAGTTAAGGTTCATTTCAGTATCTTTATATGTATGCTTGTTAGAAAACCGACAGCCTATCGTATAAATTGGTATGAGATTTTTTATGCGATAGGAGCCCTGCAAAAGATCTCTTAGCTTATGTGTTTTCATATAAGTTAAGGTTACTTTTATTGTTCAGTCTTTTTACCTTCATTCTATCTTATATACTATAGAATTGCTAGTTTAGTTTCGTCGCCATCTGTTTATTGTTATTCTCCACCTTCATGTCCTCTCCTTTCCTTCTCCCCGCTCGGTGCCTAGGAGCCATGGGGTAAGGGGTGGGGGATGATAGGGCTTAGTCTTTTAGACTAACGGTTTTCGAACCACATCATTTTAGGGGACCGTCGAGCCCAGCATGGAGGAGCAGCCCCGGAGGTTAGCACGCTTGGAGATGGGGCAGTCTAGTACCAGAGTTCAGACGGCAGAGACTATGAGTCCTGTTCGCTACTAGTTGTTTAGTTTTGCTTCCGCGATGAGAGATATGTAGTGAGGACTTGATGTACTGGGCATGAGCACAAGATTTTAGTATTTCATTATATCTGTGGACACTTCCATCGTGGAGTTTATTTGTTATTTATGTGATTTCTGTGGACTTGCCTTTATTATTTTGCTACAGCTGTGATCGATTTGGCCGGTAGGATCAGCATTTTGTAATGATGACCTTCTCGGGCGTGAAGGTGTCACTGCAAAGCGGCGGTTCTGGGCCTAAGACCCCGGTGTTTCAAAAAAAGGGGGGGTCTTACATAGCGAAAGTCTCCACCAGATCTGTTATGTGCTCCGCAACACTTTTGCTCTTGACGAGAAGATCGTCCACATAGACTTTCAAGTTAAGCCCCTTCTGCCCTTTGAAGATTTGATCCATCATTCTTTGATAAGTCACGCCTGCATTCTTGAGCCCGAATGGCATCATCTTGTAGCTATAACAATCATCACTAGTTATGAAGGAGACTTCGCGGCAGTCGGGAGGATGCATTCGGATCTGGTGATACCCTGAAAAAGCATCAAGAAAACTCATCACAGGAAACCCGACGGCGGAGTCAACCAGCGCGTCGATTTGAGTCAAGGGGTAGCAATCCTTCGAGCAAACTTTATTCAACACGGAAAAGTCAATACATAGATGCCAGCCCCCTCCTGGCTTCTTCACCATTAGAACATTGGAGACCCAGCATGGATACTAGATCTCCGAGACAAAACCTGCCTCTAGCAGCTTCTCTACTTCCTCCCTGATTGGCCCAGCCAGCATGGCGGTGCTCTTCCTATACTTCTGAAGAACAGGAGTCATCGCGGGATTCAGGTTGAGGCGATGGCAGGAAACATCGGCATCGACCCCTGGCATCTCGGCGGCATTCCATACGGAGACGTAGACATTATTCTATAGGTAGGCGGCCATCTCTATCTTCCCTTCCAGCGGAAGGGATCCTCCAACCTTCAGCAGTCCCGGCTCTCCTCACTGAGAGATCACTTCCACTTCCTTTTCCTCTTCCGCGGCACATAACCCTTTCTCCTTCTCCAGCAGCTTCTCCAGCTTCTCTGCATCACCCATCTAGCTGATGGTGCTGACAACATTCAGATAGCACTCCCTGGAGGCCTTGGGATCCCCCCTGAGCCTCACCTGGACATCTCTGCGACAGTACTTCAAGCACTGGTGATACGATGACGGAACGGCCTTGAAATAGTTGATGAGGGGCAGCTCAAAGATGGCGTTGTATCTGCTTGGTGCGTCGACGATGATGAAGCAACACCGGATAGATGTCCCGCCGAGCTTAACCAGAAGCTCGACCGCTCCCTCCACCTCTTTCTTCTCTCCTGAGAAGCCAAAGAGAGGTCCATCTGCAGCCTGGACCCGGGACGCTTCCACCTGAAGCCCGATGAAGGTTCTCTTGAAAATGACATTCACCGAGCTCCCATTATCCGCGAGGATTCGGTCGACGGTGAAGTCTTCGATGGCAGCTTGAATCACCAAGGCATCGTGGAAAGGGTTCTCATTCCCCAGAATGTCCTCCTTCGAGAAGGTGATCTCTTCCAACGATGGCGGGTTCTGCGACATCGAGGCGATGTTCTTTCGATAGATCTGGTGGAGACTCCACTTGCGGGAAGCTCCGAGTCCTGCCCCTCCGTTGATCACCCCTATATTCCCGCCTCCCGGGCCATGTATCACTTCTCCACGACCTCCCAGGTCTACTCGATCTTCATTCCTTCTCCTCGCTGGAGCTTGGAATGCCACCTGCCCTGCCGGGGGCTCCTGCCTCTGCTGCTCTCTCTCTCTCTCTACTGCTCCTGCTTCCAACCTCCTCCTTACTTCCCAGAACTATGGGCAAGCCAAGGTCTCGTGCCCCTCTACTTGATGAATATCATAGTAGAGGGGAATCTCTGCCTCCTGATGCATTGCCTGCTGCTCCCTCCAGAGCCGCTAGTTGTCTTGGTGACCGATAGCCATCATCTCCCTTCTTCCTCCTCCTCGGCCTCCATCTTGTTGGTTACCATTTCTCCTCTCTTCCTGGAAGTGTTGCCTCGCTGGTGGTCTCCATTGGGGATGATTCTATGGATATTGGAATCATCTTTCTTCCCCTCTTCTTCCCCTGGCCTCCGCCGGCCTCCTATCTTCTTGACTTTGAGGCCTCTCCTGCCTCCTCTCCTCAACCCTCCTGGGCTCTTCTCTCGTCCTCCTCTCTTATCTCCTCGGCTCTTCCTTTTTCCTCTCCTGCATCTCTGGCGTCCTTCTCGCCTTCGACCCTGAAGGTCCTGCTCTTCCCCTCTCCTTCGAGTTGTCTCCATCCAGCCTCGCCAAGAAGTCCTTGTTCTTCTCTTCTCCCCGAACAAAAGTGTTCTCCCTCTCTATCATCTCTTCAAAAGATCTCGGGGGGTTATACCCCATCTCCATGCTGAACAAACCTTGCTTTAGCCCGAACTTCTAGTCCACCATCAGCTTAAAGTTGTACACCTCCTCTACCTCCAGGATCTCTTCTTGGAAATGGTCTACGTAGTGGCCCAAGCTCTCGTGTTGCCCTTGCGTAACCTTGAAGAGAGCCGTTAACTCCTTCTTCCTCTTCTTCGATGTCGCGAACCTCGCCATGAGGCCCCGACGTAGATCGAGAAATAGTACACGGACCCTGATGGCAGTTAATGGAACCAGTCTCTGACATTGCCTTTAAGCGTGATGGAGAGGAACCGACACTTGAAGGCGTCGGACATGTTACGGATGGAGACGACGTCTTCGAACCACTAAAGATGTCTGACAGGGTCGTCTCTGTCGGAGTAGTAAGTGAGGACGGGCTCTCTGAACCCTTCGAGAATGGGAGCGGCGAGGATCTCGTCACAGAAGGGGCTCCTCCTTCCCTGCCGGTGACGAGTTTCATCCTCACTGGAGACGTCATACTCGCTATATTGCCGAATATCCCTATATCTCGCCGACGACATCGGATCCCGAAAGCGGACCCCTTGACTGCCTGTCGGATGATATCGCGACTGCATCGGCCGCTCCTCTCTTGCCCAAGCGGGCTCCTTCCCTGCTCGCCTCGGCGGCGCTTCTTCCTCCACCGGTGTCACGCGATGGGGAGAGGTCGCTGTGACATCTGGGCGATGAGCAAACCCGGTGAGAATGGTTTGCTAGATCCTCCTCGCAAACTCTTCAAACGCGGCAACCGTCACAAACTCGCCATCTTGCGCGGCATCACCATCTCGCACGACATCCCCTCCTGCCGAGTTGCCGACCAACTCTCCATGCTCGCCACGATTGGCCATCTCACTCAACCACTAAACTTTACTCCATGGATGCGATCCACGCTCACCGAACTAAGTGTTGAAGCCAGGAAAATTTCCAACCTCGGATTCGGACCAAAGCCGCCTAAGGTTACCAGCTCAGAAGTTAGATCAGACGGTTGGGGTGACTAGGATGAAGAATTAGGTCAAACAGGACCCCATATGTTGCGGCAGTAAGGACCCACCACGTACCCGGATGCTCAAAAGGAGCAGCCCCTTCTCAACCAAAGATGATCGAACTGGGTACGAGGGAGACTAGCTAGTGACGAAGTCGCAAGGTCGTGATTTGATCTCTAAGGAAGAGGAATCCAAAGACCTGGCTAGTATCTCAGAAGTGAAGCTCGCGAGTATCCTGCAGTGGATTTCAATTACCTCGCCTCGTACCCCTAGGGTCCTATTTATAGGCAAATCCAAGGAAGGGGGGTCATATTTATACCCCACCCCTAGGTGACTAGGCGACTTCCAGAGGAACTCACACATGCTGGATGAGTATCTCGCCTAGTCGCCTATCTGGCGAGTATGTGAGGGGAGCTCGCCTATACTCGCCCAGGCCTTCCGCGATCTTGAATGCTGACTTTGACTCTTGTCTTGCCTTGTTGACCTTGACTTCTGCTGACCTGGCTGTAGTAGGACCCACCCTCGACGAATACGGGTTGTACAGTGGTGGAGGATAAATGATTTCTTTTTTCTTATTTGTTGGTGGTTGAATTTCTATCACCTCCGGTTCCTTATACTCTACGGGTTTTCCTTCGTATGACTCTCCTAGTTTACTCTCTTGTTCTCTCCTCTCGTCATTTCTAGCTTTTTCTAGTAACCCGTCTCCACTTAGAATTTCTACCCCACTCCTTAGAGCTATGACATTGCAATGGTTATTTGGCTCCTCTCTTGTTGGATTTGGTGTAGTATCTGATGGCAATGAACCCATCGGCCTTTTGCTTAAAGTAGTTGCTAGTTGACCCAATATGGTTTTTAAAGATCTTAGAGACGACTCGATACCTCCCATACTAGACTCATTCTTTTGAAACATCCCTACAATGTATTCATCGGTTAATTTTCTAGGAATTGCTTGATTGTTTTGAGGTTTATTTTGTATGGGGTTCAAATTTTGGTTGAATCCCGATGGTTGATTAATTCCTTGATTGTTTCTCCAAGAAAAATTAGGATGATTTCGCCACTCGGTGTGATAGTGATTCGCAAAACCATTTGGTATTTGCCTTTGTGGACCTCCTACATAATTTGCTTCCTCGGTAATTTGGTTTAATTTCTCTACCGTGAGTGGTGCACAAGGTATAGTAGTAGATAACAAATCTAGCCTCTTATTAATCAAGTTAAATTGTGATGTCATTTGAGCGGCTAAAGAAGTGATTTGTGTAGTATCTTGTGGCGCCCTTAGAGGGGGGTGAATAAGGGCTCTTTAAACTTTTATAAACTTTTTATAAAATATGAAATTAGATACAACGTTTGAGACAGATCAATGAAATGAAAAATAAGATTTTATTTCTCCAAAATATATATGTAAAATGATTCCAATAAAGCTTGAAATCAAGGCTTACAACGATAATAGTTTTTAGCTTTTTCACCGATCCTTCTCCCAAGAACCGGTAGGCTATAGTCAATATCTCCCTAGATATGGCTACTAGCCTCCCCCTAAATCAAACCTATGATCTAGACGCTGCACAAAACGCGGTGATTTACTCCTAAGCCACACAAGGACCTAAACACCACACCCAAGGTGGTGATTTGCCCCTAAGCCACACACAGACTTAGACACCACACACAAGGTGGTGATTTTCCCTTCCCAATTACAAAGATAAAAAGTTAAAATGAAAGTACAATAGTAAAACTTAAAAACTCCCTCAAAATCACGAGCTCTGAAGATGATGGTGGACCGACGAGAAGATCTCCAATCTTGAACACATGGTCGTATCTCCTTCGCTCTTGAGATTTCAACAGACCAAGGGAGTTCGTCTGGAAACGGAGATGAAGGCTCTGAAGATTCTCTGGGAAAACAAAGCTCTGCACGATCAAACTCTTCCCTGAAATTTTTGGCCGTATATATCACTTCATGCTATCGCCGGCGGTAGAGTTAACGCCCCGCGATAGTGATAACTCTCCGTTGGTTGACACATGGCACACGTCGCGCGGATTTTTAGATCTGAGCGGAGAACGTGACGATCGTGGGATATCGCTCAGCGACATTGGTATCACCCCGCGATATCGCTGAACCGTGACTTCGTGCACGGCAACGTGCGGATTAAGGCTGACGTCAGCAGGAACTGATTATGCTATCGCCCGCGGTAGCATTATCGCCAGTGATAGCGCGGTTTTCCTTTTCATCAATGCCATGCTCAGCCTATCTTTTGTACATAAAAATTCTGTTATCCCTGCACATTTAAAACACATACCAAGATCAAATACATCCGGGATTTGTTATTCTCAAACTAAGAAGCACGGAACGCATGCTCCAACAATCTCCCCCTTTTGATAATAACAAATCCACTAAGAAAGAAATTGTGTGTGATCAGGAGAATGTGTAACAATTCAGATAATCATTATGAATAAAAGTGCATAAATAGTTATAATAAACTCCCCATATAATAAAGACTATTTGCTCCCCCTATATTTTAATTACTCCCCCTAAATGTACTAATCAATTGATTTCGTACTTAATCTCCCCCTTTTGTTATTAGCAAAAGACGGTGGGAAAAAAATAGCGAGGTGGAAAGGTGGAAGCTGAAAGAAGCTGAGAGAGTATAAGTTAGTAATAGAATTAAGAAGCACGAGAAGTAGGATATGGACTGTAAAAACCATGGAATAGTATTACCTTAAGATTTGGAATTTTATCAAAAAAAATGTATGTTATGGAAAAATTAATTTAAAAGTTGAATTTAAACATTGAAAATTGTCAGGTCAAGATATCGAAAACAGGAAAATCGATGAACTGGAAGAGAAGAACTATGACCGGTCTAATTCTCATGAGAAGAAATTTTATAAATGATAATGATGTGTACATGTGAAGAGTGATTTAGTATACATATTCCATAAGAAATAATGTTACATGAAGGTTTGCAATATATGGATACAAGAAGCTAACATCTTTGCATACATAACCTCATGTCATAAAGATTTTTCTTTTAAAAAATGGCCAAGTTTGTTTGCACAAGACACTTTACAATCCTTGTCAAGGTGCTCAACCTCACAATGCTCATTAAGACTTATCAGGAGGGTGAGTAGAGCTTGATTGGAGTATCCTAGTCATATGTAATTGTTTTTTTAAGTTGTTTTCATGCATTTTTGTTTGTAGAAACTTTGACGTAGAACTCCGAATTCACTTGTATTGCAAACACAAAAAATGGTTATCTCTAAATGGCCACCAGTTTTGAAAATCAATTTGAATGAGGCATAAATGAAAATGTTAGCGATGTATTCAAATCTTTGAAACAAACCAATAGCATGTAAGAAGAAACTTAAGGATGTGTAATTATCAGCTCGTGTCAGTGTGAGCACATTATCAAGCATAAAATGTTACTCATACTTAGAGGCATGCGGAAACAAGTCTATTCAAGTTCCAGTCATCAACGATATAGGTAGATATCAAGAGCACGACAAGTTAAAAACAATGTTCAAAGAACTCATAAACTAATAATCACACAGGTACTAGGTATCATATCATAAAAAAAGTTTCATAATATCTGGAAATTGTGGCTGAAAAATGCACTATCGCCCGCGGTAGCGATACCACGTGGCGATAGAGGTTTTTGATATTAAAGGCGAAAAACCGAAGGGGGCTGACACAATTCCTCCTTTGACCGACCCTGGGCTGTTTGGCATCATCTTCTTCAGCGGAAACCCTCAAGAACTCCAAAAGGTAAGGTTAGATCCCTCTTTATGGTTGTGTTTTACTTCAAAAAAAATATAGATCTGCACTCTAGAGTATGAAAGGAGATAGATCTAGAAAAAAAATTTGATTTTGGGCATACATTTTGTTAAGAAAAAATTTTTGAAGAGAAAAGGTCATTTTGATGCAAAAGCCTTACAAAAAAGGAGTTATAGGTGGTAGATCTTTGAGATGGATTGAATTTTAGTAGCTTTTCTGAATTTACTAGAGGAAATCTACACGAAATTTCAAAATAGGAGAAGTTTTTACACTATTGCCCGGTGATAGTACTGTCGCCGGCGACAGAAGAAATCGGTGTAAATTAATTTTTGAGTTAACATGATGTTGTCATAATGTTTTCAGGAAATGGCATCATCATCCCGTGCAAGAAAAAGTACTAGCCGCAACCCACATGCATCATATCAAACATACCCGGGGATTGAGAATGCGTCAGTTGGTATTGCTAAACTTTTGTATGAATCATTGCCACCACACATCTATGAACTACTTGTGGAGTCAGGTATAATGTCTCTCATTGTACCGAATACTTTTAGCTCCATCTTTGTATGGGATTTTTATAATAATTTGGAAGACCCTAAATATATGGGGTTGAATGAAGGAGTAAGGTCTCGAATCCAAGGAGTTGAAATAGATATTACTCATGCTGATTTAAGATGAGAATATAATCTTGCCACTTGTGAGGAACATTTTATGGATATAGTGGAGAATTATCAAAAGGATCGTGATTGGAGGATATTGAACCAAGTCCTTCATGGAAAGGAAAATAGGAGTTTGATTCAAGACGTCTCATCACTCTCTCGCGATGCATTTGTGATTCAAGATATATTAAGAAACACGGTTATGTTGAAGTCCGGTGACACAAGGATGATCACGGCTCAATTGAGCTTAGTGACGTACTATGTATTAGAGAGAGTAAAGTTTGATGTGGCGGATTTTATGTTATCCATTATACGATATACGTATAAAATGAAGCATCCCCTTAGGAGGAAACTGAATACACTTCCTTTAGGAAGTGTTATTCAAAGGATCGTATATCAAAAATATGACTGGATAGATCAAGAGTTCTACATTGATGATTGTATCCCGGCGATACATACCGTAGAACCAGCTAGAGGTCCATCTCCTAGGGCTGCCTCGTCATCAAGACAACCACTCCAAAGAGGAGGTTCTTTGCGTGGATCTATTGAGGATCTAAGAGAGACTGTGGAGGAGATGAAAGAGGAACAAAGGCATAGCCATTCCGGTTTTCGAAAATTCATGAAGTTTCTGGTAAAGGGGCTGAAACTAAAGCCAACTCCGGAAGAAGAACGGGAATGGGGGAGTCCAGTCGAGGATCCTCCACGACATTCGATAAGGCGGGCGCGAAGGCCTAGAGAACCAACTCTGACTTCCAGTGATGATGTGAATGTGTCTACTGAAGAGAACATGGATGAATGACTTTTTATTGTTAGTGATGTAATATTTTGTTATTGACTGAATCTAGGATATCGCCGGCGACAGTACTGTCGCCTGACCATAGTGAAAACTCTATTAATTTGTGGTTTTGTTGTTTGTATTGTCTTTTTCAGTATTATCATATGTGCTGTCCAGTTTTATGTTATATTTTATGTTATGTTTATGTGCTGTCCAGTTCTTAATTTTGATTTATAATTCTAAGATTCCAAGTTCTAATCTTAACCTTGAAAAGCGTGAATCATTAAGTGGTTTTGTGAAAATATCTGCTATTTGAGAATCTGTTCCAATAAAATTTATTTTAATATGTCCTTTCTTTATGTGATCCCTAATAAAAGGATGACGAATATCTATATGTTTGGATCTAGAATGTAATACGGGATTGTTCGTTAAATCGATAGCACTTTTGCTATCACATTTTAATTCAACATTATTTTGGTGTATGCCAAAATCTTCTAGTGTTTGTGTCATACAAAGTGCTTGAGCACAACAACTACCAAGTACAATATATTCGGCCTCAGTAGTGGAGAGGGCAACAGAATTCTGTTTCCTACTCGACCAAGAAATAAGTGTTGGGCCGATAAAGTGACAAGTGCCACTTGTGCTCTTTCGATCTAATGAACACCCCGCATAATCAGAATCAGAATATCCATGTAAAATAAAAGAGTCATTATTAGGATACCATAAGCCTAGTTTAGATGTTCCTATAAGATATCTAAAAATACGTTTCACCGCTTTTAAATATGATTCTTTTGGATTAGCTTGAAACCTAGCACATAAACAAACGACGAACATAATATCGGGTCTAGAAGAAGTTAAATATAATAAAGACCCAATCATACTTCTATAAAGGGTTTGGTCAATTGAAATACCACTTTCATCTTTTCCCAATTTCAATGAAGCACTCATAGGAGTATTTGCATGTTTAAGGTTGTCAAATCCAAATCTTTTTAACATATCATGAATATACTTGGATTGACAAATAAAAATACCATCATGTTTTTGTGTAATTTGAAAACCTAGAAAATATGAAAGTTCTCCTACCATGCTCATTTCAAATTCATTTTTCATAATTTGAACTACTTCATTGCACAACTCTTCATTAGTAGCTCCAAAAATAATATCATCAACATAAATTTGCAAAATAACTAAATCATGATCAATTTGCTTAATGAAGAGTGTAGAATCGGCACTTCCCATTTTATAATCGTGCTTTAATAAGTATTGAGTTAAACGATCATACCAAGCACGAGGCGCTTGTTTTAACCCATACAGTGCTTTATCTAATTTATAAACATAATTTGGATATTTTTCATTAATAAAGTCAAGGGTTGTTCTACATAAACCTCTTCTTTTATATACTCATTTAAAAATGCAGTTTTGACATCCATTTGATATAATTTAAATCTTTTAAAGCAAGCAAATGCAAGAAATATCCTAACCGCTTCTAATCTAGCAACGGGTGCAAAAGTTTCATCATAGTCTACCCCTTCAATTTGTGCATAACCTTTTGTAACTAATCTGACTTTATTTCTAATAATTCTAGAATCACTATCCAATCTATTTTTAAAAATCCACTTTACTCCAACTATAGGATGATTTTTGGGTCGTTCTACAAGATTCCAAACCTTATTACGTTCAAATTGATTAAGTTCTTCATTCATTGCTAAAAACCAAAATTCATCATTTAAAGTGGTGGAAACATCTTTTGGTTCTATTTCAGAGACAAAGCAAAGGTTTGAAAACAAAACATGTAAAGAAGAGCGAGTACTGACCCCTTTTTGTGGATATCCAATAATAAGCTCCTTCGGATGATCCTTTGAAAATATCAATTCCCTTGGAGGGACATGTTTTTCTCTTTCTTCTTTTCCTTTTTCATTCCTTTCATGTTCTTCATCATCATTTTCCATCAAGGGAAGGGGTTTATCTTCTTTTCCTGTAGTTTTCTTATCTACACATGGAACAACCTCATCAAACCTAACATGAATAGATTCTTCAACTATTTTCGTTTATTTATTAAAAATTCTATAAGCTTTACTAGTTGAAGAATACCCAATAAAAACTCCTTCATCACATTTTTCATCAAATTTTCCTAAGGAATCTTTAGAATTTAAAATAAAACATTTACAACCAAAAACTTTGAAATAAGAAACATTTGGTTTTTTATTAAAGATTAACTCATAAGGAGTTACTTTTAAAATAGGGCGAAGCATTATTCTATTAATTACATAACATGCAGTACTCACCGCTTCAGCCCAAAAAGATTTTGGTAATGTAAATTCAGATAACATCGTACGGGCTAGCTCTTGAAGAGTCCTATTTTTCCTCACCACTACACCATTTTGCTGTGGTGTGCGTGGAGCGAAAAATTCATGTTTAATTCCTAACTCTGCACAAAAAGAAATAAACTTTTCATTTTCAAATTCCCCTCCATGATCCGAACGTATGCGTTTAATTTTTAACTCAAATTCATTTTGAATACGCAAACATAATTTAGAAAATTCTGAAAACGCATCAGATTTGGAGGTTAGAAACAAAGACCAACAAAAATGTGAATAATCATCAATCAATACAAATGTATATTTTCTACCTCCTAAGATAGAAGTATTAATTGGTCCAAATAAATCCATATGAATTAATTGGAGTGGCCTAGTTGTAGAAATAATATTTTTACTTTTGAAAGATGATTTTGTAAATTTTCCTTTTTGACAAGGCTCACATAATGAAGATAAATTCCCATCTAGCAATGGTAAACCTTTGATTAATTTATCTTTTGAAAGTTTTTTAATTAACTTTGCACTAGTATGTCCAAGTCACCTATGCCATAATTCTAACTCATCATTTTTTGATAAAAAACATTTTAAAGCAGAATTTGAAAAATCATGAAATTTAATCATATATACGTTATGACATCTAGGTGCGGTAAAAGTAATTTCATTTGTTTTGGAATCAATAATTTTGCATAAATTTGTAGAAGATTCAAACAAAACATTTAAACCCTTATCACATAATTGGCTAATAGAAATCAAATTATGTTTTAAACCTTCTACGAACAAAACATTTGAAATTGAAAAACTTTCGTTACCCACAACACCGATGCCGATGATTTTTCCTTTTCCATTATCTCCAAATGTAACCACTCCTCCTTTCTTCATCTCCAGGCTAAGAAACTTCTCTTTATTGCCCGTCATGTGCTTTGAACAACCTGAGTCCAAGTACCACACGTCTTTTTTGTCCTTAGCCTGCCAACACACCTAAAAAGAGGATGTGAGTAAAGATCTGGCTACCCAAGTGGTTCCACCCATAGTATAGGTAGAAGCCTTAGGCATCCAGATTTGCTTAATTTTACTTTTTCCTTTCTTCCAGCACGAGTCCGTGGTGTGACCAAATCTATTGCATTTGGCACATGTAATGTAACAAGAAGAATATAACTTCTCTGGACTTTTACTGTAAGAAAATGTAGTATCAGTTAATTTATTATTATCATAATTTTTAAAACTCGATTTTTTGGATTTCTCGCTATCGCCGGCTGTAGTACCTATCACCGGGCGATAGTTTCCAGTCGTGTATCCGAGTCCAAATCTTCCAGATCCGTGACATTGGTAACCTAAGATCATATCCAGTGATCTTTGGCCCAATCCAAACCTTTTCATGGCTAGTGTTAAGTCATGAATCTGGTTTCTCATTTCATTATTCTCGGATACTAGATTTACACATCTACGTTCAAAAGCTTTCTTTCCTTCATGGACTTTGGAAATAGAAGATTTCAGATCTCTCTCTAAAATCTCATTCTTTTTAGTGAGAATTTTTATTTTTGAATGAGATTTGGAAAGAGATTCTTCAAGCTCTTTTATTCTTCCCATAAAGTGATCACACTCTTGGCAAGAGACTTTTTCTTTTCCAATAGTCTTATTTTCATTTAACAATTTTTTGTTTTCTTTAATTAAAACTTTATTTTCAGTTTCAAGAAGATCATTATCTTTTAAACTTTTTTCAAAACATTTGCAAGTCTTTAAAAATTCAGAAAACAATTCATCATAAGTTGGAGGAGCTACCTCAGTGTCGCTTTGGACACTGCACTCGTCATCAGATATGACGCTTTTTCCCATTAGGCACATATTGGTTTCCTCCTCCTCGCTTGAGCTTGAACTGCTTGCATCCTCAGAAGTAGTATCATCCCATGTTTCAGCTTCCAGGATCTTCTTCTTCCCTTTGTGCTTTTTTTCTTTAAGTTCTTTCAAGTACTTTGGACACTTGCTTCGAATGTGTCCTAACTTCCTGCAATGATAGCACTCCGGTGGGGGTCTCTCTTCCTCCTCATCGTCGTCATCCTTTTGTTTTTTTCTTTCTAAACGTCTCCTTCTTAAAATATTTTTTAAAAGTATTTCTTCTCTCCGGATTTCTCATAAATTTTTAAAATTTTCTAACAAAGAGACTTTCCTCATCATCTTCTTCCTCCTCAGAATTACTACATTCCTCTTTCTTAGATCTTAGAGCCAACCCCTTCTTCTTAGGCTCCATGTACTCTTGTTGTTGAATTTTCAATTCAACTTCATGAGTTTTCAAGTTCTCAATCAGGCTTTCAATATTAAGATATTTAAGATCATGAGATTCAGAAATAGCCGTCACTTTGGGATTAAACTTAGGGGGGAGAGATCTAAGAAGTTTTCTCACCAAATCACCATTTGAAAAATTTTTACCAAGCACTTTTGAGTCATTCACTATCTTGGTGAATCTGGTGTACATTGAGTCTACGTCCTCATCCACTTCCATCCTAAACTTTTCAAATTCTGATTCCAGTTGAAACAGCTTCGAGTCCTTCACCTGCGAGGTACCTTCATGAGTTACTTCATCCTAGTTCATTCTTTTGTTGGAGCATACGTTCCGCGCTTCTTAGTTTGAGAATAACAAATCCCGGATGTATTTGATCTTGGTATGTGTTTTAAATGTGCAGGGATAACAGAATTTTTATGTACAAAAGAAAGGCTGAGCATGGCATTGATGAAAAGCAAAACAGTGTTATCACTGGCGATAACGCTACCGCGGGCGATAGCATAATCAGTTCCTGCTGACGTCAGCCTTAATCCGCACGTTGCCGCGCATGAAGTCACTATTCAGCGATATCGCGGGGCGATACCGATGTCGTCGAGCGATATCCCACGATCGTCATGTTCTCCGCTCAGATCTGAAAATCCGCGCGACGTGTGCCACATGTCAACCAACGGAGAGTTATCACTATCGCGGGGCGTTAACTCTACCGCCGGCGATAGCATGAAGTGATATATACGGCCAAAAATTTCAGGGAAGAGTTTGATCATGCAGAGCTTTGTTTTCCCAGAGAATCTTCTGAGCCTTCATCTCCGTTTCCAAACGAACTCCCTTGGTCTGTTGAAATCTCAAGAGCGAAGGAGATACGACCGTGCGTTCAAGATTGGAGATCTTCTCGTCGGTCCACCATCATCTTCAGAGCTCGTGATTTTGAGGGAGTTTTTAAGTTTTACTATTGTACTTTCATTTTCACTTTTTATCTTTGTAATTGGGAAGGGAAAATCACCACCTTGTGTGTGGTGTCTAAGTCTGTGTGTGGATTAGGGGCAAATCACCACCTTGGGTGTGGTGTCTAGGTCCTTGTGTGGCTTAGGAGTAAATCGCCGCGTTTTGTGCAGCGTCTAGATCATAGGTTTGATTTAGGGGGAGGCTAGTAGCCATATCTAGGGAGATATTGACTATATACTACCGGTTCTTGGGAGAAGGATCGGTGAAAAAGCTAAAAACTATTATCGTTGTAAGCCTTGATTTCAAGCTTTATTGGAATCATTTTACATATATATTTTGGAGAAATAAAATCTTGTTTTTCATTTCATTGATCTGTCTCAAACGTTGTATCTAATTTCATATTTTATAAAAAGTTTATAAAAGTTTAAAGATCCCTTATTCACCCCCCCCCCCCTCTAAGGGTGCCACAAGATCATACAAGTGGTATCAGAGCTGGTTATTCCTAATACGATTTCACCACCAGGAATTATGGCGCAGCATGACCATGCTTTCTCTAAGGGCGCCACAAGATCCTACAATTTGATCAACTTGGTGCACCCCTGCCGGATTACTATTGCTTTGCCTTTCTTACGCTTAATAGTTATTAGAGGTTAGACCTTCTAATATGGCATAAGCGTCCTCTGGATATTTCTTCATTAAATACCCTCCCGCAACCCCGTCAACTAAGATCATTGTCGATGTTTGCAACCCGTTATAGAATGTAGAGACTTGTTGGTGTTGGGCTAAACCGTGATGTGGGCATTTTCTTAACAGCTCTTTGAAATGCTCCCAAGCATCATAAAGAGTTTCCCCATGAGATTGCATAAAAGTAGTAATGTCTCTAATCAACTCAGCAGTCTTCGAAGGTGGGAAATACTTGTTTAAAAAATTTTCCACTGATTGATCCCATGTGGTGATAGCTTCATTAGGTAAAAAGTGTAAACAATCCTTAGCTTGTCCTTCTAAGGAAAAGGAAATGCTCTTAGTTGAATAGCTTCGGCGGACACACCATTAGCTTTAAACATGTCGCAAATTGCTAAGAAAGTCCTTAGATGAGAGTTTTCATCTTCATGGCTAAGACCCCCGAACTTGTTATATTGAACTTGTTGCATAATAAATGGCTCCATTTTAAAATTGTTGGCTTCTATGGCTGGTCGAGCTATACTAGAGTGCAAACCACCTCTAAAAGGTGTGTTAAAATCTTGACATGTCATTCGAGGTGCCGCTTGTTGATTGTTTTGATCAACATGACCATTAGGGTTTAAGTGGCCCTCATTGCCATCTATTACTTGTCTGTTATTATCCATCACAGGATGAATAATATTCTCCGTTCTAAAAATTCTTCGATTTTTTCTACAAGTGCTCTCAATTTCTAAGTTTAACAGCAGTAATTCCGGATTTCGATATCTTGACATATACTAATGAAATTCAAAATAGAAAACAAAAGTAACACAAATACAAAATGCTTGATATCCAAATACTAAAGTTTTACTAATATTATGAGAAATAAACACAAAATCAGTTACACTTCCTCGGCAACGATGCCAAAAACTTGATATGCCCAAAATAGATTTACTTAATAACGCAAGTGCACGTGCCGAATCAAGTAATAAAATGATGAGTTAAGATCGTTCCCTCGAGAAAGTGAATGATCTAGTGCTCGCAAATACTAGCTCTACCCTTTCTTTAAATTCAAGTGATTTAATCAGAATAAGTTTCGTTGATGAAATAAAAAAAACAAGAAGAACACTCATAAAACTAAAGCGATTACTTAAAATTGACTTTTATCAAGTTGGTGAAGTAGTCTCGTACGTAGATTTCCTTTGCTTATTGTGATGAGTTTTTAATGTGATCTTTCGTGAAAAGATTAATTACTATCCTACAATGATTTGAAAGTGAAAGTCATCATCTCTCGATCTCAGAAATCAGTTTACCTTAATTCTCCTAGTTATCTCTAACTTAGGTAGAATGAGAATAGCATAAAGCACTCAAATCAATGTTGCTAACATACGAGGAAATCTTTTTATCTTTTTATGTTATGTCTAACTTTATGTTACACTTACGCCACTCCTCTCTCGAATCTTGCAGTGCAGTATAAAGATGGAATTTTGGCTAATGATTTACATGACTCCTCTCTCGAATCTCGCCGTGCAAAATAAAGGATTCAACCCCAAAATATGTAACTCCTCTCTCGAATCTCGCCACGTAAGTTAGGAGAAGAATGCTTGATCCAAAAATTCCACAAAATAAAATATAAATTCAACAAAGATAGGTTTTCAATCAATCATAAAAGAGAAATTACAAACACCACATCACAATAAGTTAAAGTACTCACCACGTACAAGACCAAGAAATTTAGTTCATGCTTGAGGAATGAAACCACACAACAAGAAAGATCTTACTAGACATGTTTTTAGAAATGAAAATGATGCAGGAATTTGAGTGTAGATCTTGCTTTAGAGCCTTCTTTCTTCTCGCCAGTACGTCCAAACCCTAACCGTTCCTCTCCTTCTCCTTCTCCAAGATGATGGCTCTTAGAACTCTCTTTCACTCTAGAATTTCGTATCCCCCCCAATAGGCATCAGATTCCCCTCTTAAACATGAGCAACCCCTTCCAATAGATGCATCCTTCCATATTTGGTTTTGGCGCAAAATTCGAAATTCGAATTTCAAACCTGCCAGGACTTGTTATAACAACTGAAACAGGTTTCTGAAACAACTACACAGCCAAAATATAATTCCAGCTTTTACTTTCCCGGTTCGAATTCCACGACATTTCTGGTAAGGAAAACATGAGCAAATTAGCTTAATTAACTTTTGAATCATATAAATATAAATTTATGAATATTTATACTCATTTAAATCATTTCTTTTTATTTATGTTCAATATGATATCAAAATTAAGAGTTAGTTAACTTCATTTTGGGAAGTTATCAGTTGGCTTATGGACTGACCATGTCCAAGCAGATTGGGCGGACTGGTGAAGGCTGATTGTGTAACACCCCCTATCCGTCGCATAGAATATAGTAGTAGGTCCGGTCGAGACCCGACGCCATATACCACAGACAGACCAGAAGGTTGCGCAATGGAAACCATCCTGCTAATAATCAACGTCCTACACAGAGAATATTCTAGCTGAAGCAATTTAAAAGTTGAAATAAGAACCCTGCCAACAGCATGAATGTCCACTAAACAAACCCAGAAGGAATTTACGTACAAATACACGAGTACATGGCCTTAAGGCCTTACAATAGTTTACTCAAATTAAAGTGTCTTCCAAACCTCAACACCCAGGCCGGTCATACATGAGTATAAAAGAAAACACTCAAAAATTAGGCCTTTGAGGGCCGGCTCAGCAACAAGGGCTTTTGCCCGCTATTTACCACTCAGCTCTGCAGTACCTGCAAGCAACAATCCACTGAGCGGTGGCAAACAAAAGCAACGGTCAGCTATGCTGAAACAATTATAACGATCCCGCCCCTAAACTCGGGGCGGCGATGCTCCTTCCCTGCACTTTATTAGCATTGCCAAACAATAGAGAATAAACACTTCACCACAGACGTAGGCACTCACGACCACAGACCCCATACACTCAGGGCACATTCTTGGTGAACCCGATCAAAGTCCGTGGTCTCACCATCGCCCCATTGGACGGCAATTTCTCGAGAGCATTTAGGTCTTTCAGGCATTGGTCACGTCAATTTAAGCCATAGACCGCCTAAGACCCTCCATCTATGCTAACGGCTCCTACCGAACGACTTAGAGCGGGTACGGTTCCGTCTAACCCATTGCTCACATCGCAATGTCAATTTAAGACATATGCGCGGGTCAAGCTTTCCTGAGTCCCAAATCGATTTCACACTTTACATAACCTAGTTATGTACAAGTTGGCTCTCAGGCCATCAAGATGGTAGAATCACGCATCTGCCCAGTTTTTTAAGTGCACCTTGGAGTTAGTCCCCAAGGCTCCCTGTTGCAATCTACTGCGTAGAAAACCCGAAAAACAACCATCGACGCGGAGTCTTGTCCGGCCATTCATGTAATGAAACATCATCGATCCAGACCAACTTGTCCGGGTATGCTTCACACATCATGCCTATGTCCGTTTCTTGATTACGGACTCTACAAGCTAAACAACGGGGACTTCATGTTTACCCGAAGGAACGCCTCACACTTACCACAAACTCGGTAGAGAGGGCTTCCTATATAAAGGAAAAGAGGACTTCACAGGTCGTAGGATGAGAATCGTTACCCTAGCATTCCTCTTTGGCGCCATGGAAATTTATGCGGATGAAAAGCACCGCAATGTCCTTGCCTCCGTAGATCCGAACTCGGCTCGTGATTTAGGGCTCTGAAGCTCCACCGGTGGCCGGATCTTCCTTCCTTCTTCTTCCTTGCTCTCCCATCTCTCCAGAACTTTAGAAAGAGATAGCTTAAGAAAAATGAAGGCATCCAATCCCTATTCTCGGGTGTAATACAGCAGGAACAACCCTAAACCATTGGATCCCAAAATAAGGAAACGGAAGGCCACGATTCGGACTTGAAATCCAAAACCTGGGCCGAACACGGCTTGTGACATGCCCATGTCCAAGGCCATGTACCTCATTCGATGCTGAAACTGTCACGTCCCGAAAAGAACACGGGCACTCGACACGCCAGTGTCAGGCTTGACATGCCCGTATCATCCAGTACACGCCCGTATAGCTGGGGCTGTTCCTCTATCGACACAGGACCAACACCAACCCGAGAAGAACATGGGTACTCGACACGCCCGTGTCGAATTTGACACGCCCGTGTCAGGTTGAACACGCCTGGGCTCCAGGCCGTGTTTCACCCCCGACACAACATGGCTCACTGCCCGAGCAGGACACGGCCTGGGACACGCCCGTATCTCAGGTGTGTTCGATATCTCGAGTACCTTTCGTCGAACACTCGAGACGATCGTCGAACCTGAGCACGACACGTCCCTGGACACGCCCGTATCTCAGGCCGTGTTCGTTGTCTCAAGTGTCTTTCGTCGACCACTCGAGTAGCTCGTCAAAACCAAACACGACACATCCCTGGTACACGACCGTGTCCCAGGCCGTGTGACCTCTACCAAGTCCCAGACTCGGCTCAGAACGCTACCCGTCGCTCTTTTGAGTTTCACGGCATTACAACTCTCTCCCTCTAAAAAGAATTTCATCCCAAAATTACATAAATGAAAAGATACACAAAAAACTCAAACGGTACCTGAGCGGAATAACTCTGGGTACTCCTCAAGCATGGTCTGTTCTCGCTCCCACGAGAGGTCCTCCCAACTGCAGTTGTCCCAACGGACCTTGACCATCCTGATATCCTTTTTACGCAATCGCTTGACTTTCGAGTCCTCAATGAGAATGGGTTTGACCTTCATCGTCAACCCATTATCTACCGGCACTTGATTGACCGTAATCACTTTGCGAAGGCTCTTGCACCACCTTCCGCAGCACCGATATGTGGAATATGTCGTGTAGACCACTTAGCTCCACTGATAGCCTTAATCGATATTTGCTTCGCCAATCCGCTCCAGAACCTCAAACGGTCCAAGGTACCTCGGGCTTAGCTTCTTCAAGCACCATACCCGCGAGACACCCTTGAACGGCTTAATCTTCAAGTACACCCAGTCACTGACAGCGAACTCCACATTCCTATGCTTGGCATTATAGTACTTAGATTGCCGGTCCTGAGCGATTAGCAATCTTTATCGAATCGTTCGAACCAATGACGTTACATCTACCACCTCTTGTCGCTTGTACAACTTTGACTCACCTGTTTCCAACCAAGACAACGGCGTGCGATATATTCTACCATAAAGGGCCTCGAAGGGTGCCATTTGAATGCTCGCCTGGTAGCTATTATTGTAAGCGAATTTCACCAAGTATAGGTGATCTTCCCACTGTTTCCCGAAATCCAGAACGCACATGTGAAGCATGTCTTGCATCGTCCTGTTGACCCTCTTGGTCTGACCATCCGTCTGCGGATGAAAGGTTGTGCTAAAACTCAGCTTCATTCCCAGCATCTGCTGCACCAACCTCCAATCATTGGACGTGAACCACCCATCTCGGTCACTCGCGATGCTGCAGGGCACACCGTGAAGCCATACAATAGTATCCACATATAATTTTGCCAATTTCTCCCCAGAATCATCCTTCCTATGCGGAATGAAGTGCGACACTTTCGTCAAACGATCCACGACCACCCTGATGGCGTCGTTTCCCTTCTGTGACCTTGGCAAACCATGTACAAATTCCATAGTAATGTTGTCGAACTTCCACTCCGGAATAGGCAAGGACTTCAAGAATCCTCCAGGCTTCTGGCACTCCGCCTTCACTAAGGCGCATGTTTGACACTTCGCCACATAGAGTGCCACATCCTTCTTAATTCCTACCCACCAGAATAATTTCTTCACATCACGGTACATCTTCGTGCTCCCTGGGTGAATCGAGTAATTGGTATGATGCGCCTCGTACAACAATTCCACACATAATTTGCCCACATTCGGGACGCACAAACGACTGTCCTTCCATAACAAGCCATCCACAACCTCAAATTGGGAATTTGACCCATCCAAAGCCTCAACCATGATTTGCTACATGTGGTCATCCATATCCAGAGCCTGCCGAATCCGATCAGCCAGGTCACATTGTACTTCAGTCCAGTTCAATAGCACTTCGACACTAGACTGCTTGTCTACGCAAGAGATCTCCAACGCCTCCAACTCCCGAACCAAATGCTCGTCATGAACCGACAGCCAATTGGCTTGAGCTGGGGACCTATGACTCAACGCATCTACAACTACATTGCCTTTACCAGGCACATAATGAATCTTGAATGTGTAGTCCCCCAGGAACTCCATCCATCTACGCTGCCGCATGTTTAGATCTTTCTGATCTAACAAGTATTTCAGGCTTTTGTGGTCGGTATAGATATCGACCTTCACCCCAAACAAGTAATGCCTCCAAAGCTTCAAGGCAAAAATCACGGCTGCTAACTCCAAGTCATGGACCAAATAATTCCTCTCATGTACTTTCAGCTATAGCGAGCCATAGGCTATCACACTTCCATGCTGCACTAGGACACAACCCAATCCACTGCCTGAAGCATCGCTGTAGGTCTCAAAGCCTTTGGTCCCACTCGGCGAACTCAGCGCAGGAGTCGTGGTCAACCGACTCTTCAACTCCTCAAAAGCTCGTGCGCACTCCGGCGTCCAAACAAACTTCTGCTCTTTCCTCGTCAGAGTCGTGAGGGGTAACGCTATCTACGAGAAGTTCTCCACGAAGTGCCTGTAATAGCCGGCAAGCCCCAGAAAACTCTGGACTTCCGCTGCCGTAGATAGCACAGGCCACTCTCGTATTGCAACAATCTTCGCCGGGTCCACCGCAATTCCCTCTCCACTGACTATGTTGAAGGATCAAGCACATACCCAACTGCACCAAAAGACCGGACTGTTGGAGAGGGCGCTACTTAATTTCTTAAATAAGTAGCAAAGCGCCACGGGTCAAGTGAAGGAACGCCGGACCCAACAATCCCCCCCCCCCGGCATCCAGCACAACTCGTGGCTCACAGGTGGAGTTACCCCATGTCCCACATGGCTCAGAGGTGGGGTTACCACATGGCCCACACGGCTCAGAGGTGGGGTTACTACATGTCCACGGTTTCATGGCTCAGAGTTGGGGTTACCACATGTCCACGGTTGCCTGACCCGCCGGACCCACACACGTAGAAGGGAAAATCAGGATTTAATAGCCCCCCCCCCCCCCCGGTCTTGAACCCGTGACCTACTCTGATACCAATTGAAGGATCAAGCGCATACCCAACTGCACCAAAATCCCGGACTGTTGGAGAGGGCGCTACTTAATTTCTTAAATAAGTAGCAAAGCGCCATGGGTCAAGTGAAGGAACGCCGGACCCAACATATGTGACCAAGGAACGCTACAGAGGACAACCAAAACTCACATTTGGAGAACTTGGCATACAGTTGATTTCTCCTCATCGTCTCGAACACCAAATGCAGATGCTTAAAATGATCCTCCTCACTCTGCAATTACACCAATATATCATCGATGAATACGATCACAAAGTGGTCTAGGTACTCCCTAAAAGTCCTGTTCATCAGATCCATGAACACTGATGGCGCATTAGTCAGCCCAAACGGCATGACCGTAAACTCATAATGCTTGTATCTCATACTAAAAGCTGTCTTAGGGATATCACTTTCCCTTATCCTCAGCTGATAATAACCAGACTTAAGATCCAATTTCGAGTACACTGACGACCCGACTAACTGATCGAACTGATCATCAATCCTCGAGATCGGGTACTTGTTCTTCTCTGTTAGCTTGTTCAGTTCTAGGTAATCAATACAAAGTCTCAAGCTTTCGTCCTTCTTCTTAACAAAAATGACCGGTGCGCTCCAAGGCGAAGAACTTGGATGCACAAAACCCTGCTCCAACAACTCCTGAAGTTGTACCTTCAGCTCTGTCATTTCCTTAGGCTCTAGCCGATATAGAGAGCGTGTGATACGCCCGAAATAGATGTATATAATAATGCAAGTGCACGTGCCGGATCAAGTAATATAAAGTGAGAAGTGATCATTCCCTCGAGCAGGTGATTGACCTAGTGATCACAATTACTAGCTCTTCCCGTTATCTAAATTCAAGACAATAATTAAGGTGAATTTCTAGATTTATTTAAATAAGTACTCTTTAGACAAGAACTAAAATGCGCGGACAAGAAAATATTGTTATCCAAGTTTTAGGGAATCAATCTTGCATGTTGGTTTCCCTTACCTATTGCGATGATTTTTTTATAGAAAAAGCTTTCATGAGTTGTTTGACTTCTATCTTGCAGGGATGCAAAAACGGATCTCTTTATCCCTCGATTTTCGAGATCCGGTCACCCAAATTCCCCCAGTTATCTCTAACTTGGGTGGAAAGAAAGTAACGAAAAGCGCACAAATCCACAATGCTAACTCAAGAGGAAATCTCTTTCTCTCCCGAAGTTATATTAGAAATTAGGTTACACTTACACCGCTCCTCTCTCGAATCTTGCAGTGCAGTAAAAAGATGGAATTTTGACTAAAGAAATACGTGACTCCTCTCTCGAGTCTCGCCATGTAATATAAAGGATTCAACCCTAGACTAGCATAACTCCTCTCTCGAATCTCTCCATGCTAACTAGAAGATGAATACTTGCCCAAACATCCACAAATAGAGAACACAATTCCAATAAAGATAGAAAATCAAACAATCATTAAGTCAAAACCTTGAATCAAGTCATCACAACAAGTAAGGTACTCACAACACACAAGATCTAAGAAATTAGTTCATGGCGGAGAGATGAAACCAAATTAGATGGATCTTACTAGACATGCTTCGGAAAATTCAAAAGTTTCAGGAAATAATTCACATGGAAGTGCAAAATCCGTTGCTCTTGACGATCCGGAGTAGCCTTCTTCTTCTTCTTGCCTAGGGTTTGTCTCCCAAGATGGATCTTCTCCTCCAAAAGCTCCCTCTTCTTTTTTTTTCGTTCAGCACCCCCTCTCTGATATTTCCTTGTTGTTGTCCTTTAAAAACGCCTCCAGATATGCCAAGGGATGCCTCCTTCCAAATTTGAAAAGGTGGCAAAATTCGAATTTCAAAATCTGAAAACCGCCCAGGTGACGTTGCAACCTTCATTTTTTGGGGTGTTGCAACACCTGCGCTGTGCCTACTTGCATTGCCAATCAGTAAGTGAGACGTTGCAACTATTTATTTTTTCGTGCGTTGCAACCTTTTTCCAGATTTTTTATATTTTGGCAGATTTCCGTCCATGAGCTTATTCCTCTTGCACCACTAGTAAACATACAATGAAAAGAGACCAAATTAGCCTTGAATTAGATAATCAAACAATTACTTTCATTTCTATAGCTTTCTGTGTTAATTCGTGTCGGATATGCCGAGTAATATGTCAGAAAACGTGGCTAGATAACTTCTTTTGGGAAGTTATCACACCCCCACACTTGAACCTTTGCTAGTCCCGAGCAAAGAGAAATAATTATTTCAAATGGGTGTTCGGCAATTATCACTCTCCAAATCAGAACAATCCTATCTTGACCAACATTAGTCCAAGATATTCAAGAAGTTTGCTTTACTCAACTGATAAGCTTGATTATTATTAAAAGTTCAAACATCACAAATCCATTAGCTTGATAAAAGATAAAGCATACTAAAGAATTTTGTGTAGTGTGTGCGCCTTCTTCCAGATTATTTACTCCCCCGTGCTTTTTTTTTATTGAAAATCCTCAATAATTCAAAAGGGTAAGAATAAGCTAAGTCATTACGCTAGCCTTGACAAGAATTAGCAGCATACGAGAGCATAGGTTTAGCTTTGGCTTTGTTGGCAATTCATGAATAGGCTTAAATAGTGGCATGGTAATTCCTAGTTAATAATCTCAATCTTTCACCATATTACGAGGTTCAATCCTTAAGCCTTGAATATATAAACATATTGTGCCTATAGTTGGGATCATTCTAAGTATGTAATTGCCTACCCAGGCCACATATCACTATGACAAAAGTTTTGATTATTTCCTTTCTCTTTTTTATATATAGTCACAGTTGGGATCGTTCTAGATAGGCGTGTACATACTTAGGCCGCATATCACTATGGCAATTCACAATTTTTCTCTCTTTTTTTATATAAATGCTTAATTGTAACACCCAATAAATGGCTAGTGGATTAAGATAAAACTAGGGAAATATAGGGAATTTGGTCATTCAGTAGTGGGTAGCAAAATGATACAGAACCAATCAAAGAATCTCATGAAAGTTCAAAATGGTATAGCTACTAAAACATTATCTTGACTCACATTATTACTTAGTTCTTGCTCACCCCATTTCCTAATTTTAGAAATCAACATCAAAAGTTTTCAGAGAAGTAAACAAAAACTGGAGAAGGATGTGCATGAATCAAATGCCTTAGAGTGCTTTATCAAAAAAAATCTTGCTAATTTCAAATTCAAAATCTGAACTCCTAGGATTCTCCTAGCCGTACCAATTAATTATCATTGAACTTCAAGAATAACTTATCACTAAGTACGGGTCAATATACGAAATCTTGCAATTACGAGTGATCAAATCAAATTATCTACCACCACAATTGCAGGGGCGATATTAGCCAACACCCCCACACTTAAGGGCTTGCTAGGCCCTAGCAAGGTTAATGTGTTATATAAGAAATAATATTCTATATATACTACTCAGTCTTTGCATGAATTAAATAAAAATGAAATTGAAACAGTAAAACTCCCCTGATAAGGAAATGATTTCCTCAAGGTCTCTTGAGTTTCTTTAATGTGCTCCCCATGTGCTCTGATGATCTACATTACTCTGTACCATATTTACCAGCCCAACTTTTATCTTGGCTATGACAGAAGAGAACAAAACATGGAGGCAATCTAATAAAGTTCGTAACTGCATGGATTAGCAACAACAATGAACTAGAATAACTTAATCGCCTTCATATTCATGTCATAACTGTTAATTATAGAAATAGCCTAAATCATGTTATATCAATTTGAACATAAGAGCAGAGTAATAAGGTAAATTAAATTTAGAATTTCCAAAAGATCTAGCACTTAATGAGTCCAAATAATTATGCAAGATCATATCATATCATGTGAGTAGTGCAGAGTAATCATTCACCAAGCAGTTAAACATAATATCCAGTCGGGAACTGAAGTAGCAGTGCTGGCATCTCAAGTATACTTTTATGTACTCAATACTATCCATAGCTTCATGCAATGTGACCCCTTCCCCGGATGGCACTGCTACATTCTCCCGCTTTCCGGCCCATGACGTTGAAGGTCTACTTCCTATTCTTTTGTGGGGTGTCTTAGAAACGCTGTCCATCTCAGTCCCAACTTTGATATTCACCTCCACCACCTGTCCAGTTATCGGCCTCCGCACTTGGGTAATCAAATCTTCAGTACCGCAGACTACCCCCGCCTGCCTACAAAGCTCCGTGATCAAGGTTGGGAACCATAGCAGCTTGGCCTTGTCCTCCCGTATCTTCATCTTCAAATGGTTGCTAATTATAGCTCCCACATTAATCCTATCCCCCTTTAAAATGTGATATATCAGCTCTGCCCTGTCCAAAGTGACGTTGTTCAGGTGGCGGGTAGGCATAACGGTAGCATTTATGAAAAGAAGCCACACCTTAGCTTCCCTGGACAGTGATGTTGATTTCAGCGCCTTCATCGACCTCTTTGACCATTCCGGGTCTGGTGTATTGCAGATCGCAGCAGCCAGTTCATCGGATGTAATTTGATAGTTCAGACTCTCCAATTCTTCATCAGCACCTACTCCATATAGCTCGTTAATTACATTGGAAGATATGTTGATCAGCCTCCCTCGTACCGTCACGACGTCATCCTCCATTTGTTTAGCGTTTGCGTAGAATTCGTATACCCAGGATAGAATGGCCTCCGACCGGTGATGGCAGAACGTCTCCCAGTGCAACTCATGTATTTGTAGAACGTAGGGAAGACTCCATGCTCGCTTCTCCATCAGGAATCCCCATTCATAAATCACTGGTAACATCTTTAGATTCTCAAATCTATATGCTGCAACTTCGCTAACAAACCGTGACGCTTTCTTCGCTATCGATTTCCCTTTCCTTTTAGTCGACATTTCTACATTATGGGCTTAGCAAGATCAGGAACTCCTCACCCTCACACATTCGAGACTCAGGCATGGAGATGAGAACTGGAATAAGAATGGTGTTAGGCGTTTTCGAAAATTACCTGATCGGGCCTGAGATGCAACAGTAGGAAGGGGTTCGGCGAAGTTGCACTCGTCGTCAGGTCGCGAAATGGCGATGGGCTCGCCGGGAATCAAATTCTAGCAGTTCGCCGCCACTCACGCCGCTGATTATGCCCCGCAGAACTCACCGACTTCGCCTTATCCTCCCGGATTTTCGCGAACTAGGGCAGGAATCGTCCAGTAAAGAAAAAGCCCGATCGACGGTATTAATGAGGAAGCCGGTCGACGCTTTTAATATGAATAAGCCGGTCGATGGTATTTATTAAGGAAGAAACCCGGTCGACGATTTTAATATGAATAAGTCGGTCGACGGTATTTATTAAGGAAGAAACCCGGTCGACGATTTTAATATGAATAAGCCGGTCGACAGTATTTATTAAGGAAGAAACTCGGTCGACGATTTTTTCAATATAGGCCGAAACTAAAGTGTTGCAACCATTTATTTTTGCTGTCGTTGCAACACCTGCGCGGTTTACACTCTCCAAACAGAAATCTGTCAAAGTAAATATTTCAGCGCTGCAACTACCACGACTGCTGCTACCAATTTTTCCGTCAGCACTTGAACTCATTCCTCCACCACTACTCTCCTAATCAAAACCAAAGAAAAACCTGAAGAAAAACTACTAAATTCAAACAGTACTAAACATAAAGTGATGGGTTGCCTCCCACCTAGCGCCTAAGTTAATCGTCTCGGCAAGACTGCTCTCCTTGTACTCGTCAATGAAATTTTATGACCATCGCATCGCGCTGGTCACCACCCTCATAATAAATTTTTAGTCGCTGTCCATTCACCTTGAAAGTTGATCCGTCCTTCTCGTTACATATTGTTACTACACCATGTGGCAACACCTCAACAACTCGGAATGGTCCAGACCATCTCGATTTCAGCTTTCCTGGAAATAATCGAAGGCGTGAATTATACAAAAGCACAAGTTGTCCGCTTCTAAATTCTCTCTTCTGCAGTCTCAAATCGTGCCATTTTTTAACCCGATCTTTATAAAGCTTCGTGTTCTCATAAGCGTTAAATCTAAGCTCTTCTAACTCATTCAAGTGCAGAGGTCTTCTTTTACCCGCTTCTTGAAAGTAAAAGTTAAGTCTCTTGATCGCCCAAAAAGCTCTATGTTCCAATTCTACCGGTAAATGACAGCCCTTTCCATACACCATCCTAAAGGGAGTCACACCTATGGGCGTTTTGTAAGTGGTCCTATAAGCCCATAGCGCGTCATTTAATTTAAATGCCCAATCCCTCCTGGTTGTACTCACTGTCTTCTCTAAGATGGACTTAATCTCTCTATTGGAGACTTCGGCTAATCCATTGGTTTGCGGGTGATATGCTAGGGCCATTTTATGTGTTACACCATATTTTTTTAAAAGTAATTTAAATTGTGTATTAGAAAAATGTGAGCCCCCATCACTAATTATCGCCCTAGGCGTGCCGAATCTCGTAAATATATTTGCTTTTATAAACTTGAGTACAACCTTAGCATCGTTTTTTATGTGGCGATGGTCTCTACCCATTTTGACACATAGTCTACTGCCAATAATATGTAGAAATTTCCTCCAGAATTCACAAACGGCCCCATAAAATCTATGCCCCAAACATCAAATACCTCTACTTCCAGAATATTGGTCATAGGCATACTTGCCCCCGATGAATATTGCCCGTCTTCTGGCATCTATCACATGCCTTGACAAACAAGTGAGCATCCTTAAATAGCATTGGCCAATAAAAACCAGCCTCTAGTACCTTCATAGCAGTTCGTTCTCCCATAAAGTGCCCTCCGTAAGGAGATGCATGGCACTTTTATAGGATATCACGAACTTCCATCTCAGGTATGCACCTACGAATGGCTTGGTCAGCTCATATCCTAAATACATAAGGGGCATCCCAAAGATAAAACTTGGCCTGATGAAGAAATCTTTTCTTCTGCTGATAATTTAAATCTGATGGCAAAATGTTACTCACAATGAAATTTACGATGTCAGCATACCATGGGGTATTCCCCTCCGATACTACCAACAGACTCTCATCAGGAAAATTCTCCCTAATCTTAATGTTTACATGCTTCCCATACTCAGACTCTAGACGTGATAGGTGGTCTTCTACAGGATTCTCCGCCCCCTTACGATCCTTAATCTCCAAGTCGAACTCCTGCAAGAGGAGTACCCACCTAATCAATCTAGGTTTAGCATCCTTTTTCTCTATCAAAAATCGTATAGCTGCATGGTCCGTATAAACTATCACCTTAGACAATATTAAATAGGAGCGGAATTTGTCAAAAGCAAAAACAACTGCTAATAGTTCCTTCTCGGTAGTGGTGTAGTTTATTTGTGCGTCGATCAGTGTCTTGCTAGCATAGTAGATTGTATGGAAAACCTTGTCGCGCACTTGTCCTAAGACTGCGCCCACAGCAAAATTGCTTGCGTCACACATAATGGTGAATGGTAGAGACCAATCAGGTGCAATAATAATCGGTGAAGAAACTAGACTTTGCTTTAATGTATGAAAGGCGGCTAAACACTCCTCGTCCAAATTAAAGTGGGAATCTTTCTCTAACAGCTGGCTTAGCGGCTTAGAGATTTTAGAAAAATATTTAATGAAACGACGGTAAAAGCCTGCATGGCCCAGAAAACTACGCACTCCCTTAACATTAGTTGGTGGGGGTAATTTTTCTATAACCTCAGTCTTCGCTCGGTCTACTTCCAAACCCTTCTTGGACACCTTGTGTCCCAGAACAATCCCTTCTTTGACCATGAAGTGACATTTTTCCCAGTTTAAAATTAAGTTGGCTTGAATGCATTTGTTCAAAACTTTCTTTAGCACTTCTAAACATTCATCAAACGATCTCCCAAACACTGAAAAATCATCCATAAAGATATCGATCCCCTCATCAATTAGTTCAGTAAAGATGGCGATCATGCAACGCTGAAATGTGGCAGGAGCGTTACATAATCCAAAGGGCATTTTCCTAAATGCAAATGTTCCAAAAGGACGGGTGAAGGTTGTCTTCTCCTGATCCTCGGGAGCTACCATGATTTGATTATACCCCGAGTAACCATCTAGGAAACAGAAATACTCATTTCCTGCTAACCTATCAAGAACCTGATCAAGGAATGGGAGTGGGAAATGATCTTTCCTAGTCGATTTATTCAACTTTCGGTAATCCATACAAATCCTCCATCCAGTTATCGTTCTAGTGGGAATCAACTCATTGCTCTCATTTCTAGCTACCGTAATACCCCCCTTCTTTGGCACACACTGAACAGGACTTACCCATCGACTATCGGAGATAGGATATATAATACCTGCATCCAGACATTTGATTATCTCCTTCTTGACCACTTCTCTCATGGGTGGGCTAAGTCTTCGTTGGGGTTCTATTGACTCTCTTGACTCTTCCTCTAGAAGGATTTTATGCATGTAAATTGAAGGGCTTATCCCTCTAATGTCTGCAATGGTCCAGCCTAATGCTCTCTTGTTCTCACACAGAATCGCAATCAATTTATCTTCATTCTCCTTAACTAAAGATGCATCAATAATAACCGGTAATGTGTTATCCTCACCTAGAAAAACATATTTTAGGTTTTCGGGTAGCGGTTTCAATTCAAGCATAGGTGGCTCTACAATAGAAGGCTTCATGATCTCCGACTCGCTTGACCTGCTTATTAACTCAAACATGTTAGCATTTGGTAAATGCTCAAAAGTACATAACGTTTCCTCAGTTTCCTTCGAATCTGGATCCTCTTCTATTTCTTCATTTGTTAAAGCACTAAGACTTTTGTGCTCCCAATTATTTTCATTATACATCATCCTTATAGGTGCACTCACCTCCTCAATGGAGAAACACTCCTCTTTATCATCCGGAAATCTCATGGCTTTGAGGATGTTGAATGTCACATTTTCATCATTAACTCTCATCGTAAGCTCACCCTTCTGAACATCAATGAGTGTTCTTCCGGTGGCCAAGAATGGTCTACCAAGAATGATGGGGACATCATTGCCCTCATCCATATCAAGTACTACAAAATCAGCGGGGAAAATGAATTTCTCCACTTTAACCAACACGTCTTCTACAATTCCCTTAGGAAATGCAAGAGACCTATCGGCCAACTGTAGAGTAAGAGATGTAGGTGTAATCTCCCCTAGACCCAACTTCTTATAGATAGATAATGGCATAAGGTTGATGCTCGCTCCAAGGTCACATAACGCTCTCCCAACAAACTTCACTCTAATAGAACAAGGAATTGTGAAACTACCGGGATCCTTAAGCTTAGGTGGCAGCTTTTTCTGCAATATAGCACTACACTGCTCAGTCAACGACACTATCTCTTTATCAACAAACTTCCTTTTCTTTGTCAAGATATCCTTCATAAACTTAACATAACTAGGCATTTGCTCAAGGGCCTCGGTAAATGGGATGTTTATAGTTAGCTTTTTGAAAATATCCATAAACTTCTGGAATTGTATGTCAAGTTTGGATTTAGCTAGTCTAGATAGAAATGGGGGTGGTGGGTAGATTACGTCTTTCTTTTGATTTAATTTCTCTTTTTGCTTCTCTCCCACCTCCTTCTCTAATGTGCTCGACTCACTCGGCATCTTACTTGCCTCTTCTTCGCTAGCTTTCTCAAGCAACCCCTCCCCACTTGGAATCTCTACACCACTCCGTAAGGCAATAGCTTTGCATTGATTATTATGATTTTTTTGTTGGATTTAGTGTGGTATCAGAAGGTAGAGTTCCAATGGGTCTTTGACTTAATGAATTTGCAAGTTGACCCATAGTTGTTTCTAGTGATCTTAATGAAGATTCTATTCCTCCCATTCTTGAGTCATACTTTTGGAACATGTCTATGATAAACTCATCTGATATCTTCCTTTGGTTTAATTGTTGGGGTTGAGAGTTGTTATTAATAGGTAGGTGATTTATATTTTGATTAAACCCTTGTGGTTGATTCATCCCTTGATTATTTTTCCAGGAGAAATTCGGATAATTCCGCCACTCGGGGTGATAATGGTTGGCGAATCCAGGTGGAATTTGCCTTTGTGCTCCTCGTACATAATTTGCCTCTTCAGAAATTTGATTCAATTGCTCCACCGTCAATGGAGCACTAGATGAATGTTGTGATAATGAATCTAATCTCTTATTGATTAGATTAAACTGTGATGCCATTTGAGCGACCAAGGATGTGAATTGGTCCACTTGGTGGATACTGTCACAACCCGCATTTTCTCATAAAAAAATAAATCAGAGCACGAGATAACTACGAGCTGTGATGTCACGTCAAGCAGGGGATAACTGCTGACGCTCAGGCGACACTCTAATCCTTCAAATCATAAGTTAAAATGAATAGAAAACTGATTTTTAAAATTAATTGGCCGTATCCCTCGGCTCAGTGGATCAGATAGTCCACGGTTTGAAAACTATTTTTATACGTAGCGGAAAAATACTTCATTTATGCTAAACATCCTAAAAGAGCGCATAAGCGTCCTAAGAGGACAACTTACACTATGCAAGACCCTAGATTTCAATTTATAATATTTATAAAGAAAAAATCTTTTTACGCATTTGGAAAATAATGATTGAGCTTTTATAAAACATGCTGATCATGCAATACATATAGTAGTTCTCTTTTATAGGTTTTAAAGTAACTAGCAACCTAGCATAAAACATTCCCAGAGAGCAAGTGAAACTACCACAAAACAGGCAAACTAGCAGCTAAGCAAAGACTTAGTATCACAAAGGAAAATCACCAACGAGCGTCAACAACCTGACACGAACTCGCTGGCGAGCATGTATGTCTGTACTACTACAAAGCTAAAGAACTACCTCAACACGAGGGGAAAACACTGCCACAACGCAGTCCACAAGGAAACTCCTGAAACTAGCCGCACAGCCGGCTACAGACCTGAACCTGAGGCATTCAAAAGAAGAACACCTCAGCAAGAAATAATAAAACAGGAGGCAAAGAAACATCAGATAATAATCGAATGAAAAGAGCAGAAAGAAAAAGGGTTACCAACCCTGCAAGAGAGATGCTGAAAATCTCAGCTAAAGAATCCAAAAAGGGACAAAATGTAAGTAAAACAATAAGTAAAGTGAGAGAAATGCATCAAGTACTAAAACGTACCAAACTCCGCTCAAGCCTGCAGAGACAAAAAGGAAACCAATATGCATCAAATGAACAGTATGAAAGAAACTAACAGTCCTAAACTTGTAAATCGTTAGCACTGGCACAAATCCCAAACCTGTGTCGGAGACTAAGAACAGTCACAACCGAACAACCAGGTACAGGTGTCTCAAGAGTACTAAAGGGGCCGCCACAGGGTCCACACACATAGAGTTCCAACCTCTTACAGGAACCCAAAATGTCCAAAGGAGGGAATGGTGGTGGCCACGGCTCGAACTCCCCTGGTACCATACTCCTTCAGAAACTCAGCTACCACATGCTAAGCATCCACGATTCGGCGCCAAAACTAGCCGACAACACCACTTAGAAACTACCAAGTTCTACAACCAAAACCCGCTGAATTATTTCCCCCTACCCGCCGAATTATTTCCCCCTACCCGCCGAATTATTTCCCCCTACCCGCCGAATTATACTAAAATAAATTCCGAAACTTCCTAGTTTAGGCCGACTACACGCCCTAACCTAGGAATATTTCTAGTCTCACCTATACTATTCTGTTATTCTACGACAAGGAGAAATAATAAAGCGAAATACAACCCATGGAGGCATGCAAGAGGGGAGAAATCCACTTGTCTCAAATCGATCTTGAAAACGTCACCCAAAATACTCCACCACGTAGATCCGTCCAAGAGGGGACACGCGGAGACGAGATCTACGAAAAAACGGACAACCGTGGTTAGGGCCGAAAAAATCTATGGCAAAACGGTCACCGAAACGGGAAAAACTTACCGCGATCTCGAAGCTCTCGCCGAGAGCTTTCCAACGCCGCGATCGGATCGAAATTTCGTCCACCGGATCGGCGGTGGCGGCTGCCGGAAGATTCGCGAACAGAAGGGGTTCCGCACTCGCCAAATATTTTACGCACAGGAGGGGGGCTGATCGGGGAAGAAGAAGATTTTTCTTCTTTAACTTATATATACATATATACCTAATAATAATAATATTATTATTATTATATTTATTATTAATATAATATAATATTTATTACATATAATTAACATAAAAAGGGGAAAACCGATCGGTGAGAATCATTCTCACCGATTCCCTAATATTTTATTTTATTATTTTTTTTATTTAAATACTTTATAAATATATAATATTAATATTTATAATTATTTAAAACAAACGATATAACATATATCGTTACGGAGGGCCAAACGCGCGCCGAATCGAACGAAATTCGCACCGTAGGCGAATGACGATGCTACGAATCCAACGGCGAATTCGAAATCGAATTCCGAAGCACCGTTTTCGAGATAATAATTTCTAAAGTTAACGGCGTACGCGAACACATACAAACTACAATCGCGCGCCGAGGCTCCAAAAATGCTCGGAACGCGACGAAACTTGACGAGCAAGTCTAAAATTAGCCGATCTAATTTCCTAATATAAAAATTTCCACTCACGACGCAAATACCAAAATTTGGCCGGTCAAACCTAACGAACGCAAAACGCGCTAACAACAAGGTCGGTAACAAAATCCGACGAACAAAACTCGGGCAAAATTCTCCCGAAGCCAAAACACAAGTCTTCCCCAAGAGGCTCCACCGAGTCACCAAACAGACTCCGGATCGCTAGGGAATCTTGCTACCAGGCATCACCAAGCCACGCAGGGAACCTAAAAAGCTAAGAGCACGCTGTAACAACGTCACATGACCAACACGCGCTAACATAACGCTCTGACATCATAATACGTCAAATAAGAAATTAAATAAATCGCTGGAAAATCGGGGGCGTTACAGATACCAACCGTGTTGTTGTTCCCTTGACGCGCATAGGCTTGATAGTTATTAGCAGTGAGATCTTCGAGGATTGCATTCGCATCCTCGGGATACTTCTTAAGTAACGATCCTCCAGCAGCCCCGTCTACTAAGATCATGGTTGCAGTTTGCAACCCATTATAAAAGGTGGAAACTTGCTGATGTAGGGCTAACCTATGGTGGGGACACTTTCTCAGTAGCTCCTTAAAATGCTCTCAAGCGTCATATAGTGTCTCTCCGTTTCCCTGTGTGAATGTGGTTATATCTCTTATTAGCTTTGCAGTCTTCGAAGGAGGAAAGTATTTATGTAAGAATTTTTCGACTAGTTGTGTCCAAGTTGTGATACAATCATCAGGTAAAGAATCTAACCAATCCTTCGCTCTCGCTTCTAAAGAAAAAGGAAACAATCTTAGCATTATTGCATCTTCTGATGCTCCGTTAAACTTAAACATATCGCAAATTGCTAAGAAGGTTCGTAAGTGTGAATTTGCATCTTCATGACCTAGACCCCCAAACTTATTATTTTGTACTTGTTGCATAATTAGTGGGTCCATTTTAAAATTATTAGCAGCAATTGCAGGTCGAGCAATGCTGAAGTGCACACCTCCCCTTAATGGTGTATTATACTCGTGACAAGTCATACGTGGTGCCGCAGTGTGGCCATTTTGATCCACATGACCATCATTATTATTAGCATTATTATTATTATTATCCATCGCAGGATGAATAATATTCACGTTTCCAGCTTCTCTTATGTTTTGTCTACAAGAGCGCTCGATTTCAGAATTCAAAGGTAATAATTCGACTTGCCTATACCTGGACATACACCGCCCAGCTTCTAATAATTTAAAAATAAGCAAATAACAAACAAACAAACAACTGATCTCTAAATACTAAGGAATCACAAATATTGTAAGAAATAACACTAAATCAGTTGCACCTCCCCGGCAACGGCGCTAAAAACTTGATACGCCCGAAATAGATGTATATAATAACGTAAGTGCACGTGCCGGATCAAGTAATATAAAGTGAGAAGTGATCGTTCCCTCGAGGAGGTGATTGACCTAGTGATCACAATTACTAGCTCTTCCCGTTCTCTAAATTAAAAACAATAATTAAGGTGAATTTCTAGATTTATTTAAATAAGTACTCTTTAGACAAGAACTAAAATGCGCGGACAAGAAAATATTGTTATCCAAGTTTTAGGGAAGCAATCTTGCATGTTGGTTTCCCTTACCTATTGCGATGATTTTTTTATAGAAAAAGCTTTCATGAGTTGTTTGACTTCTATCTTGCAGGGATGCAAAAGCGGATCTCTTTATCCCTCGATTTCCGAGATCCGGTCACCCAAATTCCCCCAGTTATCTCTAACTTGGGTGGAAAGAAAGTAACGAAAAGCGCACAAATCCACAATGCTAACTCAAGAGGAAATCTCTTTCTCTCCCGAAGTTATATTAGAAATTAGGTTACACTTACACCGCTCCTCTCTCGAATCTCGCAGTGCAGTAAAAAGATGGAATTTTGACTAAAGAAATACGTGACTCCTCTCTCGAATCTCGCCACGTAATATAAAGGATTCAACCCTAGACTAGCATAACTCCTCTCTCGAATCTCGTCATGCTAACTAGAAGATGAATACTTGCTCAAAACATCCACAAATAGAGAACACAATTCTAATAAAGATAGAAAATCAAACAATCATTAAGTCAAAACCTTGAATCAAGTCATCACAACAAGTAAGGTACTCACAACACACAAGATCTAAGAAATTAGTTCATGGCGGAGAGATGAAATCAAATTAGATGGATCTTACTAGACATGCTTCGGAAAATTCAAAAGTTTCAGGAAATAATTCACTTGGAAGTGCAAAATCCGTTGCTCTTGACGATCCGGAGTAGCCTTCTTCTTCTTCTTGCCTAGGGTTTGTCTCCCAAGATGGATCTTCTCCTCCAAAAGCTCCCTCTTCTTTTTTATTTTTTTCGTTCAGCACCCCCTCTCTGATATTTCCTTGCTTTTGTCCTTTAAAAATGCCTCCAGATATGCCAAGGGATGTCTCCTTCCAAATTTGAAAAGGTGGCAAAATTCGAATTTCAAAATCTGAAAACCGCCCAGGTGACGTTGCAACCTTCATTTTTTTGGGGTGTTGCAACACCTGCGCTGTGCCTACTTGCATTGCCAATCAGTAAGTGAGACGTTGCAACTATTTATTTTTTCGTGCGTTGCAACCTTTTTCCAGATTTTTTATATTTTGGCAGATTTCCGTCCAAGAGCTTATTCCTCTTGCACCACTAGTAAACTGTGGAAACCACCCGTCACCACACATCTTCCCAAAACCCCGAGGTTATGGTAAGGGGGGACGGGGGTACATAAACACCAAGGACCACCCACTGCAGGCAATGTGGGACTAATCCAACCACGGGATGGCGGGGATATTCCGCCACACGGGGGGCCCACCGGGGTCAACACCCAGACCAGGAACGCGATGGGGAAGCCCAAATATGCGGTCCCACACACACCCAATCCCGCTGGACCTTGGTCCTCAACACACCCCCGCAGCGGGATGGCTTTGATACCATGTGGAGCGAGGGGAGAGCTTATCACGGGTGGCAGAAGGGGTATGCACAAAGGCAGTGCATCCAAAGATTTGGAGAGGAAGAGGAAAAGGTGGAAAAAGCAGAAATGTTGTCTAGGAAGTATAAGACGCCACTCTCAGTCCCAGTAGCAATCATCCGTTGGGAGTCCGGATCCTGAAAAGAGCAAGAAGTAGAAGTAAATGTGACGGAATACTATAATTGCTTGCAAAGAGAGGTAACAGATAATAAGTTGCACGGGAACTGGGGCACGTATAGAGTATCCGCCAAGTGAAGAGACGGAGTGACATGAACTATCCCTGTTCCATGGACTGAGGATGAAGAGCCGTCAGCGAGAATAACCGGGGGAAAGCGAGTATGTTTTTCTAGGAGAGAGAAACACGGGAGATGGCCGGTCATATGATTCGTAGCACCAGTGTCGATCAGCCATTTTCCCTGAGTAACAACGTGTGCACGACTAGAAGACGTGACAACCGAGGCGAATGGCTTGGAGGAGGATATGAAAACCATGAATGGAGGAAGAAGAAACTGCAGCGGTCTCGGTGACAGCACACCAGCGGCAAGAAGGGCCACGACCAAGGTGCAGAGCACAAGCCGCGCGACTGAACCAGGAGGTCGCGGCGACTAACAAGCAGGAGCGGCTAAAGGAAGAAAGGCAGAGAGGCCACTCAAACAAGGAAGAATCCGAGCGAACAGAGAGAAAGCCGCAGGGAGAGGAAAAGAGAGCAACCCGCGGCTTTCTCTCTGTTGAGGTGAGTCTCCAGGAAGATCTCCAGGGAACACATCAGGGTACTCGGATACCACTGAATTACTGTCCAATGTAGGCTTAAGCTTTGTAACCTCCACTAGTGTGAAGAACAGCTCTGCTCCAGCACGAACTGCCTTCACCACTTGAAGAGCAGACATCAAAGTCTTGTTCGACCCTTTCAAGACCGTTGTTGGGTATTGTATCCACAATCACCTGGATTTGAGGAAGCCACCTGTCAAGCTAAGATGAATTCACAATGTATTTGATGAAACTTCTTAAGTTGTGCTTGCAGTTCTTCCACGCTAAGTGCACACCAATGTCAGGGTGCAGTAGGTCAATATGCACGGGTCTGCACGACGTAATCCCTCGTTGAGCAGATCAGTGTGTTGGCCTACGTGTACTCTCTCTATTGGAGTGCACTTACTTTCAAGCACAGGGTCGTGTTTATGCAAGAGAAGACAAGGAGCAAGGATGGGTCAAGGAGCAGCTCTTGGGTGGAAAGACGAAAATCCGTCTAAGTATAATTCGACGAGAATCACCAAGTGATTCTCGCCGATTCGGCGAGAATCAATAGTGATTCTCGCCGACTCTATCTGACTACCTCAAAACGGTGCCAAGTAAGATTCGACGACAATCACTAGTGATTCTCGCCGAACCCATCGTTGAGCAGATCATGAATACCAAGTTATACTCGTTGAGAATCAACAAGTGAATCGTCGAGAATCACTAGTGATTCTCGACGAATCGTCGAGAATCACTAACTGATTCTCGTCGATTCGTCGAGAATCACCTATGATTCTCGACGAATTTTACTTGGAGATTTCTCGAGATGCTGCTGGACCGGATTCTGCCGCTGGACTATTTTGAACCGGATTTCGGGTATCTACGTGTGGGACCCACAACGGTCATATTGTAAGGGTCTACAGTGTATAAATACATGAGTATTTTTGAACAGTAGCGATGACGGAAAAAGATATACAAAGCTGAGCCGCGACTTGACCTAGTTCGCGATTTTCCGCCGCCGCCTCCGTCGCCGCGCGAGAGTGTAGATCGCCGATCTTGATCGTGGTTTTTCCAGATCTCCGGTCGATAGAAGCTTAGCTAAGCTCAGCATCACACGTGTCTAACCGGAGATCTCTTGTCTCTCGATTTGTAGATCGGGATAATCTTCCCCATCCGAATCGATCGAGACGATTGATCCTAGTGTGACCGTTGGTAGACCTAGCTTGCTTCGCTACGAAGTTTGGATCTCAAAGTACAGCAGCCGCGCACCGTCGTTGCCGCCGATCCCGAACCAAGCCGCCGCTCGTCTTGCTGTCGCCGGTTCCGGGGAGATCCTCTCCAAGAGAGACCAAGGTTGTGGACTCTTTGTAGACTTCAAGATCATGTCGTCAACGAAGAGGGACACCGTAGTCTCCACACGTAGTTTGTATTTCCTGTACATTCTATTTTACTTTTGTTGTAAAGGAACGTTGGTTCCTAGTTGTAAGGGTTGGGTGCAACCCGATTTATGGGAGTGTTGACTCCTATGTGTGGAAGGGTTCCTTCCGATAGTGCAGGGATTGGATTTCAATCCCGTTGGAGAAGAGACCGAGTCGTCCCTGGTTGGGAGATAGGTTGAAGGGGGAAAGTGGATGTACCCAAGTCGGGGAACCACTATAAATAGCTTGTGTACTCTGTTGTGCTATGTTGTTTTATTTTCGTGTGCAGGTACAATTTAAATTCCGCAAAAGTGCCGCACGTCACCTATTCCCCCCCCCCCCCATAGGTGAACATAGTTGACACTAGGTGGACTTTCAAGTGGTATCAGAGGGAGGTTACTCATCAAAAAGGTTTACACCTTGAGTAGTATCCTGCCACCAGTGTCAGAAGCATGGAGCTGGATTATGAGATATCGCCACTCAGACTCCCCGCATGTACAAAGGAGTTTTATCCTGTCTGGAGGATGAGAGTGTCATATCACTTGGATGCCATCGATCCTCGTGCATCTTTCATCCTGGAAGAGGGTCCTTTTATTCCTATGAAAACCTCCGACTCTAGAATTCCAGTGCCTAAGTGCATTGCTGAGATGTCGGAAATGGAACTTTCATTCTTTAATTTGGATAAGAGGATTCGTCAAATTATCATGGATATCTGGTCTGGAGCTTCTCTCTCTAGATTGGAAAAATGTAGGACGGCTAAATCTCTGTGGATGATGATCTCAGAGCTGATGGGGGGGTCAGAGAATGCTGGAATCTGCTGTCAATCAGAGGATGAAGCCTATGTGGGGGTCCTCGCTTCTGAAGATGAAGGCAAGGATCTCTCGGACAGCATCAGAGCTTCAGTGTCCGTGTTAGAGACTGAAGAGGCCAATGAGGAAAGCAGCTCTGATGAGGATGACACAATGGTCACTAGCTCTAGTGATAATATCACTGAAGAGCAGGTAACTTCTTCATCCTGCCCCGTATCTCTTGAAGTTTCTGAAGACAAGAACTGCCTTCCTTCAGAAAATGCTGATTCCTTGAAGAGAGCCCTTCAGACAAGCAACCTACTTGCTGAGGAGCAAGCTCAAGAGATTGCTCGACTGAAGATCTTGTTGGTTCTTCAATTGGCATCCAACAAGGTCAAGGACTCTAAAATCTCAGCTCTAGAGAGTAGTCTAGAGAATGAGAAAAGAATAGTATCAAACTTTTCTAAGGTTGATGCTGTAAAGAGAAAGCAAGAAACTGGGTGGATCTCCCGGATTATCAATTCGTGGAGAAATGGGGAAACGGTATTCCGACCCCCCACTCCAAGCAGGAAGGCAACTCATCAAGCCTTCAGGTATGACCACAGGAACAATCGTGGTCACTGCAAGGGTGATCTGTCATCATGTGGAGACACCCGTAGTGCAAGGGCTGTCGTGGCCACCCATGAGAGAATACCTAAGGCTCCTTCTGAGCCCTTTGTATTCACTGCCACTGCCCCAACTCAGTGTGAATCTGCATGTCCCAACTCACAGAAGACCTCTCACCACCCGAGGACGCGGGATAGGGAGGTTAGAAGTCATGGTGTAAGTTTTCATGGGGCCTCCGGAAGGGGGATGCCTGAAAGGAAGGCACCACCTCCCCGGCCTCATGACGCTCGCAACATGCATTCCTTCCACCCTTCCACGTGTCACGGTGGAAGAGAACATTTTGTGAGAATATCATGCCCTATCCCGTTTAGACCTAGGACCGTGACTACCTCAGTCATTAGATCAGGTCAGAAACGGCGATACAGCATTCACCCGTGTTGGTGCTGTGGCAAAGTGGGACACTTTGCCATCGACTGTTGGCACAACCCCTCTGTGCCAAAGGCAAGGGCCTATCCACATTTTCTGTGCAGAGGTATCCTTCCTGACAGGTTTTCTGAAGGAAGGCAGTCGAGTGCTTATGCTAACTGGAACCTAGGACCCAATATGATTTGGGTTCCTAAGGTAAGGTAATTCTTTCTTGCAAGGTAGTCTAGGTTCCTTTAAATATGATGGGAACTAGACAGTAGGTGGCTCAAGAATAAATTGGAACAAGCGTCTGGAATAACAGATGTGATATCTAATTGAGCTTATCCACATCGAGCTTCTAATATGTTTTACCTGGGGGACTAAATGATAACTCTCATAATCACAGGTACGTTTGCTCAGTTCCAGGACTTGAGTCATAGGGTATCCACAGTTATATATATATATATATATATATATATATATATATATATATATATATATATATATACATATACATATTTATACGTATACTTCACTTGTATGTAAGTACATCTAAGGAATGTCAACTGGTATGAGGGTGATTGCAAGTCAGTGTTTTCTTGATCACTCTCTAGTTATCCTTGAATCATCTAATAACATGGAGGAAAAAGTCCTTATTACATTGGCCTTGAAAAGCTTGTTTAGGGATCCTGGTTATTGTTCTAACCTCTTATTTTAGTGTTCCCTTCATGAACTAGGAATTGATTTTATGATGGCAAATGTACAGATTTAAATAAAGGACCTGTAGCATATGCAAATTGTATTTACTAGCCTTTGAGGAAACTTAAAAGATATTCATCACTCGTTGCAGAAACCCTGAAAGAAATAATGAATTTTCCATCTGTTCACTAAAAACTAGCGAAGATTGTCATCAAGAAATATATGGAAAAGCCGGAAACCTGTTAAATTCATTCTAAATCCCGTTTATCTCACGTGGTCTCCCGCCAAACTCATCTTTATGTATATTAGAATCCCGCCGACCCTTCACCTTCCATAAGAATCCCGCCGAAGGAGCAAACTCTACGAATCCCGCCGAACTTCGCAGGAATCACGCCAAATCCCGCAAGATTTCTACCGCCGTCTCTTCCCATTCCCACCGACTCGCGGAAGCTCGCCGAATCTCGCCGCCTCTCTCCGCAGGGGACACTCTCCTTCTCCGTCGGAAACTCGCCGAGGGGAAACTCACCGACTTCTGCAAGACTCACTGCCGCAGGGGAAACTCACCGGAAGGGCAACTCGCTGACTCCCGCAAGACTCTCGCAGAACCGGTCTCCATCGCAGGTCTCCCGCCGAATCCCGCTGGAATCTCCCCGTATCATCTTCCCCTTTCATCGCTTCTCACCGCAAGTTTCCCGCAGGACGCTCACCTTGCTCTTGGACGCTCTTCCGGCTTCAATTCTTGCCTCCAGGAATTTCTCCGCGTACACTCATCGGGTGTCCCTCGTCTTCATCGCACTAACCCACCGTCTACACCTTTAGGTAACCCTCCCTCACCCTTACTTGGACTTGATCGCTAGTGTCGCTTCCTTTTTGATTTTTGATTAAGCGTAGAATAGGGCTTCTCTCCCTAGATCTGCAATGGCTCCAAGGACAACTGCTGGGTTGGTCACTGGTTGCGAGCTAGTTCGAACTGGGTTCTCTCACGCCTCTGACGAATTCAGAAACATCATTCTGATGCTGGAAGAGGCTGGGCTATCATTCGTCCTGGAGCACCCGTGCAAAATCTTGGACAAAGAGGTGCTGGAGTTCTTCGTTACCGCAAGACTCCGGAATGGCGACTCTCTAATCAAAAGCAAAGTGGCTGGGGCAAAGGTCAAGATGTCTGCCAGCAAGCTGACCCGCTTCCTGCAGCTCTCTAGCTCGGAGCACGAGGACTATCTTGAGGAAGAAGACAAAAGCAGGACTCTCCTATTCTATAGTCTCCCACGAGGAACTCGGTCAATTAAGCGCAAGGATATGAATGAAGAAGGGAAGCTTCTGTCTGACATAATTGGAAAGGTACTCATCTGCAAGCCAGGATCTCATGACCATATCTCTGCGGATATGTTCAAGATCCTGGTGGCTATTGTCTGCCGTAAAAGGTTCAACTGGGGGGCGTTGCTGTTCGAGAAGATAAAGGACACCTTGAGCTCTCCGAGCTTTGGTCGAATCATAACTCTGTATCTAAATCAGCTAAATGGAGACAAGTTTGACATGAGTAAAGGTGTTCCTCTACACTACTTGAAGAAGATGGACTCAAGTGTGTTTGACAGATGGGAGAGGCGTATTGGACAGACTGCCGTGGAAGAACAACATGGAGTATCTTCAGCAGTCACCCCCAGTGAAATTCCTGATACTTTGACTGCAGGAATTGAGGGGGAGACTCAACCCACTCATGCTGATATAGTATCTAACATCTCCCAGGTGGCCAGGGATGCTGTGGCCGAAATACAAGAAGAAAGTGAAACTATGCTGGAGCATGAGGAGGCCCTGAACCGGAACGATCAAGGAGCCGAAGCTACTATACAGGAGACAGCTGACAAAGAGTTCGAAGAGGATGCTGATGAAGATGTTTTCATGGATGATGACGGAGAGGAAGATGGGAATGAGGGACATGACGCATTGGAGGCTCCGGATCTTATTGAACCTCCAACTGACAAGCACGCACCTGAAATCGTTCCTGAAAACATTGGTGCACGAGTGGAGGGGGAGTCAGAAAAATCTACAGAGGCCGCCAGCATTCCTCCATTAGAGACTGTGCTTGTATCCAGCTCTACAGATGCGTTTGCTGAAGAGCAAGGCCAAGAAGTGCCTCCGGCTCTTCCATTACGAGATGAGATAGCCACTCACACTATAAATGTCATTCAGGGCATAGTGAATGAACTTAAAGCCTCCTTTGATAAAGCTCAGAATAAAATGCTGCAAAGGATTAAGAAGTCTGAAAATCTCATGCTCAAGAATATGGTGGAGATCAATCATAAACTTGACGTGATGGACAAGAAATTTGAAGAAAAGTATACCGCGGCCGGCGAAGCTGTCACACTTCTTATGGCCGGATTGAAAAAGAACACTGATACTCTTGCTGTAGTAAATCAAAATGCTCATGTTGTAGCAAACAACATTCAAAAGTTTGACGGTAATATGGTCACTCCCAACTCCAATCAGCAAGCCTTAGTCAATGAATTCTCCAAGACTTCAAAGCATATTGATGAGTCACTGCATTCTTATGCAAACTCCATAGCGGTCAAAGCCAAAAAGGGGGAGAAGGAATACATAGCTAAGATGGCTGAGCTCCGAGAAGTCATGATCAAAAATTTCGAACAGTCAAACAAATACGTCTATGACAGCAGCTGGTGGATGCTCCACCAGGCGTTACGCGTCGCCTTGCCTGAAAATCCTGCGGATATTCATGCTCCTGAGACTTCTACGGCCGCTGAGGGAGTAAGTGCTGCTGAGGGAATAAGTGCAAGTGCTGCAGATGTTCCCATAAGTGAAGCTGATGCTAGGGCTATTTCCAAAGCTAAACTGAGGAGCATGTTTGACCAAGAGGCCCTAACAAAAGCCAGGGGCAAGAGAAAAGCTCAGGAAGGGACCTCCAAGGAGACACTAGCTGAGAAAAGAATCAGAATGAGTGAGGAGGAAGTACGAAACGAAAAGTGGAGTCCAGTTTCAAAGAACATCATCTTGGACACCTTCTGGCTACAAGAAAAATGAGAATTCAATCGAAACGAAGTATACAGCCAGTATGAGTGGGAAATGCACAAGACGTATGAAGCGAAACGAAACATCTTCTTCAGAAACAACACGGATGCAGATAAAGTTCCTCCTCCCAGATATTATCCGAAGCCTAAAGAGTATATGGAGAGGCAAAGGAAGAAGTACTTGGCGCAAAAACTCAAGGATGACTTAGCTAAGGAAAAATAGTCAACAATTTATAGCTTGTCATTTTCTCTTAAGAACATTTAATGCTTATTGTTGTTACATGAACAATTCTGAGATTATATGTGTATATATATATATTGGTATATATATTTGAATTTGTGAATGACTCAAGTCCTGATCTGGTTGCTTATATTCTCTTGTGCTGCATGTTTAACTTCTGAATGTTGTTTTTATTATTTGATTGGTGTTATTCATCTTAGCTAGTAGGGTTTTGGCTTCGTCAAATAGGGGGAGATTGTTGGGTATTGTATCCACAATAACCTGGATTTGAGGAAGCCACCTATCAAGCTAAGATGAATTCACAATGTATTTGATGAAACTTCTTAAGTTGTGCTTGCAGTTCTTCCACGCTAAGTGCACACCAATGTCAGGGTGCAGTAGGTCAATATACACGGGTCTGTACGACGTAATCCCTCGTTGAGCAGATCAGTGTGTTGGCCTACGTGTACTCTCTCTATTGGAGTGCACTTACTTTCAAGCACAGGGCCGTGTTTATGCAAGACAAGACAAGGAGCAAGGATGGGTCAAGGAGCAGCTCTTGGGTGGAAAGATGAAAATCCGTCTAAGTATAATTCGACGAGAATCACCAAGTGATTCTCGCCGATTCGGCGAGAATCAGTAGTGATTCTCGCCGAATCGTCGAGAATCATTAGTGATTCTCGCCGACTCTATCCGGCTACCTCAAAACGGTGCCAAGTAAGATTCGACGAGAATCACTAGTGATTCTCGCTGAACCCATCGTTGAGCAGATCATGAATACCAAGTTATACTCGTTGAGAATCAACAAGTGAATCGTCGAGAATCACTAACTGACGAATTCGAGAATCACTAACTGCCGATTCGTCGAGAATCACCTATGATTCTCAACAAATTTTACTTGGCGATTTCTCGAGATGCTGCTGGACCGGATTTTGCCGCTGGACTATTTTGAACCGGATTTCGGGTATCTACGTGTGGGACCCACAACGGTCATATTGTAAGGGTCTACAGTGTATAAATACACGGGTATTTTTGAACAGTAGCGACGACGGAAAAAGATATACAAAGCTGAGCCGCGACTTGACCTAGTTCGCGATTTTCCGCCGCCGCCTCCGTCGCCGCGCGAGAGTGTAGATCGCCGATCTTGATCGTGGTTTTTCCAGATCTCCGGTCGATAGAAGCTTAGCTAAGCTCAGCGTCTCACGTGTCTAACCGGAGATCTCTTGTCTCTCGATTTGTAGATCGGGATAATCTTCCCTATCCGAATCGATCGAGACGATTGATCCTAGTGTGACCGTTGGTAGACCTAGCTTGCTTCGCTACGAAGTTTGGATCTCAAAGTACAGCAGCCGCGCACCGTCGTTGCCGCCGATCCCGAACCAAGCCGCCGCTCGTCTTGCTGCCGCCGGTTCCGGGGAGATCCTCTCCAAGAGAGACCAAGGTTGTGGACTCTTTGTAGACTTCAAGATCACGTCGTCAACGAAGAGGGACACCGTAGTCTCCACACGTAGTTTGTATTTCCTGTACATTCTATTTTACTTTTGTTGTAAAGGAACGTTGGTTCCTAGTTGTAAGGGTTGGGTGCAACCCGGTTTGTGGGAGTGTTGACTCCTACGTGTGGAAGGGTTCCTTCCGATAGTGCAGGGATTGGATTTCAATCCCGTTGGAGAAGAGACCGAGTCGTCCCTGGTTGGGAGATAGGTCGAAGGGGGAAAGTGGATGTACCCAAGTCGGGGAACCACTATAAATAGCTTGTGTACTCTGTTGTGCTGTGTTGTTTTATTTTCGTGTGCAGGTACAATTTAAATTCCGCAAAAGCGCTGCACGTCACCTATTCCCCCCCCCCCCATAGGTGAACATAGTTGACACTAGGTGGACTTTCAACTGTGAAAGTCATCTCACGACCTGTTCCCAACTTGACCTCCTTGCGACTGCAATCAATATAAGCTTGCTGCTCCGAGAGCCAGTCCATGCCAAATATCACGTTGAACTCCACCAGTGGCAGTAACGATGCTTACAAATTGAACTCATGACTCCCAAAACGAATCTTAATGCCATAGATTCTATCCGCGCGTATCGAACACTCATTCGGCAACAACACATCCAGTTTGTCCTTTGTCATCGAAGAAGGTACTCCGATGCGCGATATGAATCCTTTGGACAAAAAGGAGTGTGAAGCTCCCGTATCAAAGAGTGATCTCGCCGGATTCTCACAAATCAAAACAAAGCCTATACAAGCAGTAGTAAGGTAACATGCGCAAGGTAATAAGTATTTAAAACAAACTAGATATAAATTTAAACCGTACCTGTCACCACATCCGCTTGTTTGATGGCCTCCTGCTGGCTAAGATTATAAACTCTAGGTTGAGCCGCAGCATAATGGGATGTGGTTGACTCCACCGTCTTGCCCATCTCTTCATAGGTTGCTCCCGGCTTCCTCTCAAACTTTGGACGTCCGCTCCAGCAGTCCCGGGCAAAGTGTCCCGGCTTCCCACACGTAAATCATGCGCACGGGGTTCGACCCAGAGTCGCCCTAGAAGCACCCGAAGAAGGGGTTGGACCCAAAGTCCTATCCTTCTTGTTGAACTTACGTTACCCAGACTTTGAGGTAGTCGGCACCTTGAACTCTGTCCTCTTATCACCAGAGTTTTTCTTCGCTTGCACATTCTTCAGATCCTTTTCCAAAGACCGGGTCGTATTGACCAGGGTCAAGAAGCCCTGCGTCATAGGCCCCAAGAGCAGTAGCCTTAAGTTATCCCTCAGACCTTCATAGAATCAGTTTGTCTTGCGTTCCTCATCCACAAATGTAGAGCTAGCTTACCGACCCAACCGAGTAAATTCGTGGAGATACTCATCCACGCTACTCTCTCCTTGCATCAACCTCTGGAATTCATTCTCCAATGCAATCCTCTGAGCCGAGGGAAGGTACCTTGCTAAGAACAGTCTCGAAAATTCTTCCATCAAGACGTCCGTAAGTTGCCTTCCCCTCAAGATATGTAACTCCAAGCCTTCCCACCACAGCCTAGCATCTCCGTCCAACAGGAATGTATCTATAGTGGTCATCTGTTACTCCTCCGTTTCTGTCGCTGTCAAGACTCTCTTCACTCGGGAGAGCCAATCTTCAGCTTGGGATGGGGTTCCCATCCCCGAGAACACCGGAGGATTGAAGCCCATAACATGTCTGAGCTGCCTTTCAGTTGCTCTCCTAGGCACCAAAGGCTCCAACACCACTTACTCCACTCTCCTCGGTTCAGCCGCTTGAAGCGGTCCCTGCTCCATCGCAGGAGCGGGCTGCTCGTTGATCATAGCAAACACCGCTTCGGCCACCAATCGTATGGTTTCTGCCGAGGGAGGTGTTGCAGGCACATCATTTGGTGCACTACTAGCCTCAGAAACCGGGCGTTCTGATGGCCCTGCACCACTTCTGGTCACCTATAGTTGTACAAAACATCGTTAAGTGACCAAACAAAATTGCAGACAACAATTATAGGAACACGCTGGTTCCTCAAACATGTGTATTTTCATTCCTAAGTGGACATTCATGGGTTCTTTTGATGTTATAATGATGACGCGCAAACATGTGCTCACCACCCCTTAAAAGAATTCGCCCACTAATTCTTTTAAGTTGACCGAAACCAGTAGTCTGATACCAAATTATAACAACCCCTATCTATCGCATAGCATATAGCAGAAGGTCCGGTCGGGGCCCGACGCCATATACCACAGACAGGTCGGAAGGTAACGCAATGAAGACCATCCTGCTAATAATCAACGTCCTACACAGAGTACATTCTAGCGGATGCAATTTAAAAGTTGCAAATAATAACCCTGCCAACAGCATGAATGTCCACTAAACAAACCCAGAAGGAGTGTACGTACAAATACACGAGTGCATGGCCTTAAGGCCTTACAATAGTTTACTTAAATTAAAGTGTCTTCCAAACCTCAGCACGCAGGCTGGTCATACATGAGTATAAAATAAAACACTCAAAAATTAGCCCTTGGAGGGCCGGCTCACCAACAAGGGCTTTTGCCCGCTATTTACCACACGGCCCCGCAGCACCTGCAAGCAACAATCCACCGAGCGGTGGCAAACAAAAGCAACGGTCAGCTATGCTGACCAAATTATAACTATCCTGCCCCTAAACACGGGGCGGCGATGCTCCTTCCCTGCACTTTATTAGCATTGCCAAACAATAGTGAATAAACACTTCACCACAGGAGTAGGCACTCACGGCCACACACCTCGTGCACTCAGGGCACATTCTCGGTGAACCCGGTCAAAGTCCGCGGTCTCACCACAGCCCCATTGGACGGAAATTTCTTGTGAGCATTTTGGTCTTTCCGGCATTGGTCACGTCAATTTAAGCCATAGACCGCCTAAGACCCTCCATCTATGCCAACGACTCCTACCGAACGACATAGAGAGGGTACGGTTCCTCCTAACCCATTGCTCACATCGCAATGTCAATTTAAGCCATATGCGCGGGTCAAGCTTTCCCAAGTCCCAAATCGATTTCACACTTTACATAACCCGGTTATGTACAAGTTGGCTCTCAGGTCATCAAGATGGAAGAATTACGCATCTGCTCAGTTTTTCAGGTGCACCTTGGAGTTAGTCCCCAAGGCTCCCTGTTGCAATCTACCGCATAGAAAACCCGAAAAACAACCATCGATGTGGAGTCTTCTCGGCCATTCATGCAATACAACATCACCAATCCAGACCAACTTGTCCTGGTAGGCTTCACACATCATGTCTATGTCTGTTTCTCGATTACGGCTCTATATGCTAAACAACGGGGACTATTCATGTCTACCCGAAGGAAAGCCTCACATTCAGCGCAAACTCATGAGAGTGGGCTTCCTATGCAAAGGAAAAGAGGACTCCACATGTCATAGGATGAGAATCGTTACCCTAGCATTCCTCTTTGGTGCCATGGAAATCTATGCGGATGAAAAGCACCGCAATGTCCTCGCCTCCACAGATCCAAACTCGGCTCGCGATTTGGGGATTCGAAGCTCCGTCGGTGGCCGGATCTTCCTTCCTTCTTCTTCCTTGCTCTCCCCTCTCTCTAGAACTTCAGAAAGAGATAGCTTAAGAAAAATGAAGGCATCCAAACCCTATTCTCGGGTATAACACAACAGGAACATCCCTGAACCAAAGGATCCCAAAATAAGGAAACGGACGGCCATGATTCAGATTTGAAATCCGAAACCTGGGCCGAACACGGCTTGTGACACGCCCGTGTCTAAGGCCATGTGCCTCATTCGATGCTGAAACCGTCACGTCCCGAAAAGAACACGAGCACTCGACACGCCCGTGTCAGGCTTGACACGCCCGTGTCATGCAGTACACCCTTGTGTAGCTGGGCGTGTTCCTCCATCGACACAGGACCAACACCAACCCGAGAAGAACACGGGTACTCGACACGCCTGTGTCGAATTTAACACACCCGTGTTAGGTTGAACACACCTGGGCTCCAGGCCATGTTTCACCCCCGACACAGCACGACTCACTGCCCGAGCAGGACACGGCCTGAGACACGCCCGTGTCTCAGGCTGTGTTCGATATCTCGAGTACCTTTCGTCGAACACTCGAGACGATCGTCGAACCCGAGCACGACACGGCCCTGGACACGCATGTATCTCAGGCCGTGTTCGTTGTCTCGAGTGTCTTTCGTCGACCACTCAAGTAGCTCGTCGAAACCGAACACGACACGGCCCTGGGACACGCACGTGTCCCACGCCGTGTGACCTATACCAAGTTCCAAACTTGGCTCAGAACACCACCCGTCGCTCTTTTGAGTTTCAGGGCGTTACAGATTGCGGGCTGGGGGAGGTGATCCTATCAGGTAGGGTGGTGACCACATCTCCCTCCTTGCCTATAAATAGGACCCCCCGGTGACAGCATAATCATCGAAGAATAATTGTGCGGATAGGACCAAGCAGCTTTTCTTCTAGGTGGCAATTTGGGGCTGTTCGCGGATAGCAATCTGTGGAGTGCAGAAGTTCTGAGGCGGCGGTCTGGTTCTGGAGGTTGCGGGCTGTGTTCGTGTTCGAGAGGCTAGTGCAATGTGCCGGTCTCGGCGGTCTGACAGATAGTAGTTGCGGTTTGTGGCGGTTTCGGCGGACTCTGTTCTCTGGCCGCAGTTATCTTTTTTGTTTTTTTATTCTGTTGTTTTTTCATGCTGGCGAAATCATGTCTCGCCTTATAAGAAGACTGCTATTATCAATAAAGATTTCTTGCTGTTGCATGTGTCTCTGGCTGTGATCTAACTTTTTAGTTGATCTAACTCCTGCTCATTACAAGATCTGAAAAATTTTACAGTTATGTGTTATGGGTTTAGCGATATCATAATGGATTGCATATGAAGTTTTGGAGTCTGGTGTCTGGGCTACATCTAAAATGTATAAAGAGTGAAACCTTTTTGATACGAAAAATTATTTCTGATGCAAGCTGCAGTTTTGGAAAAAATGGTTTGGACCGATTTAAAATGCTTACCTATTTAAGCTGGTTTTATATTGGAGATGAGATTAACTATAGTGCAGAATGTCGCCGCACGTATTTTTTGTGATCGGGGTACTGTCGTGCGGAGCACGGGAGGAACATTGTGAATGCTCTCTAGAGGAACCCGACCACTTGGAACAGGGAGCTAGGAGGAAGGCGAACACATATGAGTTTGAAAGGCGAGGATTTAATGGAGGGGCTTTTGTTGAAGAATGATCTCAACCATCCAACTTTATTCTTGTTTTGTTTGAATGCTCCATTGCGTGGCTCCAGGCTCTGCCTTGTTTTTTGTTTCCTCTTTTATTCCTGCATTTATGCTCAGTAGGTATCTGTTGTACTCAATGGCTATATAAATGCCTCCCTATGATTATGTACATGTATCAACTTTTCGTATGAATGAATCTGTATGGTATTTTCTGCTCATCTTTTCTTTTCCTCTCTCAAACATGATTTTGTTCATGAGTTTATAGTGGTATCAGAGCATTCTCATCCTTGGCCTTGTTTCCTTCTATCATGGCCTCCGCATCCTCATCATCTCCCACTTCCTCTATTCCCATCTTTGATGGAGAAATGTATGAGTATTGGAGTATCAAAATGAAAGACAGCTTTTATCTCTAATGAACTCTGGGACATCATCGATGTCGGTATAACCACCACGGGAAAAACGTGGATGTAGCCCCATCTAAACCCATCAAATATCAAATCATGAAAGATATTAGAGCTCTTCAATTGATTCAACTTGACGTATCGAATGAAATCTTCCCACGCATCATGGGACCCCAGTCAGGCAAAGCTGTGTGGGACATCCACAGAGAAGAGTTCTAAGGATCACAAAAACTCATCTCTATCAAGGTTCAAACCCTTTGGAGGCAATTTGAAGCTCTTAGAATGCTTGACAACATAGATATTCAAACATTCTTTGCTCGAGCAACCAATATCACAAACCAAATTAGAAACTTTGGTGATAATATCTCTGATTACCAGATCGTCGTAAAAATCCTGAGAAATCTCACCAGTAAATTCGATCATGTCGTGGCAGCCATTGAAGAAGCACACTCTCTAGACAACCTTCCCTTAATTCAACTAATGGGATCTCTTCTCTCCCACAAAGATCGAATCAAAACTCTCAGGACCCCATAGAAGATGCTCTTCATGACAAGTTGTTCATCACACAGACTACCGAGAGACACAAATCTTCTAACAATGAAGCCAAACCGACACTCAATATGACTCCCATTCCTAACCCACCTCCTCACAACCTACCTCAACACCCATCCAACTCTGGTTTCAATCCATACACTTACCCCTCATTCTTTCACCTTTTTTTCTCTCCACATTTACCTTTCCAACATCCACCATATCCACCTACCAACTATACACAGATCTATCCCTCAAATCCCTGGAACTCCAATACCCGTGGTCGTGGCCGGGGACGGCAATCCTGCAGTCCAGGACCACCATCTCCTCATTATTTCTTGTGCCATAGCACCACTCATACCAACAAAGACTGCTCTCTCAAGTGTAAACGCTGCAAACGCCCCACACATACTGACAAGGATTGCTGGTATCAGGAAGATTCCAAACCTGCTGCCGATAGTTCACCTGAGCAAATGTTTTACATCAGCAATAACTCTCAGGACATCCATAATAATTGTTGGTATATTGACAGCGAATGTTCCACCCACATGTGTCATGACAAAAACTCGTTCACCTATCTTGATGAAAGTCACAAGTCCAAAGTGTTTTTGGGTGATGGGAAAGCTCAACTGGTAGAAGGTAAAGGAACCATCTCCCTCACCACCACAACATGAGAAAATAAGTTCTATCACTGAAGTTTATTTTGTGCCTAATATTGCCCAGAACTTATTAAGCGTAGGCCAACTCACCAAGAAAGGGTATTCCATCATGTTCAATCACATTGGATGCACAATCACCCATGACTCTTCTCATCATAAGGTGTTGCGCATTCCCATATCTCGAAATAGAGTATACTCATTCTATATGAGCACGACTGAACCCCAAGCTCTCTATACCTCTTCCTCTGATACATCAATGCTTTGGCACTCTCGCCTTGGACATCTCAACTATCACTCGATTCAACAACTTTAACGACACAACATGGTATGTGGCCTCCCAAATATCACATTTCAAAACATTTTTTTTTGAACAGTGTGAAGAAGGAAAAGCTCACCGCCTCCCATTTCCAAAACACTCTATATGGAAGAGCAAAAAGAACTCTTGAGCTCTTACATATTGACCTTTGGGGGTCATCATCTGTCCCCACTCAAAATGGAGCTCGTCACTTTCTTCTCATCCTTGATGATCACTCTCGATTCATGTGGATATACTTCTTGCAAAACAAATCACAGACTTTTGATAAATTCTCCAAATTCTCCAAGATGATTGAAAACCAATTGGACAACAAGATCAAATGTGTGAGGAGTGATCGTGGTGGCGAATTCTTGTCCAATGATTTTATTACTTTTTGCCATGAACATGGTATACGGCGTGAACTCACTGAACCTTACTCCCCCTAAGAAAATGGGGTAGTAGAGCGCCAGAATAGGACCATTCTTGAAATGGCTCGAACCCAACTTATGTCCAAACACTTATGATGTGGTTAAAACTCCAAAATTATTTACGGTCACGCGGCGACCCGGCGGTTTTATTTGCGAAAAAAGACGGAAGTGAATTTATTTAAGAAAACGGGGCGCGCGTATTTATTTATTTATTTTGGATATAAAAAAGGTTTAGAAATCGAGTTTTAACGAAAGGAGGCAAGTGCACCTATCGTGAGTAGTACAGGATATTCCGGGTGGAATATCGAGGTCGTATTGTTCTCGGGTCCGGTTCGATTATTTCTACTCTTCCCTGGAGGGGACTATTATTTTACCGATAATTATCTTGTCGGGATATTTTATATATAATAAAAAGGCAGTAATAAAAAGGCAGAAAGAAAATGAAAGCATAAAAAGAAAGCTTGAAGGTGGTGCCGATGAAGAGCTTAGCTCGAGGGCACCGAAAAAACAATTGAACTAAAATAGACATTAAATAAAAAGAGCTCCTAAATTTCTAATTAATTAAGGCGGAGACTTGGCCGTGGAGGTTCCACTAAAATGAGCTCACCTATCTCTAGGACTATCGCTCACCTGAACGCTAAGACTATTCGACCGGGCTCTCGTCCGACGAAGGATTCCTCTTAACGCCCGCATTACGCTAAGAACCCCGCTATTGGGTGGGGGACCCAATCCGGTAGAGTTGGCGCGCCTCCTCTCTCGAGGGTTAGTGCGGAACTCTCTTTGCCAAGGGGTGATCTGTCCATACGCACGGCCTCTCGGCGAGCGTATGGAAAACGGAAATAGGGCCCACACATCGATATGTGGTCCTACGCGTCGTTAACCCCGGGCAAACCTTAAGTACTATTAATTAATTAGAAAGATACGACCTTTAATTATTTTAAGCTACTTTATCTGTCCCAATGCTCTTCGATGGCGAGGGCTAAGAACTGTTAGCCACTCATCGGAATGGGGACGGCTTGCGAGAAAAGCAATAAATAAAGCAGGAAAGAAAGCTGAAAATGAAAGCAGTAAAGGAAAGCTGAAAATTGCAAGTCCTACCCAAACGAGTAGGACTGAAGAAAGCAGTAAATTGCGAGTCCCGGCGCAACTGCGTGGGCGGGAGAAAGAAAGCGGTAAAACGCACACACGCAAATCCTACTCAAATGAGTAGGGGAAAATAAATGCGGGTCCTACTCAACCGAGTAGGACAAAATAAATGCAACGCACGCACACACTCTCTCGACATAAATGAAAACACACGCACTCTGCTGAAATAAAATCCAGCCATTAAACTCAAGTGAGTAGGCGGAAAGAAAGAAAATTACAAACTCACGCACTCTACAGAAAGTAAAATAAGCAAGCGTCATTTAACTCTTAACGAGTAGGCGGAAATAAATGCGCACACACACATGAGCGAAAAAATTAAGAAAAACTAAGTTGACGAAAAATTAAAACAACTGCATTTCTACCGCTAGAATGCGGTAGAAATGCATAAAAAGCTGAAATAAAAATTAACCGGAAAGAAAGTTTTGCAAATAAAAAAGAAAATGCAAGTGATCGAAAAATAAAAACGAATACATTTCTACCGCTAGAATGCGGTAGAAATGCATAAAAAGAGAACGGAAAAATTAAATAAGGAAAAAGTTAAGATGAAAAACTAAGTGCGCGAAAAATTAAAACAACTATATTTTCATTCTTATAATTTTATAAAAATGCTAGAAAAGTGATAATAAAGTTAAAAGGAGTAAAAAGTTTTACGGATAAAAACGAACAGAACTAGCGAAAAGGAGAAAAAATCACTTTCAAAACGTTTTTATAAACTCATAAGGATGAACATTATGTGAACGGAAAAGCTAAACTATGAAGATTTATGAAAGCAATAAAACTAATTTAAACTCATACACACACACACACATAAAGAAGAACGAAAAACTAAGTTAAAACAAAAAAAAGAAAGATAAGATTGCAAAGGGAAGATTTGCATTCATCCATTCCAAAGCCATATTAAGAGAAGAAAAAGAACACATTTTATTAAATAAAAGGACGAGTTACAAAGACACGAAAATAAAACTAAGGAGAGGGGGAGAAATTATCCCTTACATAAGCCTTGGAAGCATTCCTGCAGCACAACACCTAAGCAAAATGGTTCAAAAAGTGGAACAGGAATTCAGAGCAGAACCTCTGAATTTATAGAAAAAATTTACAAGGGTCACGCCCTTGGTCACGGGCGTGACAGGGGGCGTGACAGTACTATTTGAGAAGGCGGCCGGCGATTTGACGGGAAAGTTGACTTCGGGCTGGACACGTGGCGGTCTCGCAGTGGTCACGCCCTTGGTCACGGGCGTGACAGGGGGCGTGACAGGTAGGTGGATCTGGGCGCGGTGCGCCAAAAAGTCGCCGCGCGGGTCTTGTCGGGCTAGCTGGAAAGGTCACGCCCCAGGTCACGGGCGTGACTCTGGGCGTGTCGGCTGGTGTCGACACTCGACGAATGTCGAGCTGAAAGTGTCGAGTTGAAAATCGTCGAGCGGAAAGAGGTGTCACGCCCTAGGTCACGGGCGTGACTCTAGGCGTGACTGCTAGTGTCGACACTCGACGATCGTCGAGATGAAATCGTCGAGTGGAGTGTCACGGGCTTGGGTCACGCCCCGTGTCGGGTGACACGGGCGTGACCCCGGGCGTGTCAGGCTTTGGTCTTCAAAAATTACTGATTCACGGGATTTTGACGTGTCACGCCCTGGTCACGGGCGTGACCAATATGTCACGGGCGTGACATGTCAATTTTTTGGCAGATTTTCAATTTTTCCTGAAAAATAAAATAAACTAAGTTAGTATAATATTTACAAAAATAGGAGCATTTTATTGAATAAAAATAAGTAAAAATGACAAAAATAAATGAAAATAACTAAATTAATGTACACAAAAATAGGTATATTTACAATTCATCAAATACCCCCATACTTAAGCTTTTGCTATTCCAGAGCAAAAGTTGGAGATGAACTTATAAGGAATAAAAGAGATCCTAAGTTTAGCTACCGCTTGAATTAATTAAAAGGAAGATCAAAATAAACATCCGGGGTTAAAGAATTAAATCCTGATTTATGAAGTGTTATGAATAGAGGAAGAGTTTCAAAAAGACTTCTACATAAAATAAAATAGAAGGCAAAAATTTATTTTTGTTAGTTTAACAAAGATGGATTGAATTTATATAAAAAACTTTAGCTTAAAAGAAGTTAAAGGAAATAATGCAATTTAAAAATTATGCTCTCAAAAAAATTTAAATTAAGTCTAGAATCATTGAAATAGGCTAAGTGGTTTGGTGGATTATGAAGAAGGCTTGAATATTGAGGCGAGGTAATTTTTTCTCGAACCTCCAATTTTTTTTCTTTTGGATAGTTAGGAAAACGAAATCTTATTTTCCTAACACATAAAAACTTTTTTTTTTCTTCATAATAAATAAAATTAACCCAATGTATATTTGTAGGAGTAATGAATTTTATCCTCTTACTCCATATATAATCTTTTTAAATTATTGGGTGCCTATGTTTACGGAACGAAATCTTATTCCCATTGACATAGGATCTTTTAAGGGATAGGGGGGAATCATGTCAATTAAGACACGAAAAAAAAATGGAAGTGGGTTTAGTTTTTCAAAAATAAAACTAGCTTTTAATCAAAAAGTTTTGAGAGCAACCTTTTTAAAATGAACGTTCCAATATTTCTAAAAGCATGAAGTTGAAATAATTGAAATCCATGGATGTTATTTTCTAACATAAAAAACGAGCTTCTATTTATAAAATTAGAAGTGGTGGTGAAAAACAAGTTCCCTATTATAAGGAAAAGACATAAAAAATTCTTTAAATCTTAACCCCAGACACTTAAATCTATCGAACTTTAATTAATAAACGAATAGTAAGCAAAGAATAACTAAAATTCGCATATAAATTAACTCGAAACTAGATTTTTGGAAAGCAAAAAGAGTTAAGATATGGTGTATTTGAATTATTTTGTTACATAATTTAACAAAACAATTTTTTGGAATTTTTTAGAGTTTTATCATTTTTTTTGTGTTTTAATTATTATCTTTTTAAGATTTTTAGATTTTTATCTTTTTAGGGTTTTTGGGTTTTTCTAATTTTTGATTTTTAGTTTTTGAGGATAAATTATTTACAAGAAAGAGGAGAGAAAGAAATGTTATTTACAAAGAAGATAGGAGGGGAAAGAGAGATTTTTACAAAAAAGGGAAGGTAAAAACTCGATTACGGCCCCGCGAACAGACTCTTATTTGAATGGTTGGTTCGATGAGTCGAACGTCGCGGGCAGGCAGAATGCAAGTTTTTACAAAAAAGAGAAGAAGAGGGGGGAAGAGAGATTTTTTTTTTTAAGTTTTATGAAAATAAAAACAAGGGAAAAATTTTTTAGGTTTTATGTTTTGCAAATTTTTTTTGTATTTTTGATGAGTACAAAATAAAATAAAAAAAATGCAGTATAGGAAAACACCCCCATACTTAAACCCAACATTGTCCCCAATGTTGCAATCTAAGTATGCGGAACAGATAATATACAAAATAAAATAAGTACAAAAAGAAAAAAGGGAGGGAAGGAGCTTCCCTTAGACGAGTCCGGGAAGGCGCAGGTTGGAACCCTGCATTATTTAGAAGAAAAAACAAAAAGATAACAGAAAAAATAAGAAAGAGAAACTCGGCCTAAAGATCGCGGGCGGTAGGGGGGCGATGTGCGTGGGGGAGTCGGAGGTAGCTAAGGCCTTAGCGACCACTACGTGATAAAAATGTGATCCCCGAGCGCGCACAAGAGTGAGGACCGCGCCGAATCAAAATAAAATAAGTTAAATTAAATTAAACAAACTATATACTTACTTTTTTTTTGGGTTTGTTTTTTTTTTTTTTTTAATCAAATGATTAATTTTTTGTTTGTTTGGTTTTTTTTTTATATATAAGGAAAATATATTTTTAAGTTTTTCATTTTTCATTTTTTTTGTTTTTTGTTTTTTTGTTTTTTTTATTTTGATTTTTAGTTTTATAGTTTTTTTTAAGTATTTAAGGTTTTGCAAAAAAATTTTTTGTTTAGTTTTATAAGTTTTTCAATTTTTTTTTTGTTTTGTTTTATAATTTTGTAATATATTTTTTTATAGTTTTTTTATTATTATTATTATTATTATTATTATTATTATATTTTTGTTGGCCATTTTTAATTTTTGTTATATATAGATATAGGTAAAATTAATAGATTTCCAGGGTTTAAAATAACGAACCTAAAATTCCCCGGCAACGGCGCCAAAAACTTGATGTGCGTTAAAACTTGATGGTTGTTAAAACTCCAAAATTATTTACGGTCACGCGGCGACCCGGCGGTTTTATTTGCGAAAAAAGGCGGAAGTGAATTTATTTAAGAAAACGGGGCGCGCGTATTTATTTATTTATTTTGGATATAAAAAAGGTTTAGAAATCGAGTTTTAACGAAAGGAGGCAAGTGCACCTATCGTGAGTAGTACAGGATATTCCGGGTGGAATATCGAGGTCGTATTGTTCTCGGGTCCGGTTCGATTATTTCTACTCTTCCCTGGAGGGGACTATTATTTTACCGATAATTATCTTGTCGGGATATTTTATATATAATAAAAAGGCAGTAATAAAAAGGCAGAAAGAAAATGAAAGCATAAAAAGAAAGCTTGAAGGTGGTGCCGATGAAGAGCTTAGCTCGAGGGCACCGAAAAAACAATTGAACTAAAATAGACATTAAATAAAAAGAGCTCCTAAATTTCTAATTAATTAAGGCGGAGACTTGGCCGTGGAGGTTCCACTAAAATGAGCTCACCTATCTCTAGGACTATCGCTCACCTGAACGCTAAGACTATTCGACCGGGCTCTCGTCCGACGAAGGATTCCTCTTAACGCCCGCATTACGCTAAGAACCCCGCTATTGGGTGGGGGACCCAATCCGGTAGAGTTGGCGCGCCTCCTCTCTCGAGGGTTAGTGCGGAACTCTCTTTGCCAAGGGGTGATCTGTCCATACGCACGGCCTCTCGGCGAGCGTATGGAAAACGGAAATAGGGCCCACACATCGATATGTGGTCCTACGCGTCGTTAACCCCGGGCAAACCTTAAGTACTATTAATTAATTAGAAAGATACGACCTTTAATTATTTTAAGCTACTTTATCTGTCCCAATGCTCTTCGATGGCGAGGGCTAAGAACTGTTAGCCACTCATCGGAATGGGGACGGCTTGCGAGGAAAGCAATAAATAAAGCAGGAAAGAAAGCTGAAAATGAAAGCAGTAAATGAAAGCAGTAAAGGAAAGCTGAAAATTGCAAGTCCTACCCAAACGAGTAGGACTGAAGAAAGCAGTAAATTGCGAGTCCCGGCGCAACTGCGTGGGCGGGAGAAAGAAAGCGGTAAAACGCACACACGCAAATCCTACTCAAATGAGTAGGGGAAAATAAATGCGGGTCCTACTCAACCGAGTAGGACAAAATAAATGCAACGCACGCACACACTCTCTCGACATAAATGAAAACACACGCACTCTGCTGAAATAAAATCCAGCCATTAAACTCAAGTGAGTAGGCGGAAAGAAAGAAAATTACAAACTCACGCACTCTACAGAAAGTAAAATAAGCAAGCGTCATTTAACTCTTAACGAGTAGGCGGAAATAAATGCGCACACACACATGAGCGAAAAAATTAAGAAAAACTAAGTTGACGAAAAATTAAAACAACTGCATTTCTACCGCTAGAATGCGGTAGAAATGCATAAAAAGCTGAAATAAAAATTAACCGGAAAGAAAGTTTTGCAAATAAAAAAGAAAATGCAAGTGATCGAAAAATAAAAACGAATACATTTCTACCGCTAGAATGCGGTAGAAATGCATAAAAAGAGAACGGAAAAATTAAATAAGGAAAAAGTTAAGATGAAAAACTAAGTGCGCGAAAAATTAAAACAACTATATTTTCATTCTTATAATTTTATAAAAATGCTAGAAAAGTGATAATAAAGTTAAAAGGAGTAAAAAGTTTTACGGATAAAAACGAACAGAACTAGCGAAAAGGAGAAAAAATCACTTTCAAAACGTTTTTATAAACTCATAAGGATGAACATTATGTGAACGGAAAAGCCAAACTATGAAGATTTATGAAAGCAATAAAACTAATTTAAACTCATACACACACACACACATAAAGAAGAACGAAAAACTAAGTTAAAACAAAAAAAAGAAAGATAAGATTGCAAAGGGAAGATTTGCATTCATCCATTCCAAAGCCATATTAAGAGAAGAAAAAGAACACATTTTATTAAATAAAAGGACGAGTTACAAAGACACGAAAATAAAACTAAGGAGAGGGGGAGAAATTATCCCTTACATAAGCCTTGGAAGCATTCCTGCAGCACAACACCTAAGCAAAATGGTTCAAAAAGTGGAACAGGAATTCAGAGCAGAACCTCTGAATTTATAGAAAAAATTTACAAGGGTCACGCCCTTGGTCACGGGCGTGACAGGGGGCGTGACAGTACTATTTGAGAAGGCGGCCGGCGATTTGACGGGAAAGTTGACTTCGGGCTGGACACGTGGCGGTCTCGCAGTGGTCACGCCCTTGGTCACGGGCGTGACAGGGGGCGTGACAGGTAGGTGGATCTGGGCGCGGTGCGCCAAAAAGTCGCCGCGCGGGTCTTGTCGGGCTAGCTGGAAAGGTCACGCCCCAGGTCACGGGCGTGACTCTGGGCGTGTCGGCTGGTGTCGACACTCGACGAATGTCGAGCTGAAAGTGTCGAGTTGAAAATCGTCGAGCGGAAAGAGGTGTCACGCCCTAGGTCACGGGCGTGACTCTAGGGGTGACTGCTAGTGTCGACACTCGACGATCGTCGAGATGAAATCGTCGAGTGGAGTGTCACGGGCTTGGGTCACGCCCCGTGTCGGGTGACACGGGCGTGACCCCGGGCGTGTCAGGCTTTGGTCTTCAAAAATTGCTGATTCACGGGATTTTGACGTGTCACGCCCTGGTCACGGGCGTGACCAATATGTCACGGGCGTGACATGTCAATTTTTTGGCAGATTTTCAATTTTTCCTGAAAAATAAAATAAACTAAGTTAGTATAATATTTACAAAAATAGGAGCATTTTATTGAATAAAAATAAGTAAAAATGACAAAAATAAATGAAAATAACTAAATTAATGTACACAAAAATAGGTATATTTACAATTCATCAACTTACCAAAGGAGTTATGGGCCGAGAGTTGCTACACTGTTGTTTATCTGCTCAACAAGTCTCCCACCAGAGCTCTCGCCAACATTACTCCCAATGAAGCTTTGTTAAAGCATAAACCCACAATTGTGCAGCTAAAAAATTTTGGATGCATTGCATATCATCATATTCCCAGTCAAAAAGGGATGAAATAAAACACAAAAGGTTAACGGCTATATCATCCTCCAACACAAAAATTAATCATATCCAGAAATGTGACTTTCGATGAAAACGAAGAATGGAGCTGGGATGAAATAAAACAACAAGAAAAGACTGGTCTTAAGAATGTGACTTTTTGTGAAGGAGGCAGATGGCAGTCTGAACAGGATGAAGATCAACAAGATGTGGTTGCTCTAGATCATACTCTGATCGATGAAGCCATCCTACATCCTCAGCAAGATGTGATTGCTCCGGGTCATACTTTGATCAATGAAACCATCCTGCATCCTCTGGTCTCTCTCTCAGATATCAACATTGATATTTCTAAGTAGTCCCCTGAATCATCATCACCAAAGAAGACCAAATCCTTGCAAGAAATCTATCAAACCAGCACTTTAGTTCTTTTTTCACAAGCACCCACATCTTTCGAAGAAGCAACCATGGTATAGGACTGGAAACTTGCCATGAATGAAGAAATGGGCATGATTGAAAAAAATAATACTCGGAAGCTTGTCGACCGGCCCCAGAATGTTGATATTATTGGTCTAAAATGGGTTTCTAGGGTTATGGAAGATGAAGATGGTTGACCTATCAAATTTAAATCCCGTCTCATTGTGAAAGGTTACTTCCAAGTCCCTGGTAGAGACTACGATGAAACCTACGCACCCGTTGCCAGAATGGACACTATTCGGCTAATTCTTGCCTTTGCAGCTCAACACAACTTTCCTGTATACCAAATGGACGTAAAATCTGCATTCTTAAATGGGGAAATCTCTGAAGATGTTTGTCTCTCAACCTCAGGGTTTTGAAAATCCTGCAAGGCATAAAGTTTACAAACTATCCAAAGCACTCTATGGATTAAAGCAGGCACCACACGCGTGGAACTCCAATACTGACTCCTTCCTGTGCGAAGAAGACTTCATCAAGAGCCCCAATGAAGCATCTTTGTACACCAAAAGGAGTGAAGGTAACAATATCCTCATCGTCTGCATTTATGTGGATGATCTTATTGTAACAGGTAGCAACCCGAGTCGAATTGAAGAATTCAAGCTAAGAATGAAGAACACCTATGAGATGACAGATCTTGGCATGCTCAGCTTCTTCATTGGCTTGCAAGTCAAGCAAAGTCCCGGACATATCTTCATTTCTCAAGAAAGATATGTCATTGAGTTATTAAAAAAATACTCAATGAGCAACTACAATGTTGAAGCCAGGGAAATTCCCAACCTCAAAATTCGGACCAATGTCGCCTAAGGTTACCGGCTCAGAGATAAGGTCTGACAACTAGGATGAGTAGGATGGAGAACAAAGGCAAATAGGATCACAGATGTTGTGACAGGAAGGTCCCACCACGTACACGGATGCTCAAAAGGAGCAGCTCCTTCTCAACCAAAAATGATCGAATTAGGTACGAGGGAGACTAGCTGATGACTAGGTCGCAAGGTCGCGACCTGGACTTTAAGGAAAAGGAATCCAAAGGCTCGGCTAGTATCTTGAAATGAGAGCTCGTGAGTATCCTGCCGTGGATTTTGCGTGTCTCACCTCGTACCCCTAGGGTCCTATTTATAGGGAAATCCAAGGAGGGGGGGTCATATTTATACCCCACCCCATGGCGACTAGGCAACTTCCAGGGGAACTCGCATGGGCTGGGCATGTATCTCTCCTATTCGCCTACCTGGCGAGTATGCGAGTGGAGCTTGTCATACTCGCCCAGGCCTTCCGCGGTCTTGCGTGCTGACTTTGACTTATGTCTTGACTTGTTGAACTTAACTTATACAGACCTGGCTGTGGTAGGACTCATCCTCGACGAATACGGGTTGTACATACAATTCCAGCGCCACTCCCATGTCTCCAGGAACTCACCTAACTCAAGCCGAAGAAGAAGACAGTGCTGATGCCGAATCTTACAGAAGCCTAGTTGGGTCTCTTTTATACCTTACTCACACTCGACCTGATATAGAGTTTGTTGTAGGAATTATCTCTCGGTTTGTGAGCAAACCAAAGATCAACCATATGCTTGCGGCCAAACGAATCCTGCGCTACCTACAGGGGACACAAAATTATGGGCTACACTACCAGCAAGAGAACAAAAGCGTCTTAAATGGTTTTAATGATTCTGACTTGGGGGGCTCCAGCAATGATCGAAAATGCACAGGGGGCTATCTTTTCCTTGCTGGAAGCAAGCACATAACTTGGTCCTCCAGGAAGCAGAATTCGGTGGCTCTGTCATCCATCGAAGCGGAGTACATGGCTCTATGTGCGGCCACTTGCGAAGCAACATGGTTAAAGACAATCTATAAGGAATTGCAATGCAAAGAAGACGAAGGAGGAGAAATCGCCCCGATTCAGTGTGACAATCAATCGACTATAGCTTTGACAAAAAAACCTCGTTTTTCACAAACGCAGCAAACATATCGATCTCAGATATCATTTTGTACAAGAAATGGTCGAGAGCAAGGAAATCCAAGTTTTTTTTTGCCCAACTGAAAGTCAGCTCGCAGACATTCTAACCAAGCCCTTAGGAAGACAGAGATTTGCTTGTCTTCGGTCTGCCCTAAATGTGAGAGACGGTTCAAATCACGAGGGAGTGTTGAAGAATGATCTCAACCGTCCAACTTAATTCCTGTTTTGTTCCAATGCTCCGTTGTGTGGCTCCAGGCTATGCCTTGTTATCTGTTTCCTCTTTTATTCCTGCATTTAAGCTCAGTAGTAATATGTTGTAATCAATGGCTATATATATGTCTCCCTATGATTATATACATGTATCAACTTTTCGTATGAATGAATCTGTATGGTATTTTCTGCTGATCTTTTCTTTTCTTTTCTCAAACATGATTTCCTTCATGAGTCTATATATAGCTTTTAGTAAAAGATTCAAAGGCCCCCACAGTGTTTCAATTCCTTTATGCTAAATAAATAAATATATACTGAACCGAAATATTTTTTTTTAAAAAAAAACTGCACTCTCTCATTTGAAGCAGATTAATTCCTGAACAGTACAGTTATAAAATACTTTGTAAGTTTCCAAATGCGCATGCAGTTTCCATCTTAATCGATCTGCTAAGGTGTGCTGTGGATCTCCTTTTTATTCGAGACTCCTTAAATCTTACTTCGTACCGTCAATTCTATCTCTATGCAGATTCTCCGGAGGACAGCGTGCCGTGCCATGTATACAACTAACTATACATGCTCCAGCTCTTTCGTCCAACACAATCAAATTAATTAAAACTTATGTGTTTTATATAAAAAAATTCAATCCAAAGAATTAATAGTGGGGATAGAGAGATAGAGAGAGCTGGAGAGAGAGAGAGAAAGAGAGTGGAGCAGGGGCGGCAGAGGTGGAGAAGAGGACCCGGATAGAGACGTTTGCATGGACTGCTCAGCTTTCCCTCACTCTTCTGTGGTTTGGGCAGTAATGTCAAGCAAATTTAAAATATACTGAAATATATATATATAAGCCGAAAAAGTAATTAATAACCAGCATGAGAGAGAAGAAAGAGATAGAGAGAGAAAGCGAAGAGATCAGAGAGAGAGAGTGAAGAGATTAGAGAGAGAGAGGAGTGACTCGCGGATGATAGTTACAGTGTAGATGCAGTTGCCGTCCAGCATCAACATGAATATCGCGTGCGAGCTTGTAATAGTGTCTCGTACATTTCCCCTCTTCTCCAACCAACATCGGGGGTCTCTTCTTCGGTAATTAATTAGGCTCTATTTTTTTTTGTTATTTCGTTTTCTTTTCGGAGATGCTTTTTTAATTAAGTTTTATACACCCAATTAATGGGAAAATGGAAAGAGTTAGGTATATCTATTTTCGAGACAGTGAGACTTGATACAGTTGGATAAGTTGAGGCATCATGATCGAGAGATCATGGGTTCGATTCTCTCTGTGTGTGAATTTTCTCTAATTATTTAGTTGTTTATTATTTAATTGATTGTTGTTTAATAGTGCAGTTATTGATGCTTAATGTTATTAATGTAATGATACTTGTACATTTATTACTTAAAAAAAAGAATACGCTTGTTGTGGGTCATTCAAAGCTCTTAGTATAGTGGTTAAAATTGGACTGTATTAGCTCTTGAGCGATCGAGCGCTCATACAATCATTGAAAAAGGAGACGGCTCACAAGTAGGGTTTTGTTTAGATGAAAAACCCCAGAAAGGGATGATAAATCACGCAATCAAGACTGTGTCGACCGAACTTCACTATTTGTTGTTTTTGTACAAAGTTCTTTGAGCACGCGAGGGTGACAAGTCGCTTCTCTTTACAACTTGAGGGGAGAGAGAGAAAGGCATGTGCGGAGGGTGAAGACCACCGCTCGAAAAGCTAAGCGCATGTCTTTTTTCGTGGTGGAGAGCACGCGTTCTGGAGACTTGGTCGACTTCATCTTGTGCTCGAAAGCTGGAGCGGATAATGCTTGGGGGTTAACGGGTGGATGACGAGTGCTGAGAGCACTACGGGCAGGAGGCTTGCAAAAGGAAGCTTAATTGTGGATGGAGGTATTCAAGCGATCTTTGAAGTTCTCGAAGATCATCAAGGGCGTCGTCAAAGGCGAAGGAGATTCATGGTGGAGCTCTCAAGTGCGTAGGAGGAGAACCCTAGAAAGAGAAAATGGAAATGAAGGAGAGTGTACAACCCATATTTGTCGAGGCGGCCCACCCAAAGTCAGGTCAGTAAGAAATCAAAGTCAAGGCAGAAGTCATAGTCAACATTCAAGACAGAAGAAAGCTTGTGCGAGTATGACGAGCTTCTCTCGCATTCTCGTCGGGTAGGCGACTACGTCAGATAGTCGCCCATGTTAGGCGAGTTCCCCCGGAAGTCGCTTAGTCTCCAAGTGGGGGTTGGGCTATAAATAAAACTCCCCCTTGGATTTACCTATAAATAAGACCCTAGGGGTACAAAGATATGGACATCGGAATCTCACAAAAGATCTCGATTGGACCTTTTTCTAGACTTCTAACCGTGCTACAGTGATCATCCCCTTGGTCGTCATCCTCTAATAGTCACCAACTAGTGTCCACCTTCTACCTTGCTCGACCATCTTTGATTGTGCAGCGGAAGATTCTTCTAAGTATCCATGTACGTAGTGGGGCATCCTTATCACAACACATGGAGACCTTTTAGTTGTCTCTCTGTTTCTATGCCCGAGTCTGTCAAGCCGTTAAGCCCGACCACTGGACCAGTAACCTTAAGCTTCATTTATCCGAATTTTGGAGTAGGGAATTTTCCTGGCTTCAACAAAAAGACTGGGATCTTATTTATAGGTCTCAGGGGTGGTTATGTTGGTTACGCGTTTATTCAGAGACCATAACCACACTATTTGCTATTTGTAGACCAATTTAGGATAGATTAATGCTCGCATATTTTCGAGATTTTATCACACATAGACCGATACAATTTCGGCTATTTGCACCCACCCTTATTAGATGTTTACATCGGTAGTTACGTGGGTGGTTACTCGTATATCTGACGATGGAGATCATGTGAGGACAATTAGACGACAAATGATTGGTCGTCGGCGGAGAGGGGGACGACCTGCGACGGAGATCGTGCGGCAGAGTGCCCTCTGCGAGTCCCTAGCAGTGGCGGGTGGTGGTAAGTCCCTAGCAGCGGGAGGCCGCCCGGGGAGGGGCAAGCGGCGGGCAGCCGCCCGGCGGCCGCGAGTGCATCAACCGAGATGGGGTCGGCCACGCCCGACAACCTTGGGCGTGCCGCAGGGCTTGGGGGTGGAGTCTGCTTCCAGCGGCCAAGAGATGCGGTTGTGGCCGACTGGGAGGCTAGTTGCAGGCCTCGTGGTCAGTCGGCTGCAGATGGTTGGTGCGAGGGCGGCCGTTAGCATGACGGGGGGGGATTGCATGCACGGCAGTTAGCGTTTAGATTTCACTTGGATCATGCACATAAATCACACGTGACAGTTTTTCCCCTAACTCCCCACTAAATTTGTAGGGGATATGGAAATTCCAGTTATTTGCGGGCTAGAGTGCCTATAAATTAAGGAGGACCTCATCAACTCTACTTTTGTCATCCGGTGTGATGAGAAAGAACAAAACTCTATTCCACGAAATGGTGGGAGAATTATTAGTTGAAAGCGCTAACAATGAGCACAAAGACAAATCAAATGAAGAGGAAAAAAACCTTTTCTATATGACACTAAGATTATTAGAAAGAGTACAAATCAACGTGACAATCATACAACCCAATATGTGTACTCATGATTGGGTGTAACAAGTTCACACTTACACATCTCTAAACATAGAGGTCGCACCCTTTATTGTCTGTCTCCTGCTAGAGGTTGCCAAGATTTGACAATACTGCTACCCGCAGTTTCCCCTGACGATTAGTCTTACGGCCGGGGGAATAGCCGTTAAGTTTGCTTATTGTAGATCGCACAGACCGGTGGAGTTACCATCGGGCACTTGCCGCCTTATCGTTGGCGCAACTCGCAACTTGCTAACATCAACCTTCACCCCAAATTTTTTACAGAAATTGGATCAATCTAACCCCTATTTACAGGAAAAGTGGGAATCTTCCAGAAAGCGAGCTACCGTTGGTCGGTAGCTTACAGCGGGTCAGTAGCTAACTGCGGGGAGGTAGAAGCAACATTTCTAACATTATTTATGCCCAAATCTTCACTTTTCACTAGAACCACAATAATCGCTCTCCTAGTTGGGGCATTGTTTGCTTCATCTTTAAAATACAAGAATTATATGGCATGCATCTTATATATATTCACATTGTTGTGGGTCGCTCGATGCTTTCACGGTTTGGTTTAGCTCTGTTGTCTTAGTTCGAGAGAGAACTAGACATGCAAATGATCACATAATGAACCGATAGGTGACAATGAGACATTTTATGTGGAAAATAAGAGATGGGAAAAACCACGGGGCAGGATGCCCATCTCTGACAAAATTCCACTAGTTTTCAGGGTGTTACAAATAGTTTCTTAAAGCGGAGTGCAGTGAAGCACTAGCATTCGAGAGCAGTTTGGAAGAGGGAACGCAACAACGAAGGATCTGGGCTCGAAGAACGAATGTCGAATGAGAACTTCAAGCCATCTTCAAAGTAGACCTTTAATGCCGAATATGATGGTTAAGTATACTGAGAGACATAGAACAAATTGTGGATTTTCGATGGAGTTTATCCCGGCTACTATCGAGGGTGTTTTGTCCAAAAATGCATTTGGTGGTTCATTTCTTCCATTCTCGACTGTATGCTTGGATTTTGGCTACTTGTTGCTGTGGCTTTGCTTGCCACCCACACTCATTGTATTTTAAATTGTATTTAGATAATATAAGTATAAGTATAATTTAAAATATATTAACTTATATTAATTTAAAGTTTTAATTTATATGATATTGATAATAATTTAAAGGAATTGATATTCGCAGGTCATATTTGGCTATTTGTACCCCAAACATCATTATTATTTATCTTTTCCCAATTAAAAACCCCTATTTGTACCCCCCTTTCTTCCGCCTCCCATGAAAAACCCGGAGAATTTCCATCTAAATCCTCCACCAAGTCTGACGGCCGCTTGCCCCTTCCGCCCTCCAGGCGTGCCTCGCCTTGCTCCCTCCACCCCAGCCGGCCTGCTCTCTTATGCCGGCGACCTTCCTATTCCCGCCCCCGGTGTGTTTTCCCTCCTCTCTTTTCATTTTTTCTGGCATAAAAACCTAAATTTTTTGAAATCCTTCGCGTAGCCGCTGCCCTTACTTCCGCCGCCCTTGATTGCTCCTCCCAAGCAGCTGTTTTCTCTAACGGCGGTGACCTCCCTATTGCAGCCCTCTAGTGAGTTCTCTCTCATCTTCTCTAAATTTTTTCTCTCTAATAACCTAGGTTTTTTTAAATCTTTCTAAAATATTATTGATATAGGTTTTGGATTCATGTGTGCTAATTATTATTTTTTAGGGTTTTTTTGGATGCAGCAAAATCAAAGAAAAATGAAGCTCACAATTATCTTAGATATTTTTGTATTATAATATTTTGTGGACTTGACTTTTTGACAAAAATATATTGGTTGTTAAGATGTATTTGATAAAGATGTCAACATATATTTGACTACTTTTGTTATGAACTAATTCTATATAACATTAATTTTAAAAATTTCATTTTTGTGGGGTACGAATATCGGTTTTGGGTACAATTATAATTTGGTGTGGTACGAATAGTGGTGGGTACAAATAGCCAAATATGATCTGCGAATATCAATTCTCTAATTTAAGTGTCTGCAATAATTTGTCAGTCAATGTAGTGGTTAAATCGATATTCAGTATACGTTGGGTTGTGGGTTGATATATCCAATAACCTCATAATGATTTAAGAATTTTTTTAATTATAAACAGTACTAATTTTCAATATATATAGGAGCAAAATCGTAATCTCATATTTTAGGGTAGGCATGACCTGAAATTATAGGGTCATGCCACAATACATGTACAACCCGTATTAGGCAAATATGTCATATAAGCAAAGACGAGACAAAATAAACCTGTCATTTCTCGTCGTACTCGCACGCATACCAAACAGGCAGATAGTTGTATTTAATTTCCCCCCCTTAGAATTACATTGGACGAGTTTAGGTCGCCCGGACGTACTCGCCCCGACTCATGAGTTCTTCAGTCGCTTTAAGCTACTTGGCCTATCTTAGCGGAGGCTACTCGCATGATGCAAGGGTGCAGGGAGCACGATCAGAAGGCATGACGGGCTACCCGCAGTCCATCTAGGTCTGCAGATAGTTATTGGTAAAGGTGGGGGTAGAAATCTGCAAACCAAAAAAAAGTTTTACCATCATGTCAATTTTACTACAAATATGACCATCAATGCCTCAGATCAGACAGTTTTTTTTTCACTTCTTTTGGAGAGCCTGATCCCCTACTTGCATTTCCTAGTAGTATGAGGAATTGACTCGGCTCCTAATTGTTTGAGGGAAAGCAAACAACTTCTGTGTTAGTGACCAAACCTCCTTCACTGCAGCCTGAAGGTCTTCTCTATAGACATCCACCTATCATTAGTTTGAACTAGTTCATAGCTCAAAGTACTCATTCTTTGAAGTTTGACGGAGAAAGAAGTAACCTAATGTAATTGCCGTCTCGGTCCAAACTCAGTTAAATCGATATACGGGTTTTTTCAAAAGAGGGAAAGAGATAAAAAGAGGCTTTCTTAATATTCACGCTTATTTTTAATTTACATCGATAGGTACATATATAGGAACCAGAACAACAAAAATAAGGAAAGGAGCATAATTACAGGAATGCCAGATATTCTAAAATTAGCATACATTCTAAATACAAACATTCTATTTTTAACACTCCCCCTAAAGTTTGGTCCACCTTGAATATATTTATCATTCCAAACTTGAATAAGAAATGTTTGTGTTTTTCTTTTTCCAAGCCCTTTAGTTAACAGGTCAGTCGGCTGGTGTTCTCCTTTAATATATTCAACTGCAATCTTGCCCTGTTGTATGAGGTCCCTTATCATGTGGCAATCAATTTCTATATGTTTTGTTCTCTCGTGAAAAACAGGATTGGATGCAATACATAAAGCGGATTTGCTGTCGCTGTAGATTAATGTTGTTTTGCCAAGAGTAATGCCAATATCCTGAAGAATGCCAACAATCCATACAACTTCACATGACGTTGTGGCAATAGATCTATATTCAGCTTCACATGATGATTTCGAGACCACATTTTGTTTTTTTTGTTTTCCAAGATATCAAAGACTCTCCCAGTTTAATGAATGTTAAAGTAGCGAACAAACGACCAAAAAACAAGCTGGAGTTTTGAATAATAGAAAGTTTTATTATCCAAAAAGATATCTATTACAAAGGTATGCCCTCCCTTATATAGAATGGAGGAGAGATGAGAGAATACAAATAAGAGATGTGGGACTAAAAATTTACATGACTAAGCGGACTATACAAAACAAACCGCACAAGCCGCGCGGTTAGACAGAAGGGCTAACCGCACGGCTACCACCAGAGAGAAAGAGAGATTGCCAGGGTAGACCGCTAGACCGCCCAGTCTCCAAGCCGGCTGAGACAAACCGCCAGACCGCGCGGTCTTCAACCCGCCAAGACAGACCGCCAGACCGCCCGATCACCAACTTCAACACTCCCCCTCAAGCTGGAGCATATATATCGATCATGCCCAGCTTGTCACAAACATGAAGAAATGAGGCGGAAACTGGCTTGGTGAAGATGTCAGCCAGCTCTTTATCAGAAGTGACAAAGGGAGTGCAAATTTGTTCCTTTAAGATCTCTTCACGAATAAAATGACAGTCGACCTCAATGTGCTTTGTTCTTTCATGGAAGACCGGATTTTTGGAGATGTATATGGCGGCCTTGTTATCACAGAACATAGGTAGAGGATGGTTGTAGACCTCTCCTAAATCTAGCATGAGAGCCCGCAGCCATTTTAACTCACAAGTGGTCGACGCCATACTGCGATACTCAGCTTCTGCACTGGACCTAGAGACAACAGACTGCTTCTTGCTCTTCCAGCTCACCAGATTTCCCCCAATAAAGGTGCAAAAACCTGAGGTTGACTTGCGATCCCCTTTGTCATCAGCATAACTTGTATCTGAGTATGCTTCAATCCTCAGATGACCATTCTTCTGAAAAAGTAATCCTTTCCCAGGCGCTGCTTTGACATACTCCAAGATCCGCAAGGCGGACTGTAGATGGCACTCCCTAGGTGCTTGCATGAATTGACTCACCTTGCCCACAGCATAGGAGATGTCGGGCCTGGTCACTGTGAGATATATGAGCTTACCAACCAGACGCCTGTACCGCGAACTATCTGAAAGAGGAGGCGAATCATTTGTCCAGGTTTTGTCTTCTCCAGTTGCCATGGGGCAACGGGCAGGTTTTGCTCCAGTCAATTCTGCCTCTTTTAAAAGATCAAGGGCATACTTACGCTGAGAGAGAACTAGGGAGTCGAGCTTCCGAGAGATTTCGATCCCCAGAAAGTACTTTGGAGAGCCCATATCTTTCGTGATCAGATGTTGGAGAAGATGTCGCTTTGTCAGGGCTACCCCTTCCTGGTCATCGCTAGTGAGAAGAATATCATCGGCGTACACATCAAGAACAACCAGCCCCAAAGGAGTTTTGCGAATAAATAGAGAGTGATCGGCAGAGCTTCGCGCAAAACCAACGGCCACCACGATGCCGCTGAACTTGTCAAACCAAGCTCGAGGGCTATGCTTGAGGCCATAAATTGTCTTCTTCAGACGGCAAACTCGTGTCTCCCCCTGAGCAACATACCCAGGAGGTTGCTCCATGTAAACAGCCTCGTGAAGATCACCATAAAGGAAGGCATTCTTGACATCCAGCTGGGAAATCGGCTAATCCCTATTTACCGCCACAGAGAGAAGGACCCGGATAGTGCTGAGACGAGCCACGGGGGAGAAGGTGTCAAAGTAATCAACCTCATAGGTCTGAGTAAAGCCCTTAGCAACAAGGAGAGCCTTATAACGATCCACAGTGCCGTCGGGGCCAAATTTGACCACAAAGACCCAGCGACAGCCAACCACATCAGTGTCGAAGGGAGGAGGAACAAGAGTCCAGGTACCGCGCTCAGTTAGGGTCGCCATTTCCTCATCCATGGCCATCTTCCAATGAGGAATAGCAAGGGCCTCCTGGTAGGAGCGGGGTGTGGCAGTGGCAGAGATAGCCAGTGCAAATGTCCTGCGAGAAGGGGTAAGACGATCATAGGGAACAACAGCAGCAAAGGGGTGTAGGGTACACGTCTGCACCCCTTTGCGAAGAGCTATAGGAAGATCCAGGTCAGCAGGTCCCACGACATCCGGAGCATCCATGGTAGAGAAAGCTGGCCCAGGAGTAGAGAGCGACGGCGGCGGAGATGAGGGAGAGGGTGGCGGAGGAGGGAGAGAGAGAGGTGGAGGGAGAGGAGTGGATGGAGATGGTGTAGGGGTGGAGATCGTAGTAGGAGGAGAGGGAACGAAGGGAACGGCAGGAGAATCAGAAGCTGGGAGAAGAGGAGAGGAGTCATCCGAGAAGTAGGAGGTATTCTCGAAGAAGGTGACGTCAACAGAGATGAACTTCTTACGAAGGACGGGATCAAAGAAACAATAGCTTTTCTGAGTGGTGGAGTACCCCAGAAAGACACATTTGGTGGAGCGATGGGAGAGCTTATCACTGGTGGCAGAGGGGGTATGCACAAAGGCAGTGCATCCAAAGATTTGGAGAGGTGGAGGAAACGACTCCTTGCTCGGATACAGAATGGAGAATGGGGTTTTGCCATGGAGAACCGTGGAGGGAATGCGATTGATAAGGTAGCAGGCAAGGAGAACAGCATAGCCCCAATAGGAGCGAGGAACATGCATCTGGGTCATCAAGGTGCGAGCGACATCGAGGAGGTGACGGTTTTTGCGTTCGGCCATACCATTTTGTTGTGAAGTATAGACACAACTAGTTTGATGAATAATCTCATTTTGCATGCAGAATGTAGAAAAGTCATGACTGATATATTCTTTGGCATTATCAGATCGAAAAACTTTGATAGAAACATTAAACTGAGTTTGGATCATGAGATAGAAGGACGTCCATACAGAGAATAATTCGGAGCGATCTTTTAATAGATACACCCACGTACAGCGAGAGAAATCATCAATGAATGTGACAAAATATGAACTACCCCGACCAATGGTAAGAGTAGGAGAGGGAACCCAAATATCGGAGTGGATGAGATCAAACGGATGGGTAGAGCCACGAACGTACTTTGGAGGGAAAGAGGAGCGGTGATGCTTGCCAAGCTAACAGGCCTCACGGTTGAGAGGGGACTTTGTGGAGGAAGGTGGGGCAGAAGTTGACGAAGAAGGCGTGGAGGAGAATGACCAAGGCGGAGATGCCATTGGAGAATATCTGTGGAGGTGGTGGAGAAGGTGGAAAAAGCAGAAATGTTGTCCAGGAAGTATAGGCCGCCACTCTCAGTCCCAGTAGCAATCGTCCGTTGGGAGTCCGAATCCTGAAAAGAGCAAGAAGTAGAAGTAAATATGACTGAACACTGCAATTGCTTGCATAGAGAGGTAATAGATAATAAGTTGCACGGGAACTGGGGCACATATAGAGTATCCGCCAAGTGAAGAGACGGAGTGACATGAACTATCCCCGTCCCATAGACCGATGATGAAGAGCCGTCAGCGAGAATAACTGGGGGCAACCGATCATGTGTTTCTAGGAGAGAAAAACACTGGAGATTGCCGGTCATATGATTTGTAGCACCAGTGTCGATCAGCCATTTTCCTTGAGTAACAACGTGGGCACTGTCAGAAGACGTGACAACCAAGGCGAACGGCTTGGAGGAGTATATGAAAGCCATGAAGGGAGGAATAAAAACTGCAGCGGTCTCGGTGACAACACACCAGCGGCAAGAAGGGCCACGACCAAGGTGCAGAGCAAGGCAAAGGGTAAGAAGAGGGAAGCACAAGCCGCGCGACTTAACAGGAGGTCGCGACGACTAATAGGCAGGAGCGGCTAAAGGAAGAAAGGCAGAGAGGCTGCCGAAACAAGGAAGAACCCGCGCGAACAGAGAGAAAACGCAGCGGTTAGAGAAAGAGATCTGCAGTGGTCACGATGATAGATACCAGCGGCCAGAAAAACCACGACCAAACCGCAGAAGCAAGCAAAGGGAAAGAAGTCGAGCGGCTAGAAATCAGCCCGCGCGAACAGAAGAAAGAGACACCACGCGAACAGAGAAAAGTCCGCTGGGAGGCAAACAGGTCGTAGCAAGAAGAAGAAGAAACAAGAGGTCGCGCACACAAAGGGCAACGACAAGGAGAGAAGAAGCCGCGCGAACAGGGCGCAAGCAGGCGGAAGAAACAAGCCGCGGGGACAGTCCGCAAGAAGAAGAAGCAAGTCGTGCAGACAGGTCGCGAGTTCAGATAGGGCGCACAGAATCAGGAGGAGAAAATCGAGTCCTCTGATACCATGTTAAAGTAGCAAATAAACGACCAAAAAACAAGCCGGAGTTTAGAATAATAGAAAGTTTTATTATCCAAAAAGATATCTATTACAAAGGTATGTCCTCCCTTATATAGAATGGAGGAGAGATGAAAGAATACAAATAAGAGATGTGAGACTAAAAATTTACATGACTAAGCGGACTATACAAAACAAACCGCACAAGTCGCGCGTTAGACAGAAGGGCTAACCGCACGGCTACCACCAGAGAGAAAGAGAGATTGCCAGGGTAGACCGCTAGACCGCCCGGTCTCCAAGCCGGCTGAGACAAACCGCCAGACCGCGCGGTCTTCAACCCGCCAAGACAGACCGCCAGACCGCCCGGTGTTTCAACCCGCCCCCATTTTCCAGTGATTTATTTAATTTCTTATTT